>CAIGQQ010032164.1:7606610-7679558 GCA_903798035.1 Danio albolineatus
TCCTGTTCCTCCTGGCTATCCTTCATGTGCTCCTTGTTGTCATATAAGAAATCCACTAACGTTTATCTACCTCTGTCTCCTGTCCGCTTCATAACAAATATACAGGAGCTATGTTTTTTGAAGTTTTTGTTTTTGCGAATTCACCAGAGGCCAGTGTCTACGCACCCTCCTCCTTCCCTAAACCCAACCAATAGTGTTTTCAAAACCACCAATTGACCCACTTCCCTAAACCTAACCTACAGTTTTAAAAAGGAATCCAGAAAAAGAAAAGCCCTCGCCTGATTTTTTACCATATTTTCTGATTTTTATTTTTTACCCACTTTCTGGATCTGAGTTCTCTCTACTGGGCAAACTGGGAACAGTGGAATAGCTATCTATATGAGGGTAAGTGGTCAGCTGGTAAGCGTAAAAAGGAACACCGTCACACCACCCCGTTTTGTTCGTTTTAAAGACAAAATGCAGCCATACGTACTTCTGGCTACATAATTCGGGATCTCCAGAAATGTATAGGCTATGTTTTTAGAATGAGCCTATGTTGGTTTTACACTTGGTAAAAAATAGCAGCATAAAAGACCTCCTGGACAAAAATGTCTCCTTAGCAAACCATTAAAATGACTAAATTCACTCATGAAAATGGCTCCTTGTTCAGATTATTTACAGTAATTCAAATGAGCTGAAACTACACCACTTTTTAGATTTTTTTGGGGACAACTTAATTGTTTTATGCTCAATCCACTTTGTTAAGTTAACTTAATTGGTTTGTGTAGGGACAACATTAATGAATTGTGTGGAAAACAGTGTTTTTACCCAGAACTATTTAATCATAAAAAGCATGCAAATTTTGTTAATAAGCTTTAATTTTCTAAAAATGTGAGTTCTTTTTTCGTTATTGATCATTTTTCAGGTTTTGAGGAAAGAGTGAACCAAATAATTTTTCTGTTGTCTGCTTCTAAGCACTGCAGACCAGTTGATATTAAATGATAGTTAAAACTATGTGGGTGTAGCTATCCGAATGTGTTTTGTATGTGTGTGAGGTGGATTTTCTTTCATAAAAAATAACAGGCATTATATAAACAAACTGGAATTTAAAGGGTTAAAATCTTTTAGGCTGCTGAATTTTGATCAGGCTGGATGCTGTTAAAGAAATCTGGTGGTGAGGGGAAGAAAATCAGAGTTTTCCCGTTTATTTCATGAATTTAATTGATTTCATTCCTTGACTAGAACACAGGGCTTATTGTAATGAAGTTGCTTTTCAAAATATTTGCAACATTTTCTCTGAAATGCAAAGAATTTCCATTGTCATAGTCTGAATCAGCTGTAAATTTGCCTTCATGTCGTGTTTTCCAATATCAAGCGGAATAACTATGCTTGCTATTTCAATACAGCATCGTATAACTGTCTCCATTAGGTTCACTGCATTATTTTCCTCTTGATTGTTTTTTCATTTTCCAAATTCTCACTTTAACAACATGAAATAAACAAACCGATCATCTATGTTCTTTTCTACCAAAATAAGACATGTGAGCAATTCCAGTGTTATGGATGTGACATTTGCAGTAAAATCTCAAAACATAAACTCACAAAGTATACGTTAACATTTTATTGAAACATCTGTTCATATTTTCCAAAACAACTAACCACAGAGTTATGGGACCAGAAAAATATCAATCTGTAAACATGTTTTATATTTTAAATGAGGAAAATAAATGTGTGTTATGGATGTGACCAAAAAAGTTTGCAGATTTACAGTAAACAACACAATTTGTAGAAATTCTGTAAATAAAACTGCACAGTCCAAAAGAAACAATGCTAATCAAAAGGATAAGAGTCAGCTCTCTATAGAACAAACATGAAGCTTCGTTATGGATGTGACACCTCTCCAGTATGGTTGTGACTGATGTGAAATTGCCACTTGCGTGACTTTGGTAAATCAAATATAATTGTTTGAAACAGACAGAAACATTTTTGAGCATTTTTAAAGTACTGAATAATACTTGCTTACACACACAAAAATGAAGAAATAGTTTCGCTATTTTAGTGAAAACGTTTTTTTATGGCAAGGTTAACATTTGCATTAAATTACTCACATCCCACAGATAGTTCACTGGAATGCATCAAGAATATGTTTTTTTTTTCTCAAAAAACACGTCTCCTTTGAGAGTTTTTACATGAATGTATTATGTACGGTGGTTTCTAATACATTCAAATGCAATTTGTTATGTAAAAAATTGCAGAAATTACTTTGAAATATGACTGAGTGTTTCTGTTAATAACCATTTCATTTTACAATGTTGCATAGTAACATAAACATCTAGGCTACTATCAATTTTTTTTATAAAGTAATGCTGTTGAAAGATATTACAAATTTTAGATTTCCTTTCTCTTTTTGAGACTGAAGGAGATTAGTGGAAGTAGAAACGAGTCAACAAAAGCCTGACCGTGCACAGTTTATGTAAATATATTATCTTTAAAAGAGCTGAAGAGCCACAAATTGTTCACAATTTGGTTTAATTAGCGATACACCCATAAGGGCACTGTAAGAGTAAAGACGTATAAAACGCATAACTTACTAAAAAACAGTCTGCAATTTTTAAATCACGTGATGCACTCCTATTAAAATGACTAGATTTCTCTCGCGAAATTTAGCCTAAATGTAATCCGTGATATCCTGAATTGACCAATCAGTAACCAGGATCTATCAGCGGTAGCTAGATCACTTCATCCACGCAATAACGAGATTAGATTACCTGTAATGTGTGATTTTATCAGATTGTGTTACTGATTTTAGGACTTGCCGTGCAGGCTACATTTCAGAAGTAATTGACACTGTAAATTAATGGAAAAAATCTCACACGAAACAGTTAGCTAAATGTATATCACATTATCTCACAATATTTGGTTCAGATTGATGGTGTTACACCAGTTTCTGCTAACAATGTAATTAAAAAATGAATGAGTGACAAATGAATGACTACTGTAGCTTAACATTATTTTTCACGAGAACAATATTAGTGACAGAATAGTATTAGGCTACAAGCAGCAAGAACTCGGTATTAATGATAATAAGTTTTTTTTAACATTATGTCATTAAACTCTTGCTTCAGAATCAAATACTCGCTCTATTATTACAGTCAGACTTTACAAAAAACATACTTCGGTTCCTACTTCAGAAAATCCGGGAAAAAACTCGCACACCATAAATTGTGTATTCTTTAATGTTGAACAATCCTTTGCTCCACAGGCAGTTTCTGATATTTTTGCTCGGCATTTGTACCGCTGATGTGTGTGAAGTGCTCATCATACCTGTAGCCTTCAGAAGTGTTGTCTGTCCGTGTAAAACCCGTGTCTGTTGCTCTTTATCCCGTGGATGTGTGTGGAAGACTCAAGTCAGATTCTCCCAGACTGACTCCTGCTACTGTTACCTCAGAGCGCGAGAATGAGAAAGCGACTGTAATTTCACGCGCGCTCACCCGAGTCACAGGAGCACGACTGTGCGCGCGCGCGAGCGTGCGCATGGGCGCGTGAGAGACAGACACTTTTGTGTTCAAGATGCTGATTGTGTAATGAAGACGACTATTGTAATATTGTACAGTTGTGTGGATTAGCAAACTCTTGCAGTTTCAATGTTACTGTAATTATATATGCCTGTTGGCTATAGCTATATGGAATCATAGGGGATAATTAATTATTCTCCTGAAATCGTGGCGAACAGTCCCTTTTAAAGTAAATATAGTCACCTTTTGAGATTTACTCTCTTAAATTTAAGAATGATTTATTCTCAGCCATGCATTGTTAATTAAACAGAATGTAAATTGTTAATAAGTCATGGTGATCATGTTACCAGAGGTGTAAGCAAAGTGAATAATTAAGAAATATACTACACTCTTAAAAAAAGGTTCTTCAGTGGTTCTTCAGTAGTTCTTTACAGTATTTGAGGTGCTATTTAGCACTTTTACTGCGTAAAGACCCTTTAAAGCACCATAAAGGTTCTTCAGTGGTTCTTCAGTGGTTCTTTAAGGTGGTCAGGGTGCTATATAGCACTTTTACTGTGTAAAAACCCTTTAAAGCACCAAAGGTTCTTCAGTGGTTCTTTAAGGTGGTTAAGGTGCTATTTAGCACTTTTACTGTGTAAAGAACATTTAAAGCACCATAAAGGTTTTTCAGTGGTTCTTTGGGGTGTTTAAAGTGCTATATAGCACCACTACAACTGGTAAGCACTTGTTCTTATAGCTAATTCTCATAACTCTTATACCGTTTTATTTGCAGAAAGGGCAAAGTAACATTAAGAGCACCTTAAAATATAGGTGCTATATAGCACCATTACACAAAAGTACTATATGGCACCTATTTTTTTAAGGTGCTGTATAGCACCAAAAAGGTTCCCCCCTCGTTACGACCAAAGAACCAGTTTTGGTGCTATTTAGCACCTTTTTTTTTTTTTTAGAGTGTAGTGCTAACATCTAAGCGAACTGTTTTAATTCCAGATTAAAACACAAAGTTATTATATGAATGTACTCGAAATGTTGGTGAAATGTTTAATTTACATAAATTGGGTAAGAACATCTGTACCGTACATTGGTCACCACAACATCAAACTCAATGCACTCAATTAAAAAGGGGAAAAATGCTGTATTGCTAAAATCTTTTAAGCTCTTAATATGAATAAAATATCAGAAGCAACAAGAATCGATTTTGTTTTGCCTGTTTTTTTGACTCTCAAAAGTGCTGGTATTTCTGTTGAATTCACTTTATGAATCTCAATGGGCCTTCAGTAAATATCAAAGTTTTCAGCTAAAAATCTTCTGCTGGCCTGAAGATTGTTTAATGTTAAATGTTAAATCATGGTTTATATTTTTGTAATCACCTGCAACATGCATTTCATGAACACCAGTCATTCATAAAGAATCACACCCCCCACCCCCACCCCCCATACTTAAATCATCATTGATAATAAAGTTTTAGGTAAAGGCGCTTTTTATTTTGCACTGTCTGAAATCATACGCGGGAGATTAAATGATCCATAGCCTGCATTTATTTGGTAACATCAGAACAAGTTAGCAGCTAAACTGTTTAGCCTATTCCATTTAGTCAGTAGTTTAGACAGAAATATAAAGGAATAAATAAATAAGTAAACAAATAGCAACAAGAACGACCATTAGTCGCACCCCCCAAAGGTTAAAAATGCCCCTCCAGTTATGCCATCGTGGTGCCGGGCCTGAGTTAAACTAACAAAAGATAAAATTGAAGAGCCCCTATTATACATTAAAAAGGGTCATATTTTGGTTTTGGGGTCTCCAACAACATGCTGATATGCATGCAAGGTTAAAAAACACTTACATTATCTTATAATATGCATTTATTTTTTTACCTAATTATCCCAGTGACTCCCATATGAATTGTTTGATTTGTTCTCAAGCGATTTATTTGTTCCCAAACCTGTCCTTAACACAATGCTAATCTGAGCTAATTGGGCCAATGACAGTCTGTTGCGATTGGTTGACAGCGTTCAGAGCGAGACAGAGAGAAATGACCACCACGGCTTATCAATTTTGAAGTAGTTAGAGTGCATAGTGAATGCTTGAGCATACCTGCCAACACTCCCATTTTTCCCAGGAGTCACCCGTATTTCACACCCATTGAACGTCACCCTCCCAATTTGTTATTTCTCCCGGAAAACTCCTGTAATTTCAACTATCCCCCAGCCCCCAGTCCTCAGCATTTCAGTACAGTCTGTGAAACTCCTGAGTCGCCAACATTGGTAAAGGATCCAATCGCAGCAATGGCCCGAAACGCTCTTCATAGTAGTTACTTACACAGTAGCCGGTTCTCAATAGTGTTTTTCAAACACCTCACCCCTGAACCTAACCCCCGGTCTCACAGATTTTCAGGGACAAAAGTTACCAGGCATGTGAGTAGGCCCGATGCAGGAGTGCATTAAAGCAGTACAGTTAAACACAGGCACATTGCTCTATTCCTAACCAAAAGTAAAAACAGTGACACACATTCATTATTAATGCACATAGTGGCAAAAGCTGAACTATTACGAAACTTGACCGCCGCGCATTTATAGGAACAGTTGATGGTTGCCATAGCAACGACAACCAGCAGTAGAACGCAAGCTCACAGACACATTTTAATCCATAAACAAAGTGGCAGGCGTCATGTTTTCAACGTGTCTTTAGGTGCGATATGAAAATATAAAGAGTTAACAAGATACACTACAAGCAGTTACAAGTAACAAAACACAATTAAGCTAGAGAAAACAATGAGGCAACCATTTTAATCGCACGTACGTACAGTTGTGAAATGGAGAAAGAAATTTGTCCATGAACTGTGCACTGTAAAGTTCCTATCAAGCTCTGCAAAGTCCCATACATCCAGGGGCGGACTTGCACAGTATTTCCAGCTGTGAAAGTTATTATACGTCAGGCCAACTAAGCGATCCAAAAGTAAAGAGTGGGGTGGCCGCAGTGGGTGGATAGAACGTAGTGCAGCAATCGCGGCAGGAGAGGTGTTGGATAGAGGGTGCAGGCCAGATTCACGGTGGCAGACAAGATTGGCCATCAGGCCACCGGGAAATGTCCTATGCTCCCTATGGCCAGTCCGCCCCTGCATATTTCAATAGTCTTTTCTGCTCCTTTCATTAACAAATGGCCGACGAATTTTTAGGCTGAGGCTATAATGCTGAGGCATTTTTGTAAAGATAAACCTCAACCACTGACTCTTCACAGTTTCATATTTGGTTCATCCTCACACTTCCAATAATATCCAGCTGAGCACAGCGTCTTTGTAACATCGTTTAACCGACGTCTGCTACATTTTTCTATTTCTCCTTTTTCTTTTTCTTGCTACTGTGTTTGTGAGCAGGGCTGGGGGTTTCGATTTTCCCGGGTTCGCGTGAACAAATGGGCTGGGCTTAAGTTTCGTATCCACGTCATGCCAAAACGGCTAAAGACTCGTTATCAAGACAATTCTTTTCAAGCGCTATGAGTTGACTCTTTTATACATGAATCAATGGTTTTAAACACTATGCACTTTCAGATTTAAGCTTTAGCTGGATATTTCACTTCAAAGAGCTGTGTTACTCACTACATGAAAGGTCAATATCAAAAACCCATAATAGGGTCTCTTTAAACAGGCTTTATGTCTCTTCAGGGTGGCATTGAATAAATTTATCATCCGTATATCTCACATTTTGCATTCTATCACTTCATGGTCATGCATGTATGCTGCTTGCTTCACAGAAAGCTACTTTACTTTTTCTTAAAACTCATTTTCAGCCTACATATGCAGTATGATTCAAGCTTAGATCACATTAAAAATATCGGGGATGAAGGTGGGGGGATTTCACATTAAGAAATCAATCAAATGCTGCTGAGACATGCATATAAATGATCCCATGTGGATCAACACAGTGTGTGTTTTCTTCTGATTGGCCTGTTTTTTTACTGGATTTACATGTGAACGGGGAAACAATAGTGTTTGACACTAATGGTATGTCATTACCATGTACTGAACTCTTAATATTCAACCATGTCTATATCCAGATATTCATGACACCTTTAAACACACTGTGTTGCTTTTTTGTGTGGCTGGATGTGTATTCAATTGTACTGTTTTATTATAATTTTACCTCTTAGATACGACAGTCAGAAATGGTAAAATCAGTGAGCAATGTATTTGTCTGAATATTTAAACCTGTCTTAAAGTGTCTGCATTTGCGATGTGTAGAGTCAAGACCTCTGGAGTTCATACACTCACTTAACTATTAGGCCAGTATCTTATGCTAACATTACTGTTTCACGTTACACAGTGTGATGGAACACACGGCGTGATGGAAAACAGGGCTAGAAGTCAGATGTCGGAGGTTACAGCACCTCAAGTTCCTATTGGCTCAAGCCTGATTATGAGGATGATGATGATGTCACAGCGAGCGTCCAGTGAAAGGAGATGCTGCCGTTCATATAGAGGCTCTGGGTGATCATCTCACAGCCCAGGATCCAGCAAAACTCAGACCTCAGCCACTTAGCAGTCGGATTTTTCCAGTGACTCTGTAACTTGACAAGGAAAGGTATCCATTTTGACACATATACCTCTGTGCATGTTAATTTTTAAACACTAAAGAGTCAGTGTCGGTTCAGCGCAACGATCACGCATTCCTGCTTCAAAGAAAATGAAAGATTTTTGTGACGTTACTTGCAAACTATAGTTTAATAGTGAGTCCAATTTATATGACAAGAATTGTAGTTATGTAATGTTATCAGTTAACTTTTCAACTGTTAGATTACTTTTGACCTAATCACACAAACTTGAATAGGATTATTTTGAACTATTTTTATATGAATGTAGTTCATTCATTCATTCATTTTCTTTTCGGCTTAGTCCCTTTATTAATCCGGGGTCGCCACAGCGGAATGAACCGCCAACTTATCCAGCATCTGTTTAACGCAGCAGATGCCCTTCCAGCCACAACCCATCTCTGGGAAACACATCCATACATTCTCATTCACACACATACACTATGGACAATTTAGCTTACCCAATTCACCTGTACCGCATGTCTTTGGACTGTGGGGTAAACCGGAGCACCCGGAGGAAACCCACGCAACCACGGGGAGAACATGCAAACTCCACACAGAAATGCCAACTGGCCCAGCCGGGGATCGAACCAGCAACCTTCTTGCTGTGAGGCGAACGTGCTACTCACTACGCCACCGTGGCGCCTATATGAATGTAGTTCACCACAAAATTAAAAATCGTAATCTAAAAATCTAAAAACCCTCTGCTTGTTCCAATCTGAATGTGTTTTGCTTGTTGGACACAAAAGAAGATTATAATGTCTATTTAAAGTATTGAAAGTACAACTATATCCTTTACATTTACATTTAATCAAATACCATACTGCCAACACACCCGTTTTTCCCGGGAGTCTCCCGGTTCGTTATTTCTCCCGGGAAACTCCCGTAATTTGTACATCCCAATGCAGTTTCTAAAAAGCACTTTTGTTCATATTTGTCAAGTTGCCAGATCTTGAATGCAGTTCATTACCTCACACAATTGACGCAATATTAAAACCTTGTAACATATTTTACCTCAATCTGGCAACATACGTTACAACTCAGGTGCGCTGTTGATTTCTGCACAGGAGGTAGATGCGGGACTTTAACGGTGGCAGTAGCAACAAGCAGCTGCGTCAGTAGTAGTACACATGATGGAAGGAAAAGAGTCAGGTTGTGCTTCGACAAAGAAAAAATATATACATGTAAATTTAACAGCAGCTGAATGGAAGAATTTTTGTCTAGGAGCCACATTGACGACACCCACGCTTTCTGCAAGGTGTGTCGTATTGATTTTAATGATGACACGGTGGGAAAAACGACATGACTCAGCATGTGAAATAACAACGGCACTAAAATTGTAAATTATGTTAAAATTATTAATAATGTTCAATTTCTTAGAGAGTTTATTGTTATCGCTTTGGTTTACAAGACCTCAAAGTGTCACCAGGAGCCATGGATATTGCTTTGGGCTCATTTGTATGTTTATTTTGTTTTGTCATATTTTTATTATTGATCTAAAAAACCATCAGCATTCTACAGAAGAAAAAAACCCATATTGTATGTGTTGGATGACCTGTGGGTGAGTAAACATACTGAAATTTTGTCATAACAAAACAAAAAAATATATATATGTGAAAATGATTTTGCTCTAAGTCTTCATGTGTTTCATTTTTCACTTCATTTTTTTTTTATTTGTAAACCTGTGCACTTTATTTCTCTTTATGAGCTGACATTTTTTTCTAATAAAAAAAAACAGACCCGTTTCTTTAGTCTCACACCAGACCTAAAATAATAATTTCACAGAAAGTTCAAGACGTTCAGACTCAGGACAGAAAAGCCGGTTTGCAGACTTCTCTTGAGTAATTGAAATGTAGATCTCCTCCTTTCCTCTTCACTCTTTAATAAGACGACAGTGTTTCTCTGAATGAAGAGCTCTGAATTCTGCATGTGTGGAGGAGTGTAATAGAGTGACCTTTTAGTCATTTTGCCATCTCGTATAAATTCACTTCAGGCCTGTTTTCTGACATTCTCTATTCATTCAACCAATTAGCACTTCATGCATCGGCCTACTCTCTCTCCGCTTTTGTGGAAGTCTCAGATTGAAAGCTACTCTCAGGAAAATAAGTAATTAACTGAAATTTCTTTCAATATCCTGATGCCCTCCAGGCTGAAGAGGAATCACTAACATCAGACCGTAATATTAAGTTTGATCAAAGAATTAATACAAATCTTATGGTAGTGTGCTAAATGGCTTCTCTACACATCAAAACTAATAGTTACTCACTATTTATAGTACATACTTTATTTGCACCTGGTTTCTTGACTCCTTTTTCTTGAAATCCTTTTGATCTACAGACTAGTAGCTAATTTCAAGCATTTAAGCATGAAATTAATTTTAAATCATGCTTCATGATATTTGCCATACTTTAAGATAAACCTTTTGTTAAATGAAGGAGCTGAATTGGATATGAAATCCACAAGCAATATACTGTACGTTAAAAAGCATTTGTGGTGAAAAACATTCATGAGCACAATTAGGCAGGAGGATCTAGAAACTGTAAATATACTTATCGATTTGACAGGGGAGGTTTCCAGTATAAAGTCATTCGCGTTTGAGGTGAAATAAGGTGGAATTTCGGGTCTTTCTAAGAGATTCTTCTTCTTTAAACTTGCTAGGTATGTTTTCACCAACAACAAGTAAGTTAAATATACAAAAAAAAATGGAGATTTGATAACTTGTTAAATATTTTAGTATGTAATAAAATATTCATTGGGTATATTTTGGCGCCTGCATCAAACTGAATTTACAAAAGTGATTGAATATATATTGAAAGCACATTAAATGCAAGTAGCGTCTCCTTTAGAGTTTCAAATAAAAAAAAGTTTTATTGTGTTTACATAATTGGGTTCATTGTTGCTCAGCATAACAGATGTGTTTGGTAAAAATAAAACATACTCATTATAATAGTCTTGTCAAAATATAGAGAATAAAAGTGATTATGTTTTTAATATTAAAAAGTATATATTTTAGATAATTTTGAAATGTCTTGCAGACAAATCAGTATAGTGTACTATGAGTAGCTGTGTCCAAGCTTGATATTTATTTATTTCAGAGGACTCTGAAAGTCATCTCTGTCTGACAAATTACATTCTTGTAAAATTATATCCACACAGATGACCACAAATGCAGTATTTACTAGTCAGAATTAAAAAAAAAAAAAGGTTATAAACCCTGAATGCACTGTTTAAATCAGTATCAGAAAGGTTGGGTGTTTTAAAATACATTCATTCATTCATTTTCTTGTCGGCTTAGTCCCTTTATTAATCCGGGGGCGCCACAGCGGAATCAACCGCCAACTTATCCAGCATTTGTTTTACGCAGCGGATGCCCTTCCAGCTGCAACCCATCTCTGGGAAACATCCATACACACTCATTCACACACATACACTACGGACAATTTAGCTTACCCAATTCACCTGTACCGCATATCTTTGGACTGTGGGGGAAACCAGAGCACCCGGAGGAAAACCACACAACCACAGGGTGAACATGCAAACTCCACACAGAAATGCCAACTGACCCAGCTGAGGCTCGAACCAGGGACCTTCTTGCTGTGAGGTGACAGCACTACCTACTGTGCCACCGTGTCACCCACGTTTTAAAATACAAATTTGGGTAAATTATAGACAAACTGTTGGATTAATGTTTTAGATTAAAAAAAAAAAAAACACTACGTTTTTACCCAAGTTTGAGGTAAAGTAAACTACCATTTTACAGTATGCACAATTAAGCATTAAAGAGATAGTTCATCCAAAAATTTGATTCTGTCATTTACTCATTCTCAAGTTTGTATAACCGGCTTCTTTCACTCAAATAATGTACCCAGTGTGGCTTTGTCCAAAAGCTCTAAAATGCTGCCAGAGGCAACATTCTAAGGCAGAAAGACATCAAGACATATCCAAATCATATTCATATCCAAATTCTGCTCCACTTCGTGTCTCAGGAGGTACCTTCTGTCTTCTGACATCCCACAATCCTGTCAGAATTTTAACCAAACTGGGTGAGTTGTTATGGATGCCATCCAATAAAAATTCAGTTAAACCCAAAATAGCGACTCAATATTTTTAACCCCTCTGTTAGGTAGCAAGAAGTTAGAATTCATTCATGTTCTTTTCAGCTTAGTCCCTTTATTAATCTGGGGTCTCCACAGCAGAATGAACCGTCAACTTATCTAGCATATGTTTTATGCAGCGGATGCCCTTCAAGTTGCAACCCACAAACATTTACATTCTCACATATATATACGGACAATTACCCAATTCACCTGTACTGCATGTTTTTGGACTTGTGAGGGAAACCGGAGCACCTAGAGGAAACCCACACGAATATGGGGAGAAATTGCAAACTACACACAGAAATGCCAACTGACCCAGCCGAGGCTCGAACCAGTGACCTTCTTGCTGTGAGGCGAGAGCGCTATCCACTGCACCATCGTGCTGCCCTGAAGTTAGAATTGTAGTAATCAAATATTCCCTTATTATCATCACCAAAGCTCCATGTATTTTATTTCAAATTATTAAATATTCTGTCTCAGAAGGCTTTCTGAAATCAGGTCTGTCAAGTGTCTGATAGGGCAGTGAGGTAACAAATCAGCAGCCTATGTATTAAGATGCTGCTAATGCACATTTCTCTTCGATGTCCACAAAGTAAATAAAAAAATGATTAAGATGATATAATGACAGAACTGTCATATTGAAATGATGACAGTTATAATTTTAATGTGGTCATTCGTTAGATAAAAGCTTTGAAATCGCTCATGTGTTTCTAGATTGTATTTATCTTATTGCCCATCCTGCGATGTGCCAGTCAACGAAAGTAGGCAATCCCTGAACTCGGGTGAAAAAAACTGTCATAAAAAATAAGATGTGAAGGCCATGTGCTCCCTCTGCTGCACAATCAATGAAATAAATCTTTGGGGGGGAAAAATCTGCAGTTAAGATTCTGAACACGAACTTGATTTACATACACATTCAGCGTGACACAAAACATCAAGTTGCAACTTAAGCTAGCTCATGTTTTCATATTGTACATAAGAGGTGCTTTCCTCTGAATCCTTATCGCTTGGCAACAGAAGCTTGGAAGCTTGAGGCTGATTGGAGGATAGCAAAGTAAAAAGCGTGACATTGAAGAAGCAGTGAATGAGTTTAGCATGCGGTCCGTTCCTCACACTTTCATCACTCTGAACGGATTTGGAGAACGACGAGAAAAAGTGTTAAAATACGCTCTACGGGGTATCCTTTTCTCAAAGCTTGTCCCCCAAAACACCCCAGGGCACCAAAATGTCGGCAAAGGGCAGAAATTACGGTTGAAGCAGTAAAAATAATCCGTCCTGACACATACAAGCTCCCGCTGAGAATTGAAGCTCTCTGCTGATAAAATATTGAAGAGCCACGAACACAATTCTGCCTCCCAGAGCTGTCAGCGATTCTTCTCGGAGGGAGAAAAAAAGCTCGATAGGAGGTGCTAAAATGGCAGAAGGAAACAAATTATCTCTCATTTTCACCAATAGAGGTCAGTCTTTTCAAAGTTTTACTGTGTAATATGGCAAGCCGAACCATTAGTAAGTAGTCTCTAACAATTGATACACTAAGCCTAATAATTGATGATTAATAAAACACTACACTTTTTTAAAAAATGGGGTCATTTTACAACTTTTTTAAACAGATGAGTTAGTATAGCTTATTTTCCTGATTAAAGCTTATCATGTGAAGATATATTGCGTATAAGACCAGCAGAGAATAAAAAGTTACTATCCGGTGGTTCTAGGAACTATGCACTCATACTGGTGTTATAAGGCATTTTGATTTCTTCCTTAGAAGCAAAGTTTTCTGATTATTACGCAGGAATGAGAGTATTGCTAGCCATATTGGCCTAGAAAATAGCAAATTTTCCATCTGCCTTAGTCCACAATGTAATTACAAAAGAGTTGAGCTTTAATATGAATATTATAAAAACTTTTTGGTCCTTTTGAGTGAGATGCTAATGATGTAATCCAATAGATTGATTTATGCTAAAATAAGCTAAGCTACTCTCACCATAGGAGATTGACTGAATGAATTAATGAAGGTAAAATTCAACTTAAGGGGAGTAAAATGAGCCTATTTTCAAAAACATAGAGTGTTTCCTACTAATAAAGTAGTGGAACTTAACTGAAAATATGAAGATATTTTGTTTTATAGATTAAATGTTAAAGTGGCTTGCCATAATGATATAACTAGTTTTGTTGGTGAATATTCTGCAGCTGGATTGGAGTGGAAATCTGTTCAGATGTCTGTGAAATAATGAAAAGAAATAACCAGTCTGCAGATGTGTTTATTAAAGTATATAACGCTTGCTTATCTCTTGATTAAAATGCATACAATGAGTAAGAAAAAGAGGAAAATAGGAAGGGAAAAAAGCATAATGTTTAATCAACCTTAAACATTTAAGTAGTAGGCTATTGCTAACCCCAAAGTAGGCTATTACTGGTCTAAACAATCAACAAAAGAGTAAAAATGGCTATAATAATGATAAGTATAATAATGATACAGTGTGGGTGAAAAGGTCACGCTCATGTCCGAATGCACAGACAATTATAATCATTCTGACTGAATGGAGCTGCAATTACTGTGAGAGGCTTTATAGAGGTTAAGGCTTTTGTGTGCCCCTTACACTGGTGAGGGCTTGGCACATTGTCTGCATTTTTACAGTGCTTGACCAACGAGGAATCTTGCGATATTACAGTAAGAAAACTACAATTTGAGTGACTCTGAGAAATGCTGCAGAATATTTTAAAAGCTATACATATAAATATTTGTGTCAGTAAATTAAGAACGCTTAAAAAGAAGAGATTTAAATATTATTCAGTTTTCAATACTGCAGATTATTATAACAGTTTTCATCACTGATTAGTTGAAAATAAGAGAATAATACAAGCTTTTTTTTATGAAATGCTGACAAATATTTAACCAAAATATAAACAAATGGGGGAATATTAAAAATGCCATTTTTGCAATTATAATAATTGACTAGTACTGGGCGCCACGGTGGCGTAGTGAGTAGCACGTTCGCCTCACAGCAAGAAGGTCGCTGGTTCGAGTCCCTGCTGGGTCAGTTGGCATTTCTGTGTGGAGTTTGCATGTTCTCCCCGTGACATGCAAACGTTGCGTGGGTTTCCTCCGGGTGCTCTGGTTTCCCCCACAAGTCCAAAGACATGGGGTACAGGTGAATTGGGTAGGCTAAATTGTCCGTAGTGTATGAGTGGGAATGTGTGTGTGTATGAATGTTTCCCAGAGATGGGTTGCGGCTGGAAGGGCATCCGCTGCATAAAAAATATGCTGGATAAGATGGTGGTTGATTCCACTGTGGCGACCCTGGATTAATAAAGGGACTAGGCCGACAAGAAAATGAATGAATGAATGAATGAATGACTAGTACTGTGGTTGAAAGGCAGACCTGACATACTTTGTCACAAATTTAGAATAGAAGCAACTCAAACAATAAAAGATCCATTTGTGAATATATTTTTAAATTGAGAAGGGGCGTTAAGGTAAAGTTATTTGATTTCCATCTTTGGTGAATTGACAGAAATGACAGAATGATAGAAACATTATAAAATACTACTTATTTTAAAATGTAACAGAATCTAAAATTGTATTTATTCATAATTTCATGTTTAATATAGTTTGTGTCCGTAAATAATCATATTTATAATCCCATGATATATTCATTCATTCATTTTCTTTTTTCAGCTTTGTTCACCCTTTATTAATCCGGGTCGCCACAGCAGAATGAACCGCCAACTTATCCAGCATATGTTTTAACAGCGGATGCCCTTCCAGCTGCAACCCATCAGTGGGAAACAGCCATACACTCTCATTCACACACATAGAGACAATTTAGCTTACCCAGTTCACCTATAGAGCATGTCTTTGGACTGTGGGGGAAACCGGAGCACCTGGAGGAAACCCACGCGAACACGGGGAGAACATGCAAACTCCACACAGAATTGCCAACTGGCCCAGCCGAGGCTCAGACCAGCGACCTTCTCGCTGTGAGGCGACAGTGCTACCCACTGCGCCACTGTGCGGCCCTCATGATTTATCATAATCATAATATTAGATCATAATATAATAAATTACATTACATTATAAAACATTTGAAAACATGAGAAATTTATGAAAAAATATGAAATATTGTGAAATAATTGTAAATAATGATTTGTTTTATAGGCATTTTACCCCTGTATTTACAATTATTTTCCTTCGGCTTAGTCCCTTTATTTATCAGAGTTCGACACAGCGGAATAAACTTATCCAGCATATGTTTTACACAGCAGATGCCCTTCTAAGGAAACCCATGCCAACAGGAGGAGAACATGCAAATTCCCCACAGAAATGTTGAACCAGCAATCTTCATGCTGTGAGGTGACAGTGCTAACCACTGCGCCACCATGCCCCCCCCCCCCACACCGTATTTACAAATTTGCCAAAAGTCCAAATGAAACTTAAATATACACTTATTAAGAATTTTTTCAGCATCGTCATCGTTGATTATTTTATAATGTAATATAATACATCATAAAATATAATTTATATTAAAAAATCTGATTTATTTTAATGTTATTTAAAAAAGTAGAATGAAATTAGAACACCAGAGAAAAATAAACAAGCATACATTTGCTAATATCTGTAAGCTCCTCTTCTTCATTCACGGAGTTCCCTGATGAACCAAGTGTTTCGGTCTGGTCAACGAGAGGACGCTCCGGCTGTTTTCAGTGCCTGTGAGCTCCTGATGAGGTCAGTGCTCGCCACCTCCCGGTGTCAATCAAACAATGGCGTCACACGCATATCCCCAGCGTTTCCGGTGCGGGTGGGCGGGGCTCCGCTATCCCGGGTCTGGATTCTTCATTCGGGAGCGCTAGACAAGGCTGAACACGAATGCAGCCATATTCGGCTTCGCGGAGCAACACACCGGCTAGTCCCGCTATCAGGCGAGGATTCGCCTACCTCGAAAAAGCACCCACTCCCAGTTTTTTGGGGGGCGTATTTATGTAGGTCGAAGGTGTGTGTACTTCTTCCTTTATTCCTGAAGAATTCCAGCTGAGCGGAATGAGCGTCCAGTCATCCTGAGATTCGACGGGAGAAAAAGCCCCGACACATCCCGCAAAGTGGAAAGTACAGATTTGTCCGGATTAAGGCGAATGGAGCCGATGGGGCCTCAGGAGTGAGGAGGGGGGAGGAAACGCTGGAAACCGGCGGACAACAACGGGGTTAGGCGCATTAGGGCTTCGTTTATCTCAGCACAATGTTGGGCACATTTTGCTAGCTGGCTAGCTGGATGGCTGGCTAGCAGTTGGAGTCTGGGACTTCAGAGCTCCACACGTTTCAGCTAGATAAATACCAACTGTGTGTATTTATAAAGCGAATACCAGTTATATTAATTCCGACAAGTGTTATTTCACATTTTCTGGCTCTGGGAGTGGTAGCCAGGCCGCTAAATTGGTAGAAAATGTCTGCGAAGGTGCGCCTGAAGAAGTTGGAGCAGTTGCTGCTGGATGGCCATCAGAAAAACGACAAGTCACTGAGTGTGGAGACACTGCTGGATATTCTCATATGTTTATACAACGAGTGCAGCAACTCGCCCTTAAAACGGGAAAAACACGTGACGGACTTTTTGGAATGGGGTAAGTTGATGGATTTGAGTGCATTAGTGATTGCGTTTGGGGATGGAAATCAGTGCATGTGCCTTTAAGACCTGTTTATCTGTTATTACATTTGCCTTAATCACCCAGCTGACTTCAGGCTATTGTCAAAATTGCTGCCGTGACATTTGCTCTAGGGATTCCTGGCCTCGTTGTTTGGACGATACTGGTTGTCGTGTTGTTCCAGTCGAAGTATTAAAAAATAGGGATTTATATCAGCTGATGAGTAGTATAGGATTGGCCAACTGATGCAAAATAGATGCTGCTGAAGTTATTTATAAATGTATGTATGTATGTATGTATATATATGTGTGTATATATATGTGTGTATATATATGTGTGTATATATGTGTGTATATATATGTGTGTATATATATTAGTTGTTAGAAGAAATCTCAGTAGTGTGAGCAAAATGTGATGTTTGAAAAGTTAAATTTATAGATAGTTTAAATTATTAGTTAAACTGTGTACTGAATATTACGGTCTTTCTATGAAGATATAATTACCTTTTTTCCCTAAAATTACATATTTTTATTACAAAAACAAAAGATTAAAAGTAGATTATATCCTGTAGTATTACAATTGTATAATTGAAATCCATATAAATGCAAGTTGTGACTATTTTTCCAAATGTCTCCCATTTTATCATGATCTTACTTAGTATGTGTAATCCAGTAAACCCTAGTTGCTTTGCTCTATTGAATGTTAATCTTGAAGCATTAATGGTGATAAAATGAAAGAGAATATAACAATGAGAGATTTCTCAGCAATAAGACACCTGTACCACAACCTGAAAGTGAAAAAAGTGAAAGTATGAACTGTCATTCAGGTGAGAGAAGGTATGTAGTCTGTTGTGTACAACAGGTTTTTATCATCTTCCTAATTTAGAATTTTGTCACCTATCAAACACTAGGCTTCACCGGGTTAATCGTTTATTTCTGATAGACTTCTGACAAACAAGTTGGACTTTGTTTTCTAGGGCAATGCAAATGTTTCACTTCATAAACTCTAGGAATGTTGATTTATGTTGATGTTCTTATATTTATGTTGTTGCTATTGCCGTCACCATTTGCATGTGGGTGATGCTCATTAATCTGTTTGACAAGATAACCATTCAGTTGGTGTGGTCTTTAAGTCGCGCTCTTTCCTGTAGTAAAGAGCAATGCATTGGGTGGGATGCCCCTTATTCAGGCTCTTCCTGGTTCTGTTGGTTGTGTTTGGCCTTCACTGTGAGTGGATTCTCTGTCCTGGGTGTTGTAGAGTTGACGTCAGTAATGAGATTACGCTACAGTGTGTCTGCTCCTGTAAAGACCGCCACTGTCCTCTTGCAACCCATCGCTAGCAGGTGCCACCTCACATCCCATCACCGCGAGCTAGCCATAGTGTGACCCAGTTTTCAGGAGCCATAAACGCTTCTTTATGTCTTACTAGACCACTGGAAGCCGCAAGTTTTCTTATGGTGGCCTTGATTGTGGAGGTTAATGATTTACTTGGAAGATGTTATGCTGGCGCCGGTTAAACACAAGCAATGCACTAACGCCACTGTAAAGTGCAGTATTGGCATAGTGCTGGCTCTCGGTTTGTGCTTTCCATTTTATGAAGTGCTTTTCAAGGGAAGGTTTCAGAATGGCTATTAAGCATGAAATGGCAGTAACATTGCTGGTTTACCTTTTTTGGTAAATTTACCCCATCTGCCATTCTCATGTGGCTGATTTGTGTCATTGTCTGTAGTGGAGGAAAAATGAGCTACAGTCATTTTCCTGCTCACAGGACCATCCAGTTTTATTACTGATGGAGACACTTGGCACTTTATGGTTACTTTTTTGGTGCGTTATTTATGCAATAAATGTTAAAATTTCGTATGTCGATATGGAAAATATTAGTGTTTTTTTCCTCCGCTTTTCTGTGATAGTCTGATTTGCCGATATTTGAGTTTTTTCACTGCATGGTGCGGTATGGTTTGGTTCGATCCAGCTCAGCTTTAGAAAATCAAATTTTCACTCTTGCCTCACATTGCTTCAAGTAGATAGGATGTTGTAGCGGTGTCAGATGCTTCTGAAAGGATCTGGCTAAAACTCTTTGATCTTACATTTAAATATACACTTAATAAGAAAATATACACTTTCAGTTTGTTTACATTTGTAGCTAAATTTTCTTGAGGTATTTGGCCTGGACAATAAAGTTAAGTCATAATAAAGAAAAATGCTTTTATGCTATTTTAGCTGTGCAAAGTTAAGTCATGTTTCTCAGTGGAACTTGTTGTAAGAGTGAACATTTTTGTATGCAGTAGGCATGGGCCGGTTTAATAATTTGATTTGACGAGGTTTGATTATCTTGTTTTTAAATGTCTTTGAACACAAAATATTTAATTTTGCGAAACTTTTAAAACATTTTGGAACTGTAAACATGTCAGGCTGAATAATGAAAATGAATCATTGACTTCTGCTGTCTCTATTTGTTTGTAAAACATTTCTTTACAATTTAAAATGGCATCTTTGGATATCTTTTCAGCTGGAGGTACTGTTGCCCCAAAAACAAACAAACTAGCAAAAACACTGTAGGATCGGTATAGCAGAAAATTTTAACGGTTTGTGGTTTGGTGGTTTTAAAACCTTGACTTTTCCAAACCGCGGTATACCATGAAACCGGTCATTGTTCCAATGGCTAATATACAGACATGTGATGTTATTTTCTTAGCAGTTAAGAACACCTCTAGATCTCATAAATGTGCAAAGGAGTCAAAAGACCACCAGGAAGTCTTCTGTAAAACACATAAATGAACATCTGCTGCCAGAAAGCATGTTTCTGACAACTGTGTTGAACTGTAAGCCAGGTGGACTATGGCAAGGAAATATTCTGTCGTTTGATGGCTCCAATTTAAGACAGACAACATGTCTTTTTTGCACCCATTATTTCAACAGTCTTTATCTAATTGGTTCTATGCACTAGAGTTTGAAAGGCAACATAACTATTGTAATTAAACATTTGTATCAGAGTTTCACTTAAACCATATCTGCTAAACTAAATCACACACTGAGTGTCCCAAAATTGTACATGATCTTCTGACAGACTCTGTTCAGGTTATGTCATTTATTTTCAGCCTAAATAATGTACAAGTGCCAGTATTTTTTGCAATTTTTAACAATATTGTCAATTATATAGTTGTGGACATTTTTTTTTTAATACCCATGTAATCTTTAATGAAAAACATTAACTTCCTGCTGCCACGTTTCTTCTCTGATGGCACAATCATTGACACAAATGTTTTTGTGTGTGAGATCCCTACAGATCTGCACCTCATTATCACTGACAGACATATTGACTGTGCCTCGCATTCTGCTATTGACCGGATCTGTTGGTTCACAGTCCATCTTGTCTCACTGGGGCTCTTTTCCAAGAGAGGACGAGCTCTGACTGGAGCAATTCCTTCCAGTGTTGCACAAGAAATGCTAATGAACCTGAATTAGTGCATATGAATCCATTTTGCTTTGTGTAGGAGCCTGACAGGAAGTCAAGCTCGGCTAGTTCATGAATTTATTGCATGCTCCTAATAACTGAGTTTATAATGGGGCTGTCTTTGCATAAGCAACAAGAAAAGCAGTTATTAATCATTGCAACGTCTTCCCCCTTTTGCTTGATTTCTTGAGCTCTCAAATGCAGCATAATGCTATGGATTGCCAAGGTCAGCCGTGACAGAGAGCGGCATGCAGGTGTTTATGCCTGACTTCCTCCTTGACAGCTGACTGAAGACTAATTAAAGGAGAGGATTAAGCCGAATAAACACGTTGACTGGTATTTACCCTCCTTGGCAGGTTTTGGCGTGACCTGTACTTGTAGCCAAGCTGCTGTGCAAAGACTTACTATGCTCTAACTCCCTTGATGTTTTTAAAATGCAATTGGTTATTGTGCTTTGTATTTGGCAGGTTTATAGAAAGTGAAAGGTCAAGGCACATGCTGCATTGTATTTGGGAAAACTCTGAGTGGCAAAAATTTCAATTACATTTTCACAAATAAAAGTACATCAAAGGTTTGTTTTCTGATATTGTGATAACATAGAGATAAATAAGGATATACATAGCCAATATGGTACATACATTAGGTTTCTCTCTCAGTTTACACGTAACCAAGGGTGCTTGCTGAGATTGTTTTATTTGTAGAATTTTGAATGTTTGTCCCTTCGAGAGCAAGAAGATGCGAAAGAACTCAATTTAGTGAGCACATACTGGATTGAACTGTTCATGTTATTGCTTTTGAATGATTTAAAATCATGCTCAAACTTTGGTGATGACGCAGGTCTGATCGGGGAATTGTCTGGTTCTTCAACAATCTATAGTCTAGTGTTCCTCCCATTTGGCAGACAATATTGTTGAGCCCTTTGTGTAGGCTTAATTTATTTTGTAGTTTTTTAAGATTTGTATTACTTTTGCATTTGTTTTTAAATTTAATACTACCATTGTATTGGTTAACATGAAAATAATGATCCATACACCAAATAATATAATAATAATCATTCCTTACATTTATATAACACTTTCTCATCCACATCAAAATGTGTGCTCATTGGAAATGAACATGAGTCTCATACCCTTTGTTCTTGTTGTCAATATATACATACAGTACAGTGTACATACAGTATACACACACTGTTGGGGTTAATGCATTACAAGTAACACCAGTTACGTAATAATATACTTTTCTAAGTAATGAGTAAACACATTATTTAAAAAAAATATTTGAGTTACTTTTTTGAAAATGTAACGCAAGTGACTTTTTAGTTTTAATTAGCTTTTAAACAATGTCAATGAATCACGCAGTCAATGAGAGGATGTGTTCATTATTTTGAACTCATCGAAGAAACGAAAAAGGTTATTGTCTCAATAGACAGTGATTTTACTTAAGACAAAAAGTACAAAAGTATCAACGTAATCTGTACATATGGCATGTATAGCCCCTGGGTCAGGAAGTTCTCAGATAAAATTATCCTAAAATAAAATTTTTTGATGTGTTTTTAAAGGTAATAAAGGTGTAGGTTTTACAGTGCCTTGTTAATTATTAGAGTTAATTAAGTGTCGCTATTAAAAAAAAAAAAGGTAAAAAAAAGAGATCAAGCCAAAGCAAAGTAATAAAAAGTAACTGAAAATAACTAAAAAGTAACATACCCGGTAACGCAACTAGTTACTTTTACAGTAATGTGTTCAGTAATTGTTATTTCAATTATGGCATTCAGAGCTGTTCAAAAATGGCTGGTCACTAGAGATTCACTGATCGCCTGGCACATTTCAGTTGGTCTGTTTGAAGCAACGCGTGCGGTGTCATCATCGACACACCTGTTTTAACACTCATGGCTGCATATAACATGTAATAGACTCAGAATGTGGCCCCGTGTTGGCATATTGCAGCCATGCTATGTTTAGCTCAACAAATGCAGCCCTATGCATGGTGACATCTGACAGAGAATGTTTGGGCTGGAATTTTTGCTTATTAATGATTAACTGATTAATTTTCTAAATGGCTTAATGTCATTTAAAGCCATATTACAATATTTTGTCCTAAAGCTTGTTTTAAAATGTTTGCTGCATGACTGAAAAATCTGGTGGAAACTGATGTTAATCTTTTACTGTATTATAATTTATTTATTTGCTTATTATTATTATTGTTGTTATTATTATTATTATTATTATTATTATTATTATTATTATTAAGTTAATTATAGTTCTTAGAAAGAAAAGAGAATGGGTAAACAAAGAAACTTAAAATAAGAAAACATATGTGTAAAGCGCTTTGAGTGTCTAGAAAAGCGCTATGTAAATGTAAGGAATCAGTATTATTGTATCGGCAGGTCACACTTATCTAAAAATCTGAAATCTGAATCGGCCTTGAAAATTGCAGTCAGTGCAGGTAATTTTGTCCTCAGTCCCTGATGCAAGAGGTTCTTTCTTTCTTCAAGGTAGAGCTGCACGATTCTGCCTAAAATGAGAATCGCAGGTTTTTTTTTCCTTAAAATAAAGATCTAAAGATTCTATTAACGCAAAATAAAAGTTTATAGGCTATTATTATTGTTATAACATATGGTAAAACAACAATAATAGTATGTGTAGGTCTACTGTTGGTTAAAATGCTAAATTCTGAATAGACTTTAAATGATGGACTTGAACAGTATATTGTCCTGGTCATTAATGCACAGTAAAGTGATAACATCAGAATTAAACTATTCATAATTCTGTTGTTGAATTATTCTGTTTGAGACGTATGCTAGCAATCTGTTATTAACCAAATTAATAAACTTTTTTTTTTTTTTTTTTTTTGCTGGTAAAATCAGACATTTGTCGTTATCAAATTCTCTCTTGCATTATATTCAACATTATAGGCCACAAACTGAATGTTATTTACAACTTTATTACCTGTTATTCACAGACTATGCAGGTTCTGTTCACTAAAGTAGGCATCATTCACAGGCGCGTGCCCGTCCTCTATGTGGTAACAGCTCACGGTCAGCTCATGTCACGTGTGATTTCGCGGCCGCGTATACATTATTACATGAAGACAGAAATGACATTTTTGGGTCAATTATACCTTATAAATACAGTATGTGACTCTTTCAACACCATTTGGAGGTGTCCACATTGCTGAGCAATGCACATAAAACAACATAAAAACTTGTGTGGCTGCCTTTGCTTCTCTTCTGACCTTAAAATTATAATTGGCAGAATCGTAGATTAAGGGGGTCGAATCGAGATTGCGATCTTTTTACGATTAATCATGCAGCTCTACTTCAAGGTACACCTTACTTCTAGCCCAACAATGTTTTGGTGCTAATTAACCACTTTTCCTGCTTCAGAGCCAGTACTTTGCTTGTTGATAGACAAAGATTGAATTTGGAACTGGACTCTGGCTTTGAACCATCACTCATACTGTGGACAAGGGGTATAGAAGGTAGAAAATCAAAGCTGTTCATAAAAGGCTCACCGGATGAACCAGCAATATCGTTGGCTCCGAAATACAGCAGGTTCTTGCTGAGGTAAAAGGGCATTAGCGATGCCAGTCATACTCTGGCAGTTTAACTACTGCAACGCCCAGAATCCCGGCCTACTCCCAGTGTTTGTACACAAACCGCCATGCTCTGTAGTGTTCACCCTAGTGTCCTCATGAAGCTGCAAAGCAGGTTATGTCTCTCTATTGTATTTTCCCCTTTAATATAGGGAGTGGGGCTGGTAAACAGTACCTGACTTCCCAGCTGGCATCCTCTCATGGGATCTGCACACTTCCTCTCCCCTCAAACATCATAGCCGACTGTGGGTCGGGTGTTCTGTGTGCTAACAGATAACACTCCCCTCGTGAGCCTGCATTTCAAAAAGAGGGGCTTTCAAAGTGTCTTAGACATGGCACCAGGGCAAATCGTGCCCTCTTGATGGGCAAATCATCTTGTTTGTTGTGGCGTACAGCAGACGGTGCACTCGTTCTTATTTACAGCAGCTGCTGCCTCTTATTCCCACTGCTGGGAGATGCTTTTTGACTAGCCTACTTTCACAAGCAGCAGCAAATAACCTAATGAGAAGCTGCAGTGACTGACGAGACTGTTAGAAACTGCTAGCCAGAAAAAAAAGATGTAGGCCCTGCCATGTAAGCTTGGCTTTTGGCTGTGCGCTCTGTTTACAGGCAGCTTTGCAACTCTTTAAGTCCTGCACCTGCTGAGATTTTTCTCTCTGCCTCATTTTCATGACATTCCAGGTTGCCGTCTTGGCACGCACACAGTTTTAAAGGCCTTGCCCAGCATTTTTTTTGCTTTCATGATATGTTGAATACCATTATCATCCTCATTAATGGAAATACTCTTGTAGAGATTTTTTTTCAGTCTTTTTGTGGTACATTTATATTGTGGTGCCTAATTTAGACTCTCATAATGTTATGCATTAAACTGCACAGCAAGATCAGCAATTATATGCTAATTTGGCAGAGTAGTAAACTATTCACAGTTTTAGATGGTGAATTTTATTGTTTACGCTTGCAGATTGTTCTGTATTTTTTTTTTTATCCAACATCATGGCCCAATCCCAATTCTGTTTTTGTACCCCTACCCCTAATGGGACACCACTACAACACCTGCACACGTCATCATGTCATCGCAATCTCTTGCTTTATATGAGATTGACTGCAGTAGTTATTCCAGTTTTATCTTGAACAAATCACTGAAGGCAACAATATCATGTTTTCATTATATATAATGTGGCAATAAGATTGTAACTGTACTGTGCATTTACTCTGTGGCCATATTCGTCTATATAAACACACAAAAACAACATTCACATTAGGGCTGCACGATTCTGGCTGAAATGAGAATCACGATTTTGTTTTTGCTTAAAATCAAGATCACGATTTTCTCACGATTCTGTAGATGTAAAATAAAGGTTATCATGACTAGGCTATTGTCATTGTTAATTCTTAAACATATGGTAAAACAACACTAATAATATTAGGCATATGTGTAGCTCTACTGTTGGTTAAATGATCAATTTTGTATAGGCTTTGAATGGTGGACTTGAATAGACTTTAAAACTGACCCGTTTGTTAATTCAAAGTAAAGTGATGGCATCAGAATACAACTATTCATAATTGTAAAGTTGAGTTATTATGTTTGAGACGTATGCTTGTCATTTGTCATTGAGAACATTATTAGACCATTTTTTTCACTGGTAAAATGAGGCATTTGTTATCAGATTTCCTGTTGCATTTCATTCAACATTTTATTCACACTATACCAGACACTGTAAAAAGGTCCTTCCCAGCCACTAGACTTTTTTGACAGGGTATTCGAGTGTCATTGAGCGACAATGTTGTGGTACTGCTATACAGGAGTTGTTATAAGGAATTATATATATATATTCATTCATTCATTCATTCATTCATTTTCTTCCGCTTTTCCGGGGCCGGGTCGCGGGGGCAGCAGTCTTAGGAGAGAACCCCAGAATTCCCTCTGCCCAGACACTTCCTCCAGCTCCTCTGGGGGGATCACGAGGCGTTCCCCGGCCAGCCGAGAGACATAGTCCCTCCACCGTGTCCTGGGTCTTCCCCGAGGCCTCCTCCCGGTAGGACATGCCTGAAACACCTCCCTAGGTAGGCGTCCAGGAGGCATCCGAAACAGATGCCCGAGCCACCTCAACTGACTTCTCTTGATGTGGAGGAGCAGCGGCTCTACTCCAAGCACCTCCCGGGTGACAGAGCTCCTTACCCTATCCCTAAGGGTGCACCCTGCCACCCAGCGAAGGAAACTCATTTCGGCCGCTTGTATCCGAGATCTTGTTCTTTCAGTCATGACCCAGAGCTCATGACCATGGGTGAGTGTAGGAACGTAGATTGACAGGTAAATAGAAAGTTTTGCCTTTCAGCTCAGCTCCTTCTTTACCATAACGGACTGGTACATAGACCGCATTTCTGCTGCCACTGCACCAATCTGCTTGTCAAACTCGCGTTCCATCCTTCCCTCACTCATGAACAAAACCCCAAGATACTTGAACTCCTCCACCTGGGGTAAGGACTCTCCTCCAACCTGGAGATGGCAGACCACCTTTTTCCAGTGGAGCACCATGGCCTCGGACTTGGAGGTGCTGATTCTCATCCCAGCCGCGTCACACTCGGCAGCAAACCGCCCCAGTGCATGCTGAAGGTCCATGTTCGATGAAGCCAACAGAACAACATCGTCTGCGAATAAAAGAGATGAAATCCTGTGGTCCCCGCACCGGACCCCCTCTGGCACAAGGCTGCGCCTTGAAATTCTGTCCATAAAAATTATGAACAGAATTGGTGACAAGGGGCAGCCCTGCCGGAGTCCAACATGCACTGGAAACAAGTCTGACGTATGGCGTATATATATTATCACACATAAGCATGGTGGTAAAGCACGAACACTGTTATGAATGCATTTAAACATAAGCTTGTTTGTTGTAAAAATTCATAATAACAACAAAAAATACTTACTTGTGCATCTCCTTACTTCCTTATCTCCTTATGCAGCCATGCTGCCATTGTAGATAGTGTATTCTGGGAAAATTCCTACCCCTTGGTTTCGAGGTCCTGATAAATCTCATTTTTGAGGGCTATCTAGCCCTTCCCCTTAGCCCTATGCCTTCAAGCTAATGAGAATTGGGACACCCCTACCTCTTAACGTGAACGTGCAAAACAAGGGATAGGGGCAAGAGGAAGGGTTTAGGGGTTGAATTGGGATTGGGCCCATGTGTGATTATTGTTTAAAAAAAAGTGGGAATTGGTAAAATTTTTGAAGCTGTTGTGTTGTGTCATTCTCCCCAAAGCTGTTTCTGATTATATACATCACCATAAAAAAATTCATACATGCGTACATACACACATAAATTACAAATTTAAAAAAAGTAAGATTGTGGAATCTTTTTATAATTGAAAATAGCTATATTCTACTTTATTTTAAAATACTTTATTTTATCCTTTTGAAATCATTCAAAATCATTCTGATTTGGCGCTAAGGTATTATTAATATTGATGAGTTTAATTAGTGGACACTGTGATGTTCTTTGATGTATAGAAAAGTTAAGAAAAGCACAATTTATTTGTGATTAGAATACAAGGCTACTTTATAAATGTGTTTACTGTTACTCCTGATTAATTTGGAGTGTGTTCACTTTTGCAGTTTTGTTTTCATGGTTTGTTTGGTCTAAACCTAAGAGGAAAATTCTCATACTGTGATTTTTTTTTTTTTTTTTTTTTTTAAGCCCGAACCTCAAAAAACAAACATACGTACAACAAAAACAACTCTTATGGTGTACATTTTGATGAAACAGAACATCTTAGTTGATGAGCTAAAAATTTTACAAAGGTCAGGGTTAGGTTAAGAGGGTTTGGGTTATGTTAGTATTAGGTAACTATTATTTAATTACTTATTTATTTAAACTACAAAGGCCTACTTTCAAATGACAAGAACTTTTCAACTGCCTCATCTTCACTTCTGTGGTATAAGGTTCAAATGGCAGCTTTCACTTTTATTCGAATGAACTGCAGTTTATTTTAGCAGCCTCCCCTTAATGCATCCCAGCTGAATAAAAGCATTCATTTCTTTGGTATATTTGTAGTCAGAAAGAATCTGTTTTAATGACGGGGCAATTAGATTTTTTTAAAAATTCAAAATATAAAAACATGAAAACCAAAGCGAAAGGTACAACAGATTCATGGTCTACATTAATGCTCTGTCTATGACGCACAAAAGCATTTAAATCAATTTCACCCCTCTTGAATTCTGAGAAGACACAATCTCATTAATTGGGCCAAACAGACAAACCCAGCCCTGGGTTACTCTTCAATTTGAACAGGAGGAAATGAGGAAGCTGCAAGTCCCATTACTTTGGAAATGTTTGGTATGTCCTCTGTCCAGAACGAGCCTTTTGCTGCCTGTGAACTGGCCAAATGGTCTATACCGTGTGAGGCATCTCTCTTTCCACAGCACAGGCCACCCTGAATCGTTGCATACCTCTTTGACATGTACACAGCGTGCTTTAGGTGCAGAGTCAGGACAGGGCTTGTGTCAGGAATGCCTTTCAAAACAAATGCTGTTCACTCTTGAGCTTTACAGATGTACAGACTGCAGCAAAGCCATTATGATCTACCACAAGGGTTGTGAGATGAATATTTTAAAGGATCATACATTGTTGCGAAGTCGGTGTCCCTCGGGACTTTGTCACCTGACCCAAAGCAGTGGCTGGACGAAGAGAATTCCAGTCATTCTTGCTAATATCCTCCCCCAACGCAAGGCATGTGTGGGCGATATACCCCCCCTTGCTCCCCCTCCTTCTGCTTTTAGGCCGTCGGCCGTAAGCATGACACAGATTAGCTGTCCAGCTCTCTGATAAAGCCTTCCCTATAGATTGCAACATTAAGTTTTCGGAAGTGAAAACTGCTTTAATTTTTACCCTAAAGAACTTAACTGTTAGTGATAACTTATAAACCATTACATATTAGGGTTGTCAAAATTATATAAAGTTATTTTAAGAACGTCCATTACTCACATCTTAAACACCACTGATTGGGCATTGTGTTCAGATGCTAAACAGATATGACTGTGATTGCCAAAGAAGGTCATGGTTTACCACTGTTCAACAAGTGCTAAAACAGATTCAGGGACAGTGGAGCATTTCAAAGCCGTGTCCATCAGCTGATCTGTCTGTGAACTGACATATGAGCGATCGGCTGAAGGATCTACTGATTGATGCGGCTTTGAAATGATCAACAGCTCTCAAATGGACATTTTTAAAATTCCGGCATGGGTGTACTGAATTCGATACTTTTGACAACCCTATTACAGACTGTCATCTTGTAGGCTCTGAGGTTGTTCAGTGGCGTCTTTTTGTAGAAATCATATATTTGCATTTTATTTCAACTTGTCTTTTAATGAGTCATCTCTCATCTCTTCAGTCATCTCTTTATTGAAGACATTAAGCACAGTCTTGCAATCTTTGTGTTTCTTTGGTCTTGTTCACACCTGGTATGAAGATTATTACACAAATGACTGATGATAAATACAGGTGTAAATGGGATCTGACGTTTTTGAGCTTGTCGACTTTTGACCACTTGCAGTAGTGATCAAAAATGCATTTGATTGCTTTCCTAGTGTAAATGCTGATGTTGTCATTATGGCACATGTTGACTGATTATAAAACAAAGTATAGATGCTGTTCACATCCTTTTTTAGTACCCTTTTTCCGCCCCAACTCACATACTCTTTTGTCACAAAGAGAGATGTAGAGCTTGATTAAATAAGAGGGAAACACATTGACTGAATCTAACCCCAAGTGCTCCCATCAGACTTATTTCAGGTAATATTAATACCAATAGTTGATTACTTGAAAACACTTGGCGGAAACGAGGCCTTTTTTGCTTTAAATATGTTTTATTTCAAGATATAATTCTCAGTATTAATAAACCATTAACTGTGTAAAAACATACATTGTTTTATTTGAGAAACTCAAGTACAAACTGTTCTGAAACAACTTTTTCACAATCTGATTGAGGGTAAAGGTGAATAGATGGCATGACCCTCTATTCTATTTTCCAGATTTTCATCTGTCATGCCCGAACAACTACAATAAATGTTTTTTTTTTCTTTCCCTCCAAGCTTTTTGACTCGCCCAGAGAAACAATCTTCTTTTCTTTCTTTTTTTTCATAACCCCACAGCATGTTCTTGCACTCCCTCTCTGAATTTCGCAATGATGCGGCATGGACAGGATCTTTATTAGTCAAAGTGCCAATCCCCTGAGGATATTATAACACTAGATGAATGTTCATCCTTTTATTCCTGCTCTTTCTGACATGTTGCAAATACATTGTTCCTTTCAGCTTTTTTTTTTTCAAAAAAAATCCTTTACGTTCACCAGAATAAAAGCCACTCCATTCAAAACTTGACCTCAAAATAATTCAATACGGTCATCATGCCCTTGTGCTCAGGTTTCACCTCTCCATATCAACTGTAAGATCAGCTTTCAGCATAAACTGTGCGATCAGTTTTTGCTTTTAAAGTTTATTTGTATTGATTTGATCTATTGGAAAGTTGCACCATTTAGTCTAGGCAAGACTTTCAAGCAACACACCTAGTCTTGTGTGATGGATGTGATTTGCGTAAATGTCTGCCGCAACAGCTGAAGATCCAAGTAATGAATGACACAGAGGCTCCGTCCCCGAGACATGCTGCATTGTCTGTTTGGAAAGTCACTGACCCATTCATGCCAATGGTGGTGACTGTTACCATCAGTACACTTGTGGTGGGAGGCCACTTTTTTTCCCCCTTTTTTTTTTTTTTTTTTCTCGGCTCTATTTTGGTCTTTGACATCTTCATTATTGTGTAACACCAGCTGAATTCTGGTTGACTGTCCTTATAAGGGTTTGCCTGCTTTTGTTGGATCAGTTATAGAAACAAATGTTGTAATGTTGTTGTTTTACCTAAGTTGTGAAAATCAAAGAGTTTATATCAAAAGATCTGAGTATCCGTGTTTTTTATTTTTTCATTTGTGTAATTATCTTAAGGTTTCATTTTCATTTGTCTACTGTTTTTAATTTAATCAGTGTGATTGTATTTCTTATTTGTAAATGTTAATTAAAAAAAAAAAACTTTGTATCAACTTGCTCATTCATGGCAGATTATCACTTTGACTGTAACACATTTCTAGTGGCATCACTGCCGCACTGAACCTCTTTAAACGTTTCAATTCCATTCACTTGTAATGAAAACGGTGATCATGTGATAAGACAAAAGTCTTCATTTTATCTCTATGATTCACACTACAGCACAGCATAAATCTTTGTCTTTTAATAAATATGGATACACCCTGAAGTGACATCAATACATGTGGTTGATGTTACTATTTTAGTTTTATGACACTATACACATTCATTGGCCGGATACTATGAGGAAGGATGATGGTAATAGTGTGGTTATGTTGTGCTTTTTCGGTGTCGTATTATCTTATTTTAACTCACAAAAGGAGAAGTTGAGGACTGGTTGACGATTGGGGAAGTTATTTGTTCGGATTGTTTTGCAGAATTGGGTATTTGAGCAGATCTAATGAGTAAAGCCTTTACCAAAAACAGCAAATCTTATTTGTGAATTTTGAATAAATTTATTCTTATCTTAAAACATAATTTTTTTTACCGCAAGAAAAAGGTGCATATAGGGGGAAGCATATAATGGTCTCAGAAAATATTCTCAGAAAATATCAAATATTTTCATTTTTCTCTTTTTAATACTTATGTCTTCCTGCCTGTATTGGATTGACTTTTGAAATCGTTGCACATATTATATTGAATGTGTGGGGAAAAAAGGTGCTTAACGGCACTAGATTAATCCTTGCACAGTGTCTGCGATTTTCTATTTTGTAAATTGTAAGAAATAAAATGTTGCCTTCTAGTTATTTAAACAGTGTGCACATCGCCAGTTATGTTTACAAATAAATATCATCGCCTCCATAGACATAAGGGTGTATTTTACAATCTATAAATGTTATGTTTTGCTAGTATTTAAAGCCTAAATTAAAGCTTTACCTGTGCGATTATACACGTCAAAGGGCTAAATACAGGTGTAAACGAGGTCTGAAACTAGGTTTGGGCTATGTCGACCAATTTGGCATCACATGATGTGAAACATCGCGCTCGACGATGGCATCGTTGTCATAGGCGGTAAATTAATTAATTATGAATAATTAATTAATTAATAACAAATTCATTAATTGTAGCTGACTGTTTCAACTACCTGACCTGCATTGTCTTTGTTTTACCCATAACCAAATCATAAATGAATAAAGATAATTACACACAAATTACCAAATTGTCAATCACTTTTTCCATGAGACTGTGGCATGAATAGGCAGAGTGATCTGTGTCATTATAATAGCGTCGACAAACTTGGTGGGTAAAAAAGGTGCACAACCAACTGGAACAAACCAACAATATCTGAGGTTTACACTAAAATTACTCAGTACAAGCATGAAAGCGAAAGACTGAAGCAGTGTACTAACACTGTGACACGTTACCTGACAGATTTAAAAGACAAGAGACCGATAGAAGCAAGATTAATTATTACATTTGAGATGCGAGTGAGATGCGATCTAGCGGTACATTCCTGATTAAACTGTCTGACGTGCGTTGCTCTCTTGGGTTTTGTGCTCAAAGCGCCCGCTGACTGCCTAGAGCTCATGACATACTTTGTGTCTGTCCCACGTGATGTGCGTTTTCAGCAGAATAGTGTGGACTGAGGGCTGTTCAGAGATGCTAGATGAAACGCTAGTGGGCGTGGATTGTTTTCATTCTAAATGCCATTTTTTAAAACTAAGACGTATTAGTGTAAACAGGGCCTAAGTTTGGTTTGGTTTTTTGTGAGCGGAATGCTGCTGCGATGGGGGCGGGGTGGAAGATTGTGATGCCGGCTCAGCATCGTGATGTCTCTTGGTCATCGGTGATGGACGATGGCATTGTCTATCGACCCAACCCTATTTGAACCCTTTTAAGCTCGTCCACTTTTAACCACTTCTAGAGGTAGTTGAAAACTAACAAAATTGATTTCATAATGTAAACGCGCATGAACCCATTCAAACGACCACAAAACACATTCTTTGCCTATGGACCAAATACATGACCATTAAAGCTCCAGTTTACATTACACTTCTTTTTCCAAGTTTGAAAAGGCTTAGTGTTGGTATACTGTTTTTGAACAACACAACATCTCACGCTGCAGTAGGCGGAGTTGTAAATGTGTCACGTTGCTCGCTTGTTCTACCTAAACACAACAACACCAGACTAGAAGCTCGCAGTGTACTACATCATTACATTGTTTTCTATTTGGAGTGGGCAAACACTGAATGGATTATGTTTAGATCTTTAAATGATGTGGAACGATACGAGGGCTCTTCTCGTCCATCGTATGACCTGCTCTGAGCATTTAAAATATCTCAGAGTGATCGTACAGTAGTACTGTGTGATTTGGGGTAAAATATCTAATAGATTTTTTTTAATTCATTCATTTTCTTGTCGGCTTAGTCCCTTTATTAATCTGGGGTCGCCACAGCGGAATCAACCGCCAACTTATCCAGCATATTTTTTACGCAGCGGATGCCCTTCCAGCCGCAACCCATCTCTGGGAAACATCCATACACACACGTTCACACACTACGGACAATTTAGCCTACCCAATTCACCTGTACCACATGTCTTTGGACTTGTGGGGGAAACCGGAGCACCTGGAGGAAACCCACACAACCACGGGGAGAACATGCAAACTCCACACAGAAATGCCAACTGACCCAGCCGAGGCTTGAACCAGCAATCTTCTTGCTGTGAGGCGAACGTGCTACACACTACGCCACCGTGGCACCCTAATAGATTTTTTTGACAGATATTTTTTAGTTAAGCTTCAGCTCAATCATACTCCTTATATAGCTGCCTTTGGGGCTTTTTCAGGTGCTGGTTGTTGTATTTCCTCATGCTGGCAACAATTCTGCAGTTCTCCTACAAATGAAAATTAGAATAGTTCTGTTGACCTGTTCTTATTGGGCAGAACAAAAGTGTGCTCACTCAATTGGCTAGTAAGACTGTCACACACAGGCAGCAGTCATGCATTTGCTGTGGGTGGGTGAAATTAAATAATATATATTCATATTGCAGCCTCTTGCGATTAGCTAATCGCATCATTTCAAACTGCGATTCGATTTCGATTAATGGCACAGCCCTATCATACAGGTACAGATACATCTGTACCAGCTATGCTACTTGACCATCCAGTGTATTCATGTTATTCATGTTACTAACTTAACATTGCTGTTTTGGATGTTATTCTCCTGTCTCACCTCTGTGGATATGAAATACGGGTCAATTGTATGTCAAAGAAGGTGTCATTTCAGAACACACCCACCATTTGCATAATTACCATCTCAAAGGTGTTTCCGAGCCAAAATGATCTGACATATAACATAATTCAAACAAAATTCAAATTTCATTTCATAAAGTTTATTCTTTAATTTAGTTTGAAGTATATCGGGAGCTTTATCTAATGTTTTTTTAAGTTCTTCAATGTTCTCCGAAGCGAGATGTTCATACCTTATTTTAGAACAGTGATTATGACTGAAATCAAAACTGTTGTCCACTTCCTTTTTTATCATTCACTTGTTTTCAAGTTAATTGAGATGCATAGAATGTTTTTTTTTTCATGAAAAGCCCTCTTGTGAAATGATGTACAGTGAGACAATATTAGAAGAAAGTGTTTTGAAAAAATCCAAACAGGTGTGGTTTCAATGCAGATGGGAACTCCTTTGAGCATTTTTGATTGAATCACATTAATTACAGTTGAAAACAGGCCTTGGTGAAGGGCTGGAGGGCATTTTTGTTTCTTTCAGAGACTGAGAGAGTGAATAAAATAAAGAAAAAGGTATATAAAGTAAATTATGCAATTACTTAATGTCTTGAAGGTAAACATTGATTATACCCCATGTTAACCTATTTGTCATCCAGCTTGTCTTCTTATCCTGATCAGAAACATCACCTCAGCGGTAGGTGAGCTGGAGTCAGGCACAGGTCTGCATGGCACTGAGGGTTTTATTAGGATTCTGCCAGTAAATGGCTGTTTTAGTGGGGGCTGGGAACGTGTGGCAGCTGGTGCGGGATAATGGATTATCCCGGGGCGGGGCACTGATGCTTTTACCTCCTGCACCCAGCCAAACCGTCCAGCAGCCATCAGTCCCTCTGCGACTGTCTCAGGATGACTTCCTCATCAATGTTTAATAGGCCGTTTAGTGGCCGCCAGGCCTGCTTCATGATTGAGCACATCAATAGTGCGCTCTTTATGATATTGACAACCTCAGAGTGAGTCTCCAAGTATTGTGTTGGAGATCATATGGTGATCTTTATGTGGGTCTTCAGGCTTTGATTGTTTATTGAAACGTTATGGATGTTTTTGATCAATCTCTTGAACTTTATTGTTTTTTTTAAGGTGTTTGTTTAAAGTGTAAAAAGTACACCAGGCATGAATAGACTGGTGGTTTATGCAGTTTTGTATAGTATCAAAATAGTACTGCGCTGATATTACAGTTTGAGTTATTAAATTATAAATGTAAAATCCTACAAATTATCAACAAAATGCACAGTGTAACAAATAGATATTAATTTTGAGATCTGTTCAAATTACATTTAACCATGGTAATGATGATAGAAGTACTCTAAAACTTGCCAAAAAAAAAAAAAAAACTGGTCTACTCTAAAATGGGCAAAAGAAAATGTTGTTTATGGAATTTAGTTCAGTGTACACTATCATATAAGTGTGGAATTTATTCTGCAAAGATGCATCAAATTGATTTGGAGTCAAATCAAATAATGGAATCAAATCAAATAATTCTTTATTTTTAAGTTACAGGAAACATTTACATAACAAATATGCATCTAGAAGCTGATGCATTGACATTTTCTTAACCATTTTAAACCTTTTTCAGAAATTAGCATTTTCGGACTCCCCCAAAAATGCATAATGTTTTGCGTTCTTGAAAATGCGTAAATTGCCCCTTTTTTTAAATTGATAAATTAATTATTGTCACATTTTAACATCGGTCACCTAATCTCCAACTGTTTAATTTAGTATCTCCCACACTTGTCTACTGTTTTACGTTTAATTATTTTTTGGTTTCTATTTTTATTTTTGCTTTACATGATACATTTTTAGTTTCCAGGCGGTGGTTATAATGTCGCATTGGAAACTTTCAGGCTTGTCCAGTGAAGGTGTACACTGCTATACTACATTTGCTATCTTGTCAATGCCACAGCATGATCCAAGAAAAGGTCTTGAAGTTCAGCCTTGTCCTTGGCCAGGTGGCTTGAGCAGAGGATTACTGTAAACATCTCACATTCAGTCTAATTGAGGCTTAAAGTCACAAACTAACCTCTACCACTATTCGTTTTCATTTCCTATCTCCAAAAGTGCCTCATAAATATCCAGTTCTGATTTTTGATTATTCTAAGATGCTAGTGTAAAGATGCAACAGACTTACTCTTGCAATCTCAACCTAGTTTTCTGTGAATGAAAGATGAGCAACACTCACCAGAAGCTCAGTATGGCTGTGTTCTGAATGTCTGTAGTTGCTGTCAAGGGAACTTGTGCATCATGATGATAGCTGCCTCCATCTTTTGCTCTCCAGCTCATGTTTGTCCCTTCTGAGAGTGAATATGCATGGTATCGCTGGATGAAGGGAAACTGAATGCCCAACATTTCTGTGGCGCAGATGCTTTAAATGTATTATGTATGTTGATAGACTAGTGCACTGCTTTCTCTAGTACACATCATCATTAATCTTCTCTGAAATACCTGAAATAAGTTGCAGGATTGTTTTGTTACCTATCACCAACACACATTAGTCATACTTTGCAATCTGTAGTGTTAGTTTAGCAATTTTATATGCTAATCTCTGACACACTTGTTACAATGTGCATGAAGCAAATGAATAAATAAAAGATGTGTTACTAGGGAGAATCCTCGTCTAGCAGCACTTTGAGCTCCAGAGCAGATCTGGGTCTCAGAGTCTGTCATTTTCTAGTGAGTGCAGGGTAGAAACTAGGTGAATGACACAAACCAGGAGAGTAAAAATAGACTGAATCTTCAAAAGGTAGTCACAAATCTCTGAACACATCTCGATGGCAGTCTTGATGAAATCAAATCAAAAATGAAATCATTTATATATCATTTTTGGTTGAAGATGAAGGCATTTTATTTTTTTAAATGACCAAACGCAATAGACACAAATGTGTGTCTGTTCAGAAGTTTGTGGTTAATGGTTTTTGATAATGTATTATTTGATTTTAAATAAAACAGTTTAAATAACATTTAAATCATTTATTTAAAGAAAAGTTTTGTGTGTCTGTGCCTGTGCTTCTCTGAATAAAAAGTAATAAACTGAGATCTTACTGACCCTAAACGTTTGAACAGTACATTCTTTTTATTAAACTTTATGTTATATTAGCCTAGCCAAAAAAGAAAGAAAAAAAACAACAACTGCTGTGCTGCTGTTAGGATGTTGTTTGTATTTTTAATACAGTAAATTATGCATTTAATACCTAATTATATTTATTTGAAGATGTAATGATATAATTATGTTAAATTATAGATAATTTTATGACTTGTCATTATAATCATATCGGCCTTATTCCATTGTTCTACTGAAAGTATTTTGCTAATAATTATACAAGGTTTACGACCTGTTTTACATTTTTGTACTTACATTTTTGGACCAAGTAGGTTTATACTTAATGTTTAATACTGTCTTTTTTTTACATTTCACCTGATATTTATGGGCATATATATGCGTTGGGCTTTTCCCAAATATTACATATTAAGCTCACATAATTTACATGTGAAAGTGAAACGAGACTAGGCATGGGCCGGTATAGGATTCTGATGATATGATAAACTTGGATAAATATCCGTGATGATGGTATCTCACGGTATGACGGTATTGTGTTTACTGCTCTAAAATATATATATTTTAAATGTGTGGCTCAAAAACACAACATTTTCCTCTTTGAACACAAAGTATTTTATTTTGAGAAACATTTAAAGTATTTTGGGGCAGTCAGGCTAAATGATTCAAGTGAATCATTGACTTCTGCTGTCTTCATTTGTTTCAAAAACACAGATGTCTTTACAATTTACACCTAAAAAACAAAACAAAAAAATGTAAATGAGAAATCTTACACATACCTTAGGAACGGTATAGCGAAAAATTTTAGCGGGATGAAAACCTTGACTTTTCCAAACCACCTTGCAAACGGTTATCGTCCCATGCCTCAACGAGACAACGATGATCTAACAACTTAAATCCTACTCTTGACCTTATTTTTCATGTAAAAGCTGGCAGAGCCTTTGGAACCATACTGTCTTGAAACCTCTGGTCTCATGAACTTACATTGATTATTAACCATTAAAAACAGCTTTTTATGCTGCTTGATGTTGCAATAAAAATTATTGTTGCAAAAGTATTTTTATTTGTTTATTTATTTTTTATGCATTTTAGTGTGAGTGTTTACTGCCATTTATTATTTTAAGTCCTTTCCCTCATGGGCAAATAAATCTGAAGTTCTAAAACATTCACAGAAAAGTGCCACATTCCAAATAAAGGTCAATAACAGTCTTAAAATTATGCAAACAATGTTTTTGTTTTAGAATCTCGACTAAATAATAATAAAAAAGTTTTAAAAATCAGCAAGGCTGGGTTATTTGGGTCTGTCTCATTGTCTGACCCTCTCGTAAGAGGTAGAAATGGAATAAATAGGTGAATAAGCGATTCCTCATTTTCGTTAATGTCCAGTAAAGGTTATTAGGTTTGAAGGTACTGGTATTATATCCAAAACTGCCTTCCATATCGATGTGAAATAGCAATATAGCAGCTATCAACGTAGCAGCGTCCAACTTTCAACGATACAGTCAGTTCCTAAAGGACAGAATCAAGCCTTTACAATTTTTTTTTTCACATTTCAGAAGCACTTGGATATATTGTACATCAAAATATGTCACATTTTGATAACAAAAGGGTGAGAGAATTATTAGACTACTTACAAGTATCTTTTATTATCATCTGTCTAGTACTTTAGCCTACCTGTTAAAACAATGCAACCAATATTGAATTAAATATAATAAGTATTAATAATATATTCATGAACCGGTTATGCATCATATAAAGAAAGATGAAATAAGACTTCTTCATAACATCCACAGTTTTTAGTTTATGCTAATATACAAATATCTCTTTCATTGCACCCAAGAACATAATTTCCCCCGACAAGGTCTTCCATTTTCTCTCTCTCTCTCTTTATGCTGCTACGCTTATTTGAAGTTACATAATAGCATTTTTCATGACTGCGCTAAACATTGGCTGGATAATAAACATTTTTTTGTCTCTTGAACGTACTGTTGGCCCCTCTAGCTCTGTGTTGTGACCTGGTGAGTACAGCCGAACAGTGTGGGCTGTGTTATCCAGAGCTGTCCCCCTCCCTATGGCTCGCTCTAAACAAAAGTCTTCTCATCTCCTCACTTGCGAAAAAACACTCCGATGAATGACTCAGTTAGTTGTGAATGTAAAACTAATATTGTCCTGTTGATCATCTGTTTCGGCTGTTTTTGGAGTCAAACTCTCGCATGTTTAAGGAGGCGTGCTGTTGGGAAAGTGTCCATCCAGAGCGCCACAGTCATTCAAATCGCTGTTTGTTTGGAAGCGAGTGGCTTTCTGTCTCTGCGGTACGCCAGTGTTAAGTGGTCTACTTCCTCCAATTGACGCAATAAATCAAATCCACTGTAAGAACTCAAGATCAGTGTCAGTGGTCCTGTAAGTGTGTGTGTGTGTGTGTGTGTGTGTGTGTGTGTGTGTGTGTGTGTGTTTTTAAATGGAAAATACAAGTTTCTTGGAAAAAATGTGGAATTGTTACAAGTGTGTTCAGGGTGCACTCAATACAAGGTTTCCGCTACATTCATTCTTCACCACACCAAAATTCATTCCCACCACAGCTACTTTACAGCTTCTCATTCAAAACTTTCAGTTGTTGCTGCTTTTTTTTTTTTAAACTGTGTGTTGTAATCCAACACTATCTTACGGCGATTTGTAACTTTTCATTTAGTGGCTAATGCATATGAATTCGTACGATCTAATTCGTAAAATTTAGTACGATTTTCTCATCACCCAATGACGGTTGGGTTTACGGGTTGGGTGCCATGCCTCCTTTTTTTTTAATCGTACATTTTCGTACAACTGAACTAGTATGAATTCGTACGAATTAGCGACTAAACTGGCAAAACGTAAAATGCTTACGTTTTCTCTTGAGATCAGGCTGTATAATCGCACCAAAACGTATTAAAATGTAAGTGAATTATAACAGAGTGAACTTTTTCTGTAATCGTAGTAGTGCTGTGCGTTATTTGCTTAACCCTTTAACAATACATGCTGACTGACTGACAAAGCTGCGCGATGCGTGAGGCTAGCAAACCTGATGTAGCTTTCAGTTATCATGTACACAGTTTTCATTATTATACTTTATTTATAGATAAAGGTCTGTGGTTCTGCATACAATGACTTTATCTGGCTAGAGTTTATGGCTGTTTCATTTTACTTTACGACGCTTCAATGCCGTTCTCTAGGTCTATTGGAGACATTCGTAAATATTCCTAGCAATTCTAATAAATGTTGGAGACGCACTCGTTACATAAACGCACTAAATTGCACTTCAGCTGCGTTTATTTGAGAGTTTATTTGAGTATAATAAAATCTGCAATTGAGGGCGTGCAAGAAGTTTTGTGCACAAACAGAGGTAATCGGTGCGCAAGCAAAGAGATTCGCATACTCGTATTACATGAATGTGATCTCGACTTGTAATACTGCGCTCACGACATTTGTAATTGAAATAACACCATTGGTAGTTGGAAGATCTGTGATCTGCGCCTGTCGCCACAGCTGGAAAAAATCCTAGAGGAAATATTGCAATAGTCATTTCAATTTGATCTGAAACTCAATTACATGGAAGTTTTGCCTCAGGATGGCAATTGTTAGTTTTTTTGCAGTATTTTTCTTGTCATCCATAGCATGAATAAGGTAATAATGTTGTCTTGATACTGGAGTTTCAAAAACGTCCATTTTTTTTCCGCTAACAGCGCTGTTGAGCACGTACTTAAACACCACTGATTGGCCATCATGCTCAACAGATATGACTGTGATTTGGCCGTAAAGGTCATCAGCTCATCAGTGGTGAAGTGCGGTGAACTGATGATCTTCACGGCCAATCACAATCATTTCTGTTGAGCATATAAACACAATGGCAAATCAGCTGTGTTTAAGTACATGCTCAAATGTAATCAGGAAACGGACGTTTTTTTTAAATGTATGTACAGATATCGAGAACACGCGATATTTTAACGAAGATTATATTTACGATTGTGTATGTTTTCTATCAAAAAATTGTTTATTAAGTAATTAAGTCAGTTTGTTATTGATTATCTTGATTTGTTCTAAATGGATTCATCTTGAATGTAACACTGCAGTGTTGAAAATTTTGAAGAAAATGTAATGTTTGTAAGTCTGACTTATCTTGTTTACGACAGGGAAAATGGCTCGTTCACAGAGAAGGGTATAAATGGACGTCGGAGCAAGATCTAAGTGGGTCGGACTTGAGCTCCAAATGGGCTTTACAAACGTGTCATGTACAAATGTCTTTTACATGACATGGAGTTCAACCTATTGTGTTTTATGAATGTCTGCACCTACCATAACCCTAAACCCAACCTGTGTTGTTTTAATAATGTCTACTACACCTACACTAACCCTAAACCCAGCCTATTTGCAGTGCAAGTCCCTCGCATTTGGAGGTCTCTGGGCTGCAGCGATACCTACTTGCTTTCACTTGTGATGTTGCTTATTACAGCATAGGTCTTAAGCCTCATTCATACATTGTGACTCGCAGCAGCAAATCGATTAGCGACCATTCATTTCAACAGAGAGTGAGCAACTTCCGGCGACCTCCATCTATGTGAGCGACAGCAACCGGTGGGCGTGTCTAGCGACGTGACAAAGTTGAGATTCCGTATGTTTTATGCAAATGAAGAGTGACGTTTTTTGAGTGACAGTAGAGATCACATGATCTTTTCCTAGCTCGCTCAGAGGCCGGTTTTGTTCTCTGTGCTGTAGACCTACACACCCCTGTGTTTGCAGCAGGCCACCACCCAGAGTGTCAGCTACAAAGTCACTTCTACTATGAACGAGGCAATAAACAGGGCTGGGATATGTTTTGTTTTTGGAATTTGACATAAAGGGTTGTTCTAATAGCATTGTAATGGTCAATTCTTTTGTACCCTTCTAATTGTTTTTTTTTTTTCTTGAAAGGTAGTGACACTCGATAATGTTCCGCTCGCACATTGTTTGAACAGGAGTTAGATAAACGTTTTAGTTGCTAATTAAATTACAAATAAAATGCATTTCACACATTGAAAAAGGGGTGGGCGATATCAAAAATATCATATCACGATTTTTTTGGGGAAATCACGATTCATGATTTTTATCCCGAGTCATTTTCAAGTTGAATTTTAAAACTATTTTGCAAATTACAAAGGTACAATACAACCAAACTAATGTCCCCATATAAAATATACTCTTACCATGTATGTTTAAGAATATTTAAATTAAGTGAAGATTTAATGCAAGTGCTATTCTGCAAAGAAAGAACACTCAACAAGACTTGCATTACAATTACTGTACCATCAAAATGAACATTTAACAAATCTAACAAATCTTCAAATCAGAGAGCTTATTAGACATAGATCCTCAGCAACACCTTCACAAATGTAAATGGCTTTTTTTTTACGTTACGTTTTTTTAAAACTTTTTTTTTAAGTTAAAACTAGTAGTGTTTGAATTTAATAAATGCATAATAATCACGATAAACCATGATTATTCTTCAGACTATATAATCATACAACCAAAATCTATATTCGCTGCATCCCTAATTGTTACGCAGTTCAAAACAACAAGTGAATTTATGTAATATGAGCATGTGGGTCTCTTTGCTTGCGTGCCGATTTCCTCAGTTCGCGCACACAACTTCTTGCGCATCCTCAAATAAACGCAACTGAAGTGTGATTTAGTGCGTTTATGTAACGTGTATATCTCTAACATTTATAAGATTTGCTAGGAATATTTACGAATGCCTCCAATAGACCTACAGAGCAGCATTAATGCGTCCTGAAGTAAAGTGAAGCGGCTATAAACTCCAGCAAGAGAAAGTCTTTGTATGCAGAACCACAGACCTTTATCTGTAAAGTATATTTATGGAAACTGTTCGTCTTAACTAAAAGCTGCGCCTGTATGCTGTCTTCGCGCATCGCGCAGCCCTGTCAGCCAGTCTGTCAGTCAACCTGTCACCTTAAAGGGTCAAACAAATGACGCACAGCACTACGGTTACAGAAAAGTTCCCGCTGTTATAATTGACTTACCTTTTAATACGTTTTGGTGCGATTATAATTCGTCATGCCCGTCATGTATGGTGATACAATGATTTTTCTGAAAAAGTTGATCATGCAGTAATTTTTATCGTCCACAATCAAATATTGTATTATCGCACAGCCCTACATTGAAAGCAGCTTATTTTTTTTCCCTCTGGGCCTTTATTTTTGCTGTGAGTGACCCATCATCATTGTTAAATATTTAATTGTGCCATATTGATTAGAGATGCTCCGCTCTGACACACGGGGGATCAAACCGTCTATTTTAAACTCATCGAGCTGGAGCTTTTATATGTCAGGTCAAGTGTGGCCTCATGAAGACATCGGGAGATGATGTGTGTGAAGGTATTAATGTGAGCGGCAGTTACAGTGAGTGATGTTGCGGCGTCTGTAGCATCGAGACGGGGTTTTCTAGAGGGTGACAGTTCACTGCTTCATCAATCACACTCTAGTCTTTGCACACAGTGCCACTTCTAATAGAGCGAACAGCTAACTGGATGCAGGAAATGATACAGCACAACACACAGAGCCATTTACACTTAAATCTTTCAAAGATTGGCTTAAATAGCCATTTATGAACTAGATTTATGGTGCTATTAAATTTAATTGTTTTGAAGCTTTTAACACACCGTAAAAATGTGTGTAAATTTTCCATATTTTATGATTCATGTTTTTATTTTTTGTTTTTCCCCTTGCATTACAGGACGTTGATGTTTCTTCCAACATCTTTTAACCTTGAAAATTTTCAAAGTCACTTTTATTAACATTTTTAATTGAGCGATATATTGTTTGGGTTGGTGTTGTATATTATACCACGAAAACCTTGTAATAAACTGCCAGAACATTTTCTGTAATTTAACAGACTTATTTGTAAATATATTATTTTTTGTACATTATAGTATTTCAAACTTATTACTTGTATTATTACAAAAATCCCAATTGCATTTTCAACATCAAAAGTCGACAGGGCTGAGATCAAGGTCCCATAAGGTTATTCACAACCATAATATATGGAAAACACGTGTGCATCACAAAATACAGAAAAAAATGAAACGTATTTTTTACAGTGCACTGTATATGGTATTGTCACAATATTGACCTATGCTGCAAGGAAAAAAAGGCGCAATTTACCAGGTTTAACAAGAAAATAATACTTGGTGTATAATTTTATAGTATTATAGTGTTTAGAGTAAACGGATGTTTCAACTGAAATACATTTCCAAAAGATTATAAAGTATATAGATAACGCTTTACAATTCTCATACAAGTCTCATAAGTTAATGGTTTAAAATGAACAGTGAGAAAATGGCACATTTATTACAATTACCAAGTTAAGATTAGTAAAAAAAAAAATTCTGTTAGTTTTTAACTTCCTTTAATTAAAAAAACAAAAAAAGATTAAGGCTTTTAATCAGATTGTGAATACAATTTTAACACATTCAGGCATTAACCTAAGAAATTAACGTCACCTAAAATTTATTATTTTATAGTTTTCATTGTTTAGTCCAATTAATTAACTAATGTTAACTGATGGACCCTTATCGTATTGTTGTCCTGACATATGTGGTCAAAATGTTTTCAAAAGAACACAGTTAAAAGCTTAGTTTACAGCAGCCATTACTATTTTTTTTATCATATCTTTATCATTCTAATTTAATGCTCAGGTTTCAAGTGTTTGTGTGCTCTTCTCTTTTTCAAATGCTTCCATGCTTTCCAATTTCTTTTTTTTCCCCCTTCAATCTGAACTGTTAGTTTCACTTTTGCCTCTGTGTTTCTGTTGGCTGCAGCCACCTTTCTTGGAGCTTGTTTTCATATTTTCAGCCCTGCATCTGGTGTTCTGATGTTGCCATAATCATTTATTAAACGAGCAATGAAAGTTCATTGTAATTGAAAATACATGGACCTGGAGACTCGGAGAAATACCTCATTATATTTGAGGGACTGAGAGGATTATCAGATTACACTTATGAAAAACAAAGCATAGTTTAAATATGAATATTAATTTTGTATTGTCTACAATTGTGTGTGTGTGTGTGTAGGGTAGTGTGCCCAGTCTTTTGTTTACAGTAAAATGTATTCTTTTTTATTTTAAATAAAATAAAATGCAATTGTTTTATTTTGCTTTATTTTATTACCAATAAAATATAGAAATAACAATTTTATTATGAAATAATTGTTTTATTTTAAGAAATTCATTTTATTTTCGCTTGTTTTGTATTTTATTTCAATGTTTTTTAATTATCTTAATACAAATTATCTTTATTTATAATTATATATAATATAATTATCTTTAAATATAGTTTTATTCATTCATTTTCTTTTCGGCTTAGTTCCTTTATTAACCTGGGGTCGCCACAGCGGAATGAACCGCCAACTTATCCAGTATATGTTTAACGAGGCGGATGCCCTTGCAGCTGCAACCCATCTCTGGGAATCATCCAAACACACTCCTTCACACACATGCACTATACCGACAAGTTAGCTTACCCAATTCACCTATACCACATGTCTTTGGACTTGTGGGGGAAACCGGAGCACCCGGAGGAAACCCACGCGAACACCGTGAGAACATGCAAACTTCACACAGAAATGCCAGCTGGCCCAGCAGAGGCTCAAACCAGCGACCTTCTTGCTGTGAGGCGATTGTGCTACCCACTGTGCCACCGTGACACCCTAATTATAGTTTAATACATTTATTATTTCATTTATTTTTAAATTGTGGTTGAAAATTGAAATTGAGAGATCATACCTCATACATACAGCATAGTTTCATATGTTAAGACACCATGCATCCTAATTCTTGGATGACGTAAATCACATTTTCCCAGAATTGCCCATGGCGTCCAGTTTGAGGCTAACAATAGATGACAGGAACCACGTTGCGTAGTAAATTTGTCGAGATGCACAAGACTACCAGTTCATTATGAGTCAACATTATGAACTTCTGCTGTTATAATTCAAGTAGCTTCCTAAATGAGCGTCAATTGCTGACTTTTTGTTGTTGGTTTCTTGGGAGTGACACACCAGTGCGCTGGCCTGGTGCACGCTGGGCCATAAAGCTGTCACTTGATGCCGGGTCGCTTTGAGGGATCTTCTCATTAAAAGCAGATGATGTTCTTTCCGTGCGGCAGTTCTGTCTGAACGGCTGAGGCTCAGGCCTGGCGTGTGTTTGGAGTTTTAGAGTTTTTATGATTGATAAATGTCTTTTGTAACTATATGAGACTCTGCGTATGTCCTCATATGGCGAGGCGTTCAGGCTGGCTTAGCAGTGTCTTGGGTGCACGCCAGGCCCCCAGCAGCTCCTCGTAAAAGCAGGAGGAACGACAGTTTGATAACGTGAGATGTTACACACTGTTTGGATTTACATGGTTTCTGTAATCTGTTTACTGCTGTGGTTGATGGAGTTATTGAAGTGTTTCAGATTGTGTGACGGCATTGAGTTCAAAATTCAACATTTGCTGCATCATTGCAGTTACTTTTGTGATTTGTGGTGTTGTTAGTGGAATATTTTGTGCAATATCAGTAGGCCCACACGGAATCTGTGTGCGCAGAATTCCGCAGATTTCCACAGATTTTTAGCCAATCATTGATTCTGTTTATTTACTGGTGTAAATGTGTTTAAATTTATATTTATTCAGTTTTTAAATTAATTTCGGTAATATTGACTAATATAAAAATATTAATGTAATTTATTTACAATACAGTTTGTAAAGTACTATTTTCTGTCTTTTAGTAGAGATTTTATTTGATAGACTTGAATTGTTTACCAAACAAAGTGGATCTAATTGCATTCGCATTGTAAACTATAAATAAATGTTAAAAAGGTATTACTTTTTATTTCATATATTAAGGTTTTAGTTATGATACTACCGAAATCATTCCGCATAAATCTGCAGATTTTTAACAAAATACTCTGCAGAAATAGTAAAAAATGTCTGCAGATTCTATCTGGCCCTAAATATCAGTTTTTTTACTTATTCATCTGAATTTTTTATTCAAGTTAATATTTTGTAATTAATTTATTTTATTTAAATGCATATTTTTGAAACAGAAATTTTTCTTAGACTTTTATTTTGTACTTTTTTATTGCAGAATTTTTGTTTTGTTTTAATTGCAGTATATTGATTAAAGTTAAGTTTAGTAAGTATAAAAGATATGTTTTTTTGCATTGTAATATTTTTTATACTTGATTTATAAACATTTATTTTATTTTTTATCTTTTATTTGTGTTTTAATTGAGCATTTTTAATTATATTTTTTGTAATTACATATTTTTGATTTTAATATTTTTTATTGTATTTTCTATGTAAAGTTTGTATTAATATTTATTATTTTCTAAAGATTTACATTTTTCTTTTATCCTTGTAATTGTATTTTCACTTTTTAATTTAAAATATATATTATTTCTTTACTTTTATAATTAGATGTGCATGCTAGTTTTTCATTTTGATCAGATGAATCTATTGAAAATTCTGCGAATTTAAAATGGTTGCACAATCTGATTGCATAGCTTTTATTGTGCTCCTGGTCAAACAACTAATATTGCTTAGGTGAAAGGATCAGAAAGCTCCATCTAACCAGGTTAAGAACATTTGGGAACTTTTTAGGAAGTATATCCAAGAACATGTTTTATTATAAAGACCAAGTCCTTGTTCCAGCAAATTGATTATTTTTCTTTCCTAAGTTCAAAGTAGAGTGTATTGTGTGATACAGATTATACAATTGTAGTTTTTGCTAAGCCACATCATTATTTACCATTTAATTTGTTGGTATGTTTTTATTTTATTTCATTATATGCACTTAAGTTGACACTATCTACACTTTTAAAAATATAATAGTTTTTGTCTTTTTTTAACTGTAATTTGCCATAAAATTCATAAACAAAATGTTAAATAATAATAATAATAATAATAATAATAATAATAATAATAATGAAGTGATTTGACTTATTTATGCTACACAATGTGCTATGTTTGACAAGTTCATGTGTAGCATATGTGCGTCTTAATTTCTTTTGGCCGTAATGTAAACATATTTCTCCGTGGCAGAGCTCATGACTAACTCTCTTTGTCTCTCTTTTTTTTGCAGTGAAGCCATTTACAACCACTGTGAAAGAGATGCGCCTTCACAGAGACGACTTCGAGATGCTCAAAGTTATCGGCAGGGGAGCCTTTGGAGAGGTGAGCAACTCCGTGAACCCTCTCTGCCTTTTTGGCATGTTTAAAAGCGCAGGGAAATCACCTCTGAATCACTGCAGCCTTATTGTGTGGTTTGTTTTTGGTATTTCCAAGCTTTGTTTTGATGTCCTGTTTTGTGTGTCCAATGAAAACCCCAAACTATCAGCAAAAGTATTCATGTTCCCCTCAAGCATCTTATCAGCAGCCACAAAACCAAACCCCTTCCTCTCATCTGAGTTTCCCTTCTCTCCCCCCCCTGACAATTCCCTGGGGGTCTCGGCCCGGCGCTGGACTGCTATTTTTGGGCCGGCACAAATCTCTGCATTTTAGACGGATCATTTGTTTTACTGGGGAATGTGCTACTTGTTTCTACTTGAAAACACTTGGACTGTTCACTACACACACTGTGCGCTTTTCTTGTACTTTAACAAACTATCTTCAATCTTAATTTAAAAAAATGATGTGATGGAAGTTCTCAATTGATTCTTTGCATTTGATTGACAGGCGATCTGGCCAATTGTAATGCAGGTATTCTGTGCCCCCGCCGCTTTCAACAACAAACAGAACAGCTGTTAACAACCAAGCATAGTAGAGAAAATACAAATAAAGAAATCTAATGTCAAATCAGAGCAATTCCTGTCCTTCAGCTGAAACTGTTCACATTAAGGTCCATTATCGAAAAAGTTCTTAAATTAGATTCAGAGTTAAAAAGCTTTCAAAGAGAAATGATCACTTTAAGAACTGATTTAATTTAAACTAAAACTGAAGCTCAGCCATATACTTTATGTGAAAACAACCCCCATTGGTTCTTGCTGAAGATCAAATGTGTTATGTGACACAAGAATGAACCTCATTGGTTCTGGTGTATCATGCAGGCATTCTTCAGGTTCTGTAAACCAATTAGAATGCTGAAATTTTTTTTACAGCATAAAGACATGCGCCTAAATAAAAAAGCCAAAAATAAATGTGATCGCCATATAAAGTGATTTGGTTTCTTCAGAAGACTTGAAAATGGTTGATTTGTATCGATTAGTTTGGTTAGGGATACACTGAAATGAATGCTTTGTTAAAATTATTATTTTTTAAAAATAATTTGATGTAAATTTGTAAGAAGTTACGGATTAAAAAGAACACAAGGCAATATTTTATTGACGGCAGAATGTCATCGAGTCAAGAGGCATTATTTTACTAGCGTTGCCATGACAGTGCTTTAGCACTATTTCAAGCAGCAGGAACAAATATACTACATAGAAATGTCCAGTCGATATGTTATTTAAGTGGGCTTTGCTTGTCCTGTGAGCATACATGGTTCATACATATATGTATATGGGTACATGACCGGAATATTCACAGACTTCTCCATGGAGCAAACTAATTACGCTCTGTTGCTCTTGTTCTTTGGTTGGACATTGAAATGAATGGGTTTCAGAACAAATTGCTTTCAGGCTTCGTGTGAAAAGCAAAGCTCTTTTTTTCCTGTCTTATATTTATGGCTGTTTTTCTCTTTTGATGTAAAACTGAAAATGTTATTTGCGTCCGACAATTTTCAACAGCCAGAAATACAGTGCATCCCTACTTTGATCTCTTCATGAGTATACTGAATAGGGCTGCACATTATATCATTTCAGCATTGATATCGCAATGTTATGATTCGCAGTAGTCACATCGCAAGTGTACACAATGTTGAGTCTGGATTAGGCATGGGACGATAACAGTTTTCAAGGTATACTGCGGTTTGGAAAAGTTGAGGTTTTAAAACTGCCAACATTTTCTGTAATACCGTTCCTAAGGTATGTGTAAGATTTTTTTATTTACATTTTGTTGTTGTTGATTAGGACAACAGTATCTCCAGCTAAAAAGATATCCTTAGATGCTATTTTAAATTGTAAAGAAATCAGTGTTTTTGAAACAAATGAAGACAGCAGAAGTCAATGATTCATTTTTATATATAGCCTGACATTTTTACTGTTCCAAAATATTTGAAATGTTTCTCAAGAGCAGTAATCACAATATTGTCAAACCGTGATATTTTTATCCAAGGTTATCATACTGTCAGAATCGTATACCGGCCCATACCTAGTCTGGATCATAATTCATCATTTTGCAAGTTTTTTTTTTGAGGCCTGTGACTGTGTGAGGGTTTTAAATACTTTCAGGCATAAACATTTTTTATTGTTTGTAACTTAACAATTAATTAGCAATGATTCATTTTATTGAATTATCAAATGAAGGCTCTGCAGTATTATTTCACGTTTGATTATTCAATTACTGTATACCTGAATACAGTTTGATGACTTGAGGGAACAAAACGCTATTTATTTAATGTGTACCTTTTTGTTTATGGTATTTATCTTTGTTTGTAGATAGTTTATTGTATTTTATACACTCCCCTACAGAAGCATCCCAATCAATCTAAAATAATCAATTCTTTCCAAATAGTTATTCAGCTCATCTTGTATTCATATCGCAACATATATCGCAGAATAAAAACTATTATATATTTATATAATACATAGAATGTTATATTTTTCCAATATCATGCAGCCCTACGTTTGAGAAATACAACAGTAAGAACTTTACCAAAGACTGTTTAATGTGTTTGTTAAAGAGTTGCAACGATGAGTCACACACAATGCAGTTACAGAGTTCATTCATGCACGTACGCGCGCGCGCACACACACACACACACACACACACACACACACAGACAGCGCGCGCGTTTGAGCTTTGCACTGCTTTGGCAAGCAAATGTGAAAGGATACAGGTTTATCCACTGCTGTATGGATATCAGTTCTGTCAATGTACACAATAAACCTGATTTAATGTCCACAAACAGAGATTGAAGCGTATTTTTTGCTGACACGCGGCTGTGCTGATGAAGTAAAGCTGAAGTAAATGGCTGTAACTCATTAACATGCACTGTTTTAAACACAAGTTAAACTTGTGAAACTCACTCTTGATCACATCTGATGATGATTGATGACCTTCGCGAACTGAACGGACCTTTTATTTCCGGTTGTTTTGCGCACGTCCTGTCTTGTTGATAGGATTATACACGTTACTACGGAGACATGTTAATACGCAGCTGTCAATCAATTCGGTGGGCGGTGGGGGTTTACAGTGTTTCTGTTATCATCAAGCCGGGCTATTGTTAGCCAGTGCCGCAGCTTGTGTTGGCTTCAAAAAGCTCAGGCTTATGTGTGAACATGGTGCTGCTGTTTTGTTCCCTCTCCCAGCCGTTTCCTTTGGCTCTAACGTTACAGGATGTACTTCCAGATAAATCTCTTGCATTTCCTGTTTATGATTGATGGAACTGGACTGGAATTTGGGACTGCCTAAAGGAACAGTTCACTCAAAAATGCTAATTGCCAAATAGTTTACAAATACAAAAAGAGATGTTTTGAAGGGTGTTCAGGCTGCTCTTTTTTTCATATAGCGAGTGATTTTTGAGCACTGAAAATAACAAAAAGCACCATTTTCTGATTCATAGTCAGGACATAAATCTTTTAGATATCTGCAGAATCACCATAAAATTATCTCTAAAAGGTCTGTATAACATTTAGGGCTGCACGATTCTAGCTAAAATGAGAAGCACGATTTTTTTTGTTGCTCAAAATAAAGTTTATTTTCTCACGATTCTGTAGATGTAAAAAAAAAAGCTTATTATGAGTGGGCTTTATTTAATTATTATTGTTATTTCTTAAACATATGGTAAAACAACAATAATAATATTAGGCCTATGTGTAGCTCAACTGTTGGTTAAAATGCTGCTATTCATTATTCTGAAGTTGAATTATTAGAGACATGTGTTTGCAATCTGTAATTGACAATATTATTAGACCATTTTTTTTCACTGGTCAAATGAGGCATTTGTTATTATCAGTTTCCCTCCTGCATTACTGTATATTCTGCATTATATCGGCTAGAGTAGTTACTGTCACTGTTATACGTTTATTCTCATGGACAAACCTTCGCTAAATAAAAAACATATAAAATTCTTGTCGTAACTCTAAAATGTGGTATGATCATTTAAATGATATGCGCGCTTTCGGCTTTACTTTCACTGCCAAGTTCTTATGTCATGGCTGCCGTCAAAAACAAAAACAAATCATGCAAATCATACTTTTCGCACGGCTCCCAAACCATCGCTCTATGCAACAAACTGAAAGTCATTTATAACTTTATTACCTGATTTTCACAGCCTATGCAGGTTCTGTTCAAGACTTCATTTGCTCACGTCCTCTCTGTGGTAAACACACAGCTCATGGTCAGCTCACGCAGTGAATACCTCATTACATGAAGACAGAAATGACATGAAACATGGGTGAAACATACCTTATAAATACAGTATGTGACTCTCTTAACACCATTTTGAGGTGTCTACGTTGCTGAGCCATGTGTACACATTAATGTGAATGGCTGAATCAAAGAAATGCTGAATTAAGATCGTGTGGGGGTCGAATCGAGATCGTGTGGGTTGTCGAATCGAGATTGTGATCTTTTTTTTTATTTATCATGCAGCTCTAATAACACTTCTAAGTTATTTAAAGTGATACAGTAAGGCAAGGCAAGTTTATTTATATAGCACATTTCATACACAGTGGCAATTCAAAGTGCTTTACATAAACAGAAATAAAATTGAAGTATAAGAAAATAAAATAATAAAAAAAAACAGATAAAAACAGATTAAAATGAGTTAAGACAAGTTATAAAAGTATGAAAAGAAAAGAAAGACACAATAGTGCAATCTGTCGGACGTAGCACAGTGCTCATTTAGTAAAGGCACAGCTAAACAGATGTGTTTTCAGTCTTGATTTGAATGTACCTAATGTTGGAGCACATCTCATTAGTAGCTGCTAAACTCAGCATAAAATGAAAATTATATTCTCTCTCTATGTATGTAATTGGCCTTATTTATTAACTAATTTATTATGAATGGTTAATACTTTATTTTACTTTTTTCTTTTCTTTTTTTTTGACTTCTCTATAATTATTTTTACCAGTCTTCTCCAACAGCTTAATCCGTATAAATTTATTATAAATCCACCATTTTTTGTCTATTCAAAATACAAATAAAATACTTCCTCTACCTCAATTTCAACACAGATTTAATTTTCTTTGTATCTTTATTTTTATTCCATACTGCAGCAGCTCTCGTGTTTAATTTGTAGGGTTATACCAAAATAAAAAAAAATGTCTAATCCTGTAAAATTTTTGTTGTTGCTTGTAATTGATAAATGACAGATTTATTTTTATTCATGTTTTAATACTTTACAATTATGTAAATTTTAAACCATGATAAGAATAAACCACGAAAACTGAAATCATTTGAGAAACAAATGGATATTGAAAGTAAAAATATTTCAACTAATACAAATATGTGATGATCAAGATGAGAATAGGTTTGCTAATATTTGAGAATGTAAGCTGTCTTGAGATTTTGCATAAAGCTGTCTGGTCATATAATCCATACAACCAAAACGATTAGTTAACATTCGCAACTATTGACATTTTCTCAATTATTGAAAAATCAATTACTTTGTCTTAAAGGAGAGATTATGTTTGGGGAAAATGCTCATATCCATTGGACAAATAAGAGATGTTGTCAGACTAAAATCTAAGGAGATTGTTACTCTTAGTTTTAATAATTTGGCAAATTTCCGAATCTAAATAATTAGTCAACACCTACCAACACCCACCTGCCTGTCATTTTTAGAATTAAATGTAAGGTTAATCAGTTGCATCCTCATACTGATTTTGAAAGCACTTTTTGGAGCTTGAATGTCTGGCTTTTTTGTGGCAAAGTTTTAATGGTTGACACATCGATGGCACTCCTTTTAGCCTCACCTGAGACATACTCTGAATAATTATTCTGTTGAATAGAACAAGAAAAACATGGAACAGGGAGGGGAATCAAGGAGAACTAGATTGAAGCAGACATTTTTTACATAACGTCACAGTGAGTCACTACAGGGCAGACAAAACCCGCGCTGTAATGCCTTAACAGAGTCAGGGCTGTACGTGTCGAGGATGAGCGCTGATCTCTTTATCTGCCGTATTGAGTTAGCACAGTGAATCACTCATCAGGTGAATGATTAGGTCAAAGTACATGCCAGGCCCTGCCCTTAATATTGATTTAGAGAAGACGGCGGCTTCAGTTCTCTGAAGGTGCACTGACATAATTAAGATTGTTTGCCAACTGCAGATCTACAGACCCACGCACTGCTCCTAGTACAACGTTTAGGCATTTCCCTGGCAGAACTCCAGCGTTTTGTTGTTGCTGGGCTTCTGGTGTCCCCCGAAGTGTCTGGAAAAAGAGTTATTATTTGGCATTGTTTTTTTTCTAAATGAAATCTGGTATATAACTAAAAGAGGGCTATCGTTTATCTCCAAGAGTCTAGTAATTCAATTTTCTTGAAGAAACTTTGTGGAGATTTTAATGCAGTGCTTCGAAGGATTAATGAACATGCAAATCTTCATTTGTCATTGATGTTGCGCGGGTTGTAATTGAGATCACAATCTTTTAATGTTTAATCGTGCAGCTTTACACTGAATGCACTAATGCAGGCTAAACAAACAGTGACAGAAAACACTACCTAAGACACTAACCTAAGAAATCATTTAGGTAGGTCCCACCACAACTTTCCCCCACATAATTATATATTACAGGGAAGCCAAAATTCTTTCATGCATATGATTTAGAAAGACATGGGAGGCGATCTCTCTGCAACTGTTATAAATGTTGGATTCATCTACAAGTTCAAAAAAGTTATTAATTAGCAGGTCACGTGCGTTCCAAACTGTGGGTTGTGATCCGTACGGATCAACCTTGATCCATTTCACCGCTACTGTACATTATTTATGTTGACACTACTTTTGTCTAAGCAAAGTCAGACCTTACAGTCCTTGTCAAATAATTAAAAATCAAGCCAATGTTATTACATTTTATTATATTAAAATCAATCATAATTTATTTTGGTAAAATAAGCAATATCTAGAGGCCTTTACCTTTCATAAAAGCACTTCTGATGCCAAATGATCAACTAGAAGTCAAGTTATTATTTGTTGTTCCTAAAACTTGCACAGGCAACAAGAGTTAGTTTGTCAGTTAGTGTACATCTGTTAACTGGCCGGTTTCAAGAGCAAATGCATCACATCTCACAGAGAACAAATTAGTCAAGAGTACCACAATCATAAACAAAATCAAGATTCTGTCAGACTATCCTCTTGTAAGAGAGAACTGTCCTCACAGAAACCCGTTCCCAAAGCCCAGAGATCTCTCCATTGTAGTTTAAGCTTTTTAAGCTACACTGACAAACGATTGGTAGTGCGGTCCCAGATGTCAGCGTCCAAAATAAACCACGTTGCTGGCAGATCCCCTAATGCCATTCGGACCTAAAGGATAGGTGAAAATGCTATACTTGCATATTCGCACGAAAGCGAACACATACAGCCTGGACATCCGATCGGCAGCAAACATAATCATAGACAACAAATACAATGGACAATAGGGCTGTGCAATTAATCGCAATCGCCAAAAAATCGCCATTTTTAAGCACATGAAATTTCTAAATCGCATAAGGCTGAAATTTTATCTATTAATTTATTTTGATTTTTGTTCACGTTTATGTGCGCATGATTTTGATATGTTAACCAATCAGGGCTGACGCAGCATGTTAAGCAATCAGAACTCTCCTTGCGCTCAACAAAATTGAGCAGGAGAACCGAATAGGTGATTTTGATTTAAGTTTTGAGTTTATTGGAAGACTAGAATTGAGGTTAGTTCATCTTTATTTTTTCATGTTGTCTGTTTTTAATAGAATTTATTACAGTTTTGTTTATCAAGCAGTCAGTACTTATGTGTACAGTATGTGTTTAACTAGAGCTGAAGTTAGTTCATCCTAATTTATTTTTTTTGTTGTCTGTTTTAAAGACAATTTTACTACAGTTTTATTTATAAACTTAATACTGTGTTATTTCATTGTGAAATGTTTAATGCACTGAATACATATAAAAGCTACGTTTGAAAAGGCAAAAACAGCTGCCAAAATCGCAAATAAAATTGCAATCGCAATATTCGTTCAAAAAATCGTAATATGATTGTTGTCCATATTGCACAGCCCTAGTGGACAACTGTGTTTTAAAACCTTAAAGGTCTAGATCGCCCACATTAACATTAACATTGATCATTTACTCTCCTTTTAGTTCTGTTGAATACTCAGGAAATATACGGAGGCATTACTTTGGATGTCAATTGCTACATTTTTTTCCCAAGATTCTTCAAGAATATCTTGTTTATGTGTTCAACAATAGAAATAACTTCATAAAAGTAGAAACAGCAGAAAATGACGAAACTGCTAGGAAATGTATTGATTTCGCAAATAAGGATCTGACTAGTGTGACAAATTTCTAAGAGTCTAGTCCTCTTTCCACACTCTACATTATGCAATAAAGCCCAAAGCCAATTTTTTAATTATATTTTCACGGTGATGAAACCCCTTCCATAACAAAAGTTTTGCACAGTTGCCTATAGCGCCAGCCTCACTATACGGATCCTTACATCACAATCACTCACTCCACTCTGACCTTTGATCCCTCTGGACCTCACGGTTTACGTACATGATCTCTCCCTCAGACACAAGCATATTGATGACAATCACTATTTGATGTCCGCTTCGGTCACCGCCTCTTTCCTTCTCCACACACCTCCCCTGCATTTCCAATCAGGTCAAGCCGACTGCATTTGTGGAAGCGCGTGTCTAAAAAAGGAGAGAGAGAAAGAGGACAGGAGACACCGAGGGAGGACGAATTGGGGGGGTTTCGGTTTGTTTTTGTAATGAGGTCAGTTATCAGCCTTACAGATAAGAAGCATGTGGGCGATTAAGCCCTGTGTTTGAGTTTGTCGTCAAAGTGTATCTTTCGAATACTTTGATTCATGCGCAAACACGCTCCAGAGGACATCAAAGGGGCTCCGAAAGCGGAAAACAGCAGCAGGGCTCATAATTTTTGCTCTTAGAACGCAGAGCTACAGTCTGCTGTGTGTTCTTTGCTGAAGCAGCACATTGCGATGTGGGCAGGTATGCAGAGAGGGTCCACGTGAGGGGGCGCGCTGGTCCTCCGTTGAGGGTAAACACACATCATGTGATGGGTCCCGAGCAGAGAGGCAAAGTACAGGGAAAATTCATGACTCCACTTAACATTAGCCGACTGGACGGTCACAAGTAGCCAGTGGACAGAAGATAGGAGGATAACAAAGGTCACGCATAGCTCGAGTTATGTTTGAGAGTCAGGGGGAAACACTTAAATCCCAATGTGATATTTGTATTTATAGCAAACAGTTTTCAATTTTAGTGGCTTTCATGCTTGCTGAACAACAAAAAAAGCTCTATTTAAAGGGTTAAGATGAAGTGTGTGTGTCTGTGTCTGTGTGAGAGAGACCCTCTCTGTGAAAACCTAGTTTAAGTATTCTTTTTTTGTGTGTGATTTACTACATTTTCTACATAAAATCATTCTAATCAAGAATATTTTGTTAAAATGTAACCTTAATGACTTAATTATTGACTTAGTCAGGCCATGTCAAAGATTTGCACAATTTCAGACATTGACTCAGGTATTTTTACTTTTTATTTTTTGCTGCAAATGTCAGATATATATATACACTACCTGACAAAAGTCTTGTTGCCTATTTTAAGTTACTTAAGTTTTAGTAACTTTCATTTGCCATAAGAAGTGGCTAATGAAAGGCAAAGGCCTCTAGATTACACTCATTTTACAAAAATAAAATATGATCATGCCTCAATTTATTTATTTTTTTATTAAAGTCTGACTTTGCTTAGACAAAAGTCTTGTCACTTAACAGAAATAATGTACAATATAAAATATAACGTCATTGTACAGTTGAAAATTTATATTGTGTATGACTCCCCTGAGGGGCGCCACGGTGGCCTAGTGGTTAGCACGTTCGCCTCACAGCAAGAAGGTCGCTGGTTCAATCCCCGGCTGGGCCAGTTGGCATTTCTGTGTGGAGTTTGCATGTTCTCCCCGTGGTTGCGTGGGTTTCCTCCGGGTGCTCCGGTTTCCCCCACAGTCCAAAGACATGCGGTACAGGTGAATTGGGTAAGCTAAATTGTCCATAGTGTATGTGTGTGAATGAGAATATATGGAGGTGTTTCCCCAGAGATGGGTTGTGGCTGGAAGGGCATCCGTTGCGTAAAACAAATGCTGGATAAGTTGGCGGTTCATTCCGCTGTGGCGACCTCGGATTAATAAAGGGACTAGGCCGAAAAGAAAATGAATGAATGAATGACTCCCCTGAGCTTGGACGGCTGCATCAATACATCTCTGCAATGACTAAAACAACTTATTAATAAAGTCATCTGGAATGGCAAAGAAAGCGTTCTCGCAGGACTCCCAGAATTCATCATGATCCTTTGGATTCATCTTCAATGCCTCCTCCTCCATCTTACCCCAGACATGCTCAATGTTCCTGTCAGGTGACTGGGCTGGCCAATCCTGGACCACCTTGACCTTCTTTGCTTTCAAGAACTTTGATGTGGAGGCTGAAGTATGAGGAGTGCTATCATGTTGAAGAATTTCCGCTCTCCTGTTTTTTGAAATGTAATGGGCAGCACAAATGTCTTGATACCTAGGGCTGTTGATGTTGCCATCCACTCTGCAGATCTCTTGCATGCCCCCATACTGAATGTAACCCCAAACCATGATTTTTCCTTCAACAAACTTGACTGATTTCTGTGAGAATCTTGGGTCCATGTGGATTCCAAATAGGTCTTCTGCAGTATTTGTGATGATTGAGATGCAGTTCAACAGATGATTCACCGGAAAATCTACCTTCTGCCACTTTTTCCAAATGACCGACTAGAAGTCAAGTTATTTTATGCTCTTACAACTCAATCAATGACAAGACTTTTGTCAGGTATTGTAAGTATGCACCATACAGGCATGATTCTAGGTTTCGCATCATTAATACTGATCACCATTGGATTTTTATGTGTTGCATGTGTGTCAGCTGCTGCAGAATGAAGTATTATAAGTAGGACTGCACGATATTGGACAAATCTGACATTGCGATATTTTGTTTTACTGTGATATGAATTGTGATATGAATATCTTCTCACCAGATGATTTTAATATTTTTTTATTTGAAAAGAATTCATTCATTTAGATTGACTGGAATGATCAAGTCTTTTTCTATGCAGTGCATCTGGATAAATTACAGTAAATTACAAGCAAAAGTAAACAGTGCTTTATAGTTTTCTGGGGAATCTTATAGTGCTGAAGTACAGAAATTAAACAGTCAAAAGTAAAATGTCACTGTCATCATTGTATAAACGATTGCAAAATAATAATATCCTAATTCTTAATTTTCTGTTTAATAAACAATCTAATCCTGCAACGTGACTATTGCAAATACACACATTGCAATTTTAATGCTCAAACTATCTATTGTTCAACCCTAATTATAAGTAAAGAAGGTCATAATTTTGGTGTGTTCTTCCCACGGGACTGACTCAGATGACACGTTCATGAGACATATTGGAGGTTCTAGCATACGACTCATTTTTTTCCGTGCTTTCGTTTCTATTTTGTCTTGTATGGTCACTAAGGGGATGTTTACTTGACACCATTTTCAAATAAAAATACATCGTTTTATTCAGAAAATAAATAGACATTTAAGTGTTTTTTGGAATAATAAAAAATTTGTCTGTGTATATATATATATATATATATATATATATATATATATATATATATATATTGTATTAGGAATGGGCCGGTGTAAGATTCTGACTGCATGATAACCTTGGATAAAAATGTCACTGTATTGGTATTACTGCTCTAAAATATTTTAAATATCTGGGTAAAAACAGCAACATTTCCCCCCTTTGAACACAATATGTTTTATATTGTGAAACTTTTAAAGTATTGTGGAACTTTGACATCGGTTCTCCAAAACACAGATTTCATTACATTATAAAACGGCATCTTGGGTATCTTTTCTGCTGGAGATGTATATATAATTTTGAAAGCTTTTTTGTACATTTTTTTAAAAAATTATTATTATTTGGTTATTTATTAATGTTTTGAGTATTAAATTTTTTTAGTTTTAAATGATTTTATATTTTATTGAAATGATCCTCCACCCAAGTTTAAAAGAAAACTGCAAAATGTGTTTGTTTCAAGTAGCAAAATTTGTGTAGTTCATGCTTAATGAAACAAAGTCTTGACTTGAACACACATTTTATAGTTTTGTTTCGCATCATGATCCGCTGCTGTTGTTTGTGATTTTTAGAGCTGTTGTTTTTATGTCGGTCAGACACTGCAATATCACAATGGCTCACTTCATTATCACCGTCACTTCCCTAACTGCTGAGTCTTCCTGCAGGCAGGGTGTTTGCTCTCCCCATCCCACATGAATAACCTCCACCAGGACACTCCTTCAAACTGTCTCTGTCCTAACACTGACTCACTCCCCCTGAAGGAAAGACCTTGGTTACCCTTGACATTTTTGTTGGTGAACTGTGGTCTGCATTAGCGAGTTGATGAGCACCATTTCGCTCTTTAGGCAAAACGTCATCTGAAGCCTCAGCTTTTCCTCTTATGATTTTCAGAGACATCAGAGATCAAAAGCTTCCCATTCAGAGACTTTCTGTCCCACGGGCTTTCAGCATAAGTGGGCCACGAGTGCATATGATGAATAAATGAGCAAAATAAAAAAAATGGTCAAATTCCCCATGGTCTCTGAATCATGCTGAGGTTTAATTTGTTTATATGCATGCATTGGTTAATTCCTCCTCTCGTCTGTCTAGGTTGCTGTGGTGAAGATGAAGCACACAGAGCGGGTTTACGCCATGAAGATCCTCAACAAGTGGGAGATGCTGAAAAGGGCTGAGGTAAAGATGATTCTGTTCTTGGCTCGTCATTGTTTGTTGTCTTTTGGGTGCAACTAAAATATTTGCCTTTTTTTGTTGACACATTTGTAACCGTCAGTCATGGCGCCTGAATCACAAACAAATGACTCTGAGTGTGAAAATGATTCACCGAACCCAAAGCTAGTTCATATTTTAAATCCCATACTCATTTAATGAATCTTTCATATTAATACTTAAGATCTTCACTATACCAAAAGTTTGTTCATTTATTCTGTTTTATGTCTGATTTTTGTTAATTACGAATGAATCTTGTGCACTGTACAAAACGTATTTAGTGGAGTCAAATTTACTTTGCTAGTCCTCTCAACTTCAATCAAATGGACTAAAAATATTAAATTAAACTTAAGAAATTTAGTTTAAACCCCATTAACTTATTGAAATAAGTCAAAGCAACTTATTCAATATTTTTAGTCTTGACTTTTTGTTATACATTTTTACAGTGTGTGCTTAAGGTGTGCAACACATATTTAATATTACTTGCATAAACTTTATCTCCTAAAAAAGGCAGAAATATACACTTATGCTGAGCAGCCCTTTATTTGGCAACCCAAATCATGTTGGCCCCATGTTGGTTTTAAAGGGGCAAGATTGACCCCGTTTATCAAAATGTTGTTATTTCTTTTCATTTCTTTCACTGACACTGTTTCAATTTACTACAATCTTCTATGTGAGGCTGCTCTACAAGCGCTATAGAAATAAAGGTGAATTTAAGTCTTATTAAATTCATACACTGTAAAACCCAAAAAGTTAAGGTAACTTAAACCATTTGAGGAAATCGATTGCAACAAATCATTTAAGTTCAAAAACTAATCTGTGAACTTAATCCATTTGAGTAAATGAAGCAATTTGAGTACAGTAAAACCCAATAAGTTAAGGCAACTCAAACCGTTTGAGGAAACCGATTGCTACAAAACATTTGAGTTAAAGAACTAATCTATATGAGTACTGTGAACTTACTACATTTAAGTTAAAGAGGTATTAATTGAATCATTACTTTCAACACAGAGTTAAACTCTTTTCATATGAGTAAAATTAACTTTCTGTAAATTAAGTTAACTACACTCATTTCATTTAATAAAGTAGACTCTTGGGTTTTATAGTGTAATAAAAAACACAGTCCAATGAACTGGGACAATTTATTAAATAAAATATAGATTATTTGAAGAAATATTGAAAAATGAAATATCAAATATTTCATTTGAAATTATGAAAATGGTTTTCAAGATTTAAATTATAGTATCAGTACATGAACGTACTGTATATACTTAACATGAAGATGAACAAAAACAAACATGCATAAATCAAATGAACAAACAAAAATACAGACAACCAAAACAGTTGACTTCTGCTGATTATGTACACTTGTGCGAGGGTATTAAAATATATATTCACAACTCCATTTTAAAGGAGTATGAATACAATGTTAAGGCTCATGTTAGGAGAGAAAAAGCACAAACACTAGGTTGGGATGACTCTTTTTAGGCCCCGTTTACACTAGTGCATTTTAGTTTTAAAACGGCATTTTAGCATGAAAACGATCCTCGTCCACACTCCCGTTTCACCTGGCGTTTCTGAACATATGTCAGTCCACACTACGACCAAAAACGTATATCACATGACCATTCGCGCACTCTGGGCATGCGCGTTCAAGTATAAACAGGAAGCATGTGTCTCGATCTGCATTCTAAATAGGGCTTAAGCCACGTGAAACGCAAGCGATTAGCGAGTGCTCGAACAGCTTGCCTCTTGCGAATAAATGCAGCTGTTATAGTAAAAAAGGCAGAGTTTAACTGCACAATGGCGCCTAAAACGGACAATAGTGCAAACAACGCTCCCATTTCTGTCCATGTTGTTTACAGTGAAGGCTGGTCTGCTGTCTTCTGGTGGCGTTATAGTCATGTGATAGGGGCTTGAAGGTTACGTAATGACCCAAAAGCCCCAATCGATTAGCGAATCTCAGAAGCCACGTCTCCGTTTTCAAATGTCTCCGCTTCCCCCATCCACACTGAGACGGAGCAGCAGCATTTTAGAATGAAAACGGCCTCTTCAGCGTTTCCAAAATGCTCCGTTTTCGGGGCTCGAAAACTCCGGCGTGGTGTGGATGGATGGCGTAACCATAGCAAAACTTACGCAGTTTAAAACAAAAACGCATTAGTGTAAACGGGGCCTTTGTGTGAATGTGTATTTTTAATTTTATTTATTTATTTTTTTACCCCTAAATTCAATTCAATTCAATTCACCTTTATTTGTATAGCGCTTTTACAATGTGGATTGTGTCAAAGCAGCTTCACATAGAAGGTTATAGTAAATTGAAAATGTCAGTTTAGTTATTAGCTAGTAAATTATTAGCTAGTATATAGCTGAGTTCAGTTCAGTTCAGTGTTGTTTAATATTCACTACTTAGAGTCCAAACACTGAAGAGTAATCCATCGATGCGCAGCTCTAGCTGCAGTCTAGTCGCTGGAGGCTGGAGAACTCGAGGCTCGTTTGTCCTTGGAGGGTCACGGGAATCCGTCTCTTGCTTGCTACTCCGCCAAGCAGCTGCTCAGGATACAGCCTGGTCCAGGTGTCGTCACGGGTCTTGGATCGCATCCGTGGCGCTGCATAGTCTCTGGGGGCCTCGGGAAGAGTATCCCCAGTTGGAAAAGAGAACAAAGAAAATAATTAGCGTAGCTGCAGTTCATAGTGTATATAAAGAGGATGCGTGGAGCACATTCGTGCATCATACCGCTAAGTGATGTATTGAGTGTATGCTTTACTAAAAAGATAGGTCTTTAATCTAGTTTTGAACTGTGAGAGTGAGTCTGAGCCCCGGACATTGTCAGGAAGGCTATTCCAGAGTTTAGGAGCCATAAATGAGAAGGCTCGACCCCCTTTATTTGATTTTGCTATTCTGGGTACTACTAGAAGCCCTGAGTTTTGAGATCTTAGAGAGCGGGTTGGATTGTAGCGAGACAGAAGGTTGGTTAGATAAACAGGAGCTAGATTATTTAATGCTTTATATGTAAGAAGTAATATTTTGAACTCAATACGAAACTTAACAGGCAGCCAGTGTAACGAGGATAAAATTGGGGTGATATGATCATATTTTCTAGACCTGGTAAGAACTCTGGCGGCTGCATTTTGTACTAGCTGAAGTTTGTTAATAGAGGAGGCTGGGCAACCAGCGAGCAGAGCATTACAGTAATCCAGCCTGGAAGTCATAAAAGCATGAACTAACTTTTCTGCATCTGAGATGGATAGCATACTTCGTAGCTTAGCAATATTTCTCAGATGAAAGAATGCAGTTTTTGTGATATGGGAGATATGGCTTTCAAAAGTTAAATTGCTGTCTAATATGACACCCAGATCTTTAACAGTAGAGCTAATGCTAACTCTGCATCCCTCTAGTTGCAGGTCGAGTTGTGCGATCTGCTGTGTACAGGATTTAGGTCCTATAAGTAATAGTTCAGTTTTGTCTGAGTTTAAGAGAAGGAAGTTGTTGGTCATCCAGTTTTTAACATCTTTAATACACTCAGTTAGTTTTGATAGTTTAGACGTCTCGTCAGGTTTAGTAGAAATATATAATTGAGTATCATCAGCATAACAGTGAAAGCTGATACCGTGTCTTCTAATAATGTCTCCCAGGGGCAGCATGTAAATTGTAAACAACAAAGGTCCTAAAACTGATCCTTGAGGCACCCCATACTTAACTGGGCTGACTTGTGAAGGTTGTCCATTAATATTCACAAACTGGTAACGATTAGTTAAGTATGACTTGAACCATTGTAAAGCCGTTCCCTGGACACCTGTAGAGTTTAAGCGATTTATGAGGATATTGTGGTCAATTGTGTCAAATGCGGCACTAAGATCTAGCAGGACTAACAGCGAGATGCACCCTTGGTCAGCAGCTAATAGTAAATCGTTGGTTATTTTCACTAATGCGGTTTCTGTACTGTGATGAGGCCTGAAACCTGACTGGAACACCTCAAAAGCATTGTTCATCTGCAGAAAGGAGCATAATTGGGCAGAAACAACTTTTTCTAGTATTTTAGACATAAATGGAAGATTTGAAATAGGCCTATAATTAGCTAAGTTGCAGGGGTCCAGTTGTGGTTTCTTAATAATAGGCTTAATAACAGCGAGCTTGAAAGAGTTTGGAACATGTCCTAATGACAAAGAAGAGTTGATAACGTTAAGAAGAGGTTCTCCTATTACAGGTAGCAATTCTTTCAGTAATTTTGTTGGAATTGGGTCTAGCATACTCGTAGCTGGTTTAGAACTATTTATAATTTTGTCTAGCTCTTCCTGTTCTATGTTCTCGAAGCACTGTAGGCTAATTTGGTTCAGTGGAATGTTTACTGGATCTGAAGTATAAGGCTGTACAGAGATTTTAACATCTATTTTTTGTCTCCTCTAAAAATTCTCTTATTTGATTTATATTCATTCAAACCACTCTAGTCATATCTATAGAAGCACAAGGTCATTTTCTTTTCTACTCCAGATCTTTCTTGCCCCAGATTCATCTCGATCAGTCCTGACAGTGCCCACGGGCTTCCCACAGGCACGTCAGGAGAACTTTTGTCACTTGGGCTTGTCAGTAATCCTCTTTGAGCTTCCTCAGGCTCCTTTTATTCCACCTCGCATATCCGGAGTCCCAGTTCAAACAGAGAAGATCTGAGACTAACATCTGAAATGATAGGAAAGTGATTTACATTATCAGTGCAGGTGGATTGAGTTTAATTTGTTGAGTGAGTTAACAAATGCTCTTGATCCCTACAATCAAGGACTGTAGAATTAATAAAAAAAAATAAAGGACATTTAAATAAAAAAGAAGAATAGAAAGAAGGGGTTCAGCATTAAACCAAATAGAAGCTTGACAGTCCATGTCCACACTAATAGGTTTTAGTTTAAAAGCTCTTTTTTTCACCACTTTGACTTTCTGTCCTCACTGAGACAACATTTTCAGGCAACGGAAATGTATCTTTATGAAAACACAATTTTTACAGCTTTCAGAAAAACAGTGACTTGTTTTTAGTCATGTGACCAATTTAGCTAAAATGGTGGACGACATTGTACAGTCAGGGAAAAGCTTGAAATTTAGAAGATTGTTTTCAAATGATCCAGAATTTGACAGAAATGACTGAATGTCCTGGAAATAATCATCCTTTTATTGAAAAAAGATGAAAAGTTTTATAGCCACTACTACGCTTGTGCAACTTCGGAAAAAATATATCTCAATTTCTAGGATTGACACTGGTGCTTGATGCTTTCCTAGGATGCTGTTGCCAAATATATTTTGCATGATTAAAAAAGTTTCAGATACTTTATTAGCTTACTTTCCAAATGTCAAAACAATACATTGAAGAACATTTGTAATCCTTATTTAAAACTGAAGGAGGTAAAAAAAATAAAACAAGATTTCTGATATTATTGTACATCCTAAACCACCACTGTCTATCCATAATATAATTTCTGGTCCACTTTAATTAATATTCATACTTTAAATCACGAGTCATGGGCTACTATGGTAACGCATATTGGTAGTTACTGATTCAGGACTATGCCTGTGACTAATGTGTTTGCCTGTTTAGACAAACTTCTATTATAAATTACCTGAAAAACAAAACTCCTGGAAAATGATTTCTTAAAAAGAGTTGGGACCCTACTGCACATCAGTTGTTTTGGATGCTGTTAATTTCGACAGCATTATTAAAGATTAATGTCAAGGGCCGTTTACACAACGTTGTCAGCCATTGTTTTCTGTTTTGGTTGTTCATTTACATGACAACTGCATTTTTCTGATGTTATTGTGTCCGTGTAAGCACCTGAAAATGAGAGAAAGCAATGACGTCATGAACATTTAGAGAGGTGTTGATTAAAGGCAAGTGCAAACAAACACTCAACAATGGCACCACAATGTGGTAGTCTAGATCTTGCTTAAGTGTTCTTCATCAGCAAAGTGTGGATTTACTTCACATTATAAACAATAGCGGAGCACACATTTTGCACACAGAGCACATTATTCATACACATCAGTACTGGTGGCACTTACGGGTAGTGTTCACTAAAAAGGTGACAGCACCAATTACTGACCTGGCGTACAAAAAGCAGCGTTTTTGGCATTTTTGTACATGTGTAACATGAAACTTTATTAAAACAAAAGGGAAGAACCTTCCAATTTTTACCCACATGGTTGTTCTGTAAACGTAGTCTAAGTTTGTACATGCTCCATATTGGTTTTATTCAACAGACAAAGATAGTTTACTCAGAGCTGTTGTTTTGGCACGTCTCCCAGTATATATTCTCACTTGGATATGCAACTTTATACTCCTTTGCTACTTGCAGCAACAACACCAACTCACCGTCAGTTCAATTAAAGTGTCAGGGCTCAACTTATTGCTGGAACCTTTCAAAGAGCTGTAAAGTAAATAAACGGCAAGCAGAATTTTTTCTTTTCTTTTTTTCCCTTTGTTTTATGAGGGTTTCACCAGTACATGGGGAGCAGAGAGAGGGGAGGGAAGAATCGTCAAAGGACCTTGAGCTGGGAGTCAAACTCGGGTCGCCACGAGTACCTCAGTGCTATATGTTGGTGCACTTTACCACTGGGCTATTGGCACTGACATGAAAGCGGTTTAGTCATTTCAGTGTGGATGACCAACTTTTGGGAAACTATTGAAAGGCATAATATGGACAAAAAGCGTTTTTAGACAAAGATGCCTTTTTTGGGAAGGGGGGGTCTGTATTACTGTAGATGTGGTCAGTAGTCAAGTTTAAAGTCTTTAAAACTCTGAAGACATTTCAGGTCACTGAAAACACTTATTTTCTTTAGCTTTTAATCATGTTTTGTACGTTCATATATTTGGCCTGTTTGCTTGTTTGTATGTATTGTGTTTTACATGCAGCACTTTGGTACCCATTGTGAGTGTGCCCAAGTGCTTTAGAAATAAAGCTGAGTTGAGTCAAAAATGACCAAGATAGTGTTATTAGCTAAAAGAATTTCAGTCAACAATGTTGTAGTAGCCTGTTGTTGAAAAAATAGTTTTAACCCATTTCATCTCTTTACATCTTGTACAGACGGCGTGTTTTCGGGAAGAGAGGAACGTCCTGGTGAATGGAGACTGTCAGTGGATCACTACCCTTCATTATGCTTTTCAGGATGACAACTACCTGGTGTGCATCTGTCCCTACATACACTTACTTGCAAAGAATTCAACTGAACATAAGCTGCTTTTAAAAAAAAAAAAAATATTTTTTTAATCTCTGCAGTCCTTTTAGATTTACACACATTCTGTGTCCCAATTCACACGTGCTAAATATTGTTCAAAATTGGATTTGGTATTTAAATTAGTATTCCATAGGTATAACATAATATTTTTTTGCTAGAAATTATTTTGTTATTTTTAATTAGAAATGATACACTATTTTTTTATTTTGCTTTTATTTTAAATTTAATTTAATTTACAAATTTAACATTTTTATTTCAGCGAGTTGGCAAGGCAAATATTTTTATATCCTGTTTTATTAAAGCCTTATTTTAATTAACTGGAAATAGGTTTGAGTAGTTTTAGTTTATGATCTCTGCTAATTGATAACATCATTGTGTGCATATTTAAGATAAGCTAGGCTGTAATATTATTAGTCTGTTTATCATTAGGCTGTTGTTTTAATTGTACTATTATTAATTACATAAAATTATTTAATAAGAAGCGACAGTTGAGATCATTCGCCAAAACTACATTCCACCGAATCAGCTTTGGAGAGCGGGGCACAAAGTAACACTTATTGGTTTTGGCCAAATAATGACCAAAGTAAGGGGTCAGACAAACTCCTTTTTTTTTACCAACGGCACACAAGCCTCTCCTACAAATGAGCACTGAAATTATGATCGCCGGACATATGGTTTCTGTGCAGTGTTGCCAAAAGTGCCAGGAGTGTTATTACAGTATTTACTATTAATGTTACTAAAAATGTTACTATTTATCCCATCAGCGGGGAAAGTTGTAACAGTCAGAGGGTTAGTAGTAACACATGCTTAAAAAGGCAGATTTCACACAATCAATTTAAATCCAGTTTACTTTAAATAGTAGTTATATTTCCTCAGTACTTGGCTCAGTTTATTTTATTCTACATAGCACATTGTTTGTTTATTTATTTATTTATTAGATTATTAGATAAACACCTTCGGATTTCTTTGCATTATTATACATTTATTTGCATTATGAGCGATGCAATTTTTTCTACTAAATGTTTACTTTAAAAAAAACGTTTTTATATAAAATGTTCTCAACATTACACTCAAAATTCAACAATTATTTTGTTCTTTAATTCATGTCCAACAGTGAGGGGCTAATTTGTAACACACTGCTACAACTAACCCCGCTCTGTCGTGTTTTCTTCAAAACGGGCTAGCATTTACTGTGTGTTTTTTTTATATCTTTCAAAATGGTTTCATCTTTTAGCTTAGAAATACTACAATATAAGATTTCACTTACAAAATACTTTCACAGATTTTTTCAAAATAAAAAATATTGACTATAATAAAAAACACTTTTATGCTGCAAAAATGGTTTCTGCTGTGTTTCTCATCCAAATTTCGCCGAACTTTTTTTTAATAATTGGCAGGAAGACGTCATCCACATCACTGTGGTGCAAACCTTGGAATCATGCCATGGTTAACCCTGAGTAAATACCTTAAAACTCCGTGTTACATTTTACCTCGTGTTACTTTGTGCCCCTCGCTCCCCTATAAATGCACATTACATTACAATACAAAATCTCATTCAGAAATGAAATGTCAATTATTTTCCTATAATCATAAGTTTAATTATTACTAAAGGCATGTGACTTATGATCAGGGAAATGGATAAACTAACCATGATGAAAATGGCAGGTTTATCTGAGAGACTTTTTTTGTTTTGCAGCTACTGATAGCGCAGCCCTCTAACACAGTAATACAGGAGGTCACGGCACAATGCGTCCCGTGTGGTTTAATGATAAAATATTGCAATCACACAGCTCTTTGATGTCTTGCGTTTGATATTATGAAGTGCTGAGTCGGTGTTTGTGTAATTGAATGGTGTTGTGTGATAAGAGATGATAATGTCTCCTCCTGCAGTACTTGGTGATGGATTATTACGTTGGCGGTGACCTGCTGACGCTGCTTAGTAAATTTGAGGACCGGCTGCCGGAGGACATGGCCAAGTTCTACGTGGCGGAGATGGTTCTCGCCATCCACTCCATTCATCAGCAGCGCTACGTACACAGGTGACACGAATACTGTGTGTTTGTGTGTGTGAATGGGATGAGTATGAGGCACCACTTAGGATTTAAATCAAACTTTGCTGATCAACACATGGATAAAACACATGTATATATACTGTACATGTGTAAGTATAAATTACTTCTCATATACACGTCTAGTATTAGATGTTCAAAACAGTATATGACATACAACATACAGTATTTATTACATACACACCTATACATATGATGGTAATGAATGCACATACACTCTAGAACAGTGTTTCTCAACTGGTGGGTTGCGACCCAAAAGTGGGTCGTGGGAACATTTTTAGTGGGTGTAAAACATTAATTAATTTAATTAATTTAATTTAGTGGGTGTAAAACATTAATTTTTAACTTATTTTGCTTATATCAGACTTTTATTTTGAAATGCGCCTACTGGACTTTTATTTTGAAATGAGTATACCGGACTTTTATTTTGAAATGCGCAATTGTACTTTGTAATATTTGTATAATTTGATACATTTTGTCCAATGAAATCAATAAAAAATTGTTTATTTGTAAGTCTTGGTGATTTTCTTATGATTTATCTTTCACTACTTGTGTATGATAACAAATAAATACAAATGAATTCATTATAATTCCTAAAATTAAAATATAGTTCCTAAAAATTTGGGTCGCGGCTTGATGACCATGTAAAAATGTGGGTCCCATGGCCAAACCAGTTGAGAACCACTGCTCTAGAATAACTTGTGTAAATGCATATAAGCTCGATGCATGCATACACCCACAACAACACACCCACTTGCATGTAAACACACCTGTGCATACTGTACAATTAGTGAATAAGTAAGAAACAAAAGTAGACTATATATAATTTGAGAACGTTTGCCCTGAGTCTGTTATTGTTTTGAAACGTTCTCCATTGTCAAAGCGGCAAATAAATATAGGCGATAAAGGTGGGAAAGCCCCACCCTTTAGTGATGATCTTAAAGGGGTCGTCCATTACGATATCGTATGATAAACTTTAGTTGATGTGTAATGTAGCTGTGTGAACATAAACAGCATCTCTGAATGCAAGATGCTCAAAGTTCAATGCAAAGGGAGACATTAGCTGCGTCCCAAATGACACACTATACACTTACGCACTATGTACTTATGCACTTACACACTCCACAGCATAGTATACAATGTTTCCCCTACCATAGGATTAGGGGGGCGCCCCGCCCTCCCAACGGCTTTCCCCGCCCCCCCTTAAAGTCAAGTTAATGTTTTTT
>CAIGQQ010032164.1:7679658-7691865 GCA_903798035.1 Danio albolineatus
CCCCAACTGAAACTCAAGTTAATGTTTTTTTCTATATAGTGCCAGATCACAACTTCTTTTAATAAACATGCTAAATAGCCTATGCAGGGCTTAATTTGTGCCAAAACACAAATAGAGATTGGGTAGAGATTGGTGGCACGCCCCCCCCCTCCCCCCCCCCCCCCCGCCCCCCAACCTGTAAATCTAGGGGAAACACTGTTATATTTATGTGGTGTTGTCCCAAATGGAACACTAATGGCTTTTTTACTAAGCGGAAGTTCAAACCGTTTTCCAGATGTTTGACGATTGTTTTAGTATATTATTGTTTTAGCCGAAACACAAATAGAGATTGGTAGCCCCCCCCCCCCCCCCCACCCCTAAGCGGAAGTTCAAACCGTTTTCCAGATGTTTGACGATTGCCAAATTAATGAAATAAATGACCAAAATATCAAATATTACCTTTCATGAGTATAACCGCATTCACCATCGGGAGACGCTATAATCACTCTCGTAGGAGAATTTAGCTTTCACAGTCCAAAATAAATAGTTATCCAACATGTGTGCCTGATGGCTCCACCCCTTCCGTTACATGCACAAAGCTGCGGTCGTTGAGTGCGTGAAGTGTCCATCAGTCCACACTTCTGTTTACCGGTGGAATGAGTGCATCATCCGGGTGATTAAAGTGCACTTACTATTTTTAGAGTTTTCAGTGTGAACGCACTACTTACACTATATTTCAAAATGGGGTAGAATAGTGCACAAGTATGCTATTTGGGACGCAGCTATTGGCGTTTACAGAGATAGCATAGCAAAGCCTACAGTGAGTGAAGTATGGGGACTCCAAAATAAACATCCTGGTTAATGATGTCACAAAACCCTCCAGGTTACAAGCATACATCCTGTGCAGCGAAGGGGCGTGGCCAAATATGCTGTAATGTTATCAGGGCTTTACATTAACATTCGCCAAATGCGGGTATATTTCAGCTGTGGCGGGTAAGACAGTCACTCTCACTAGCCACTTTGGCTGGTTGGAAATAATTTTTAAATTGTAGTTTTCTTAAAAGCAGCGTTCGTCAATAACGGCCATATATTCGTGCAAATGTGATCTTAGAATCGAGAAGCAGCATGACTGACAAAACTAAGAGGATGATCACTCGCACGCAGAGCTGATGCGATGCACGTGACTGTTAAAAAGCTTGCGCGCACCCGTTTATTTGCTTGAAGCAACCATGCCTAGAGGAAGCGCAATCGAACACCCACAGTTCTGCTGCTTTCAAGAGCTCACGATTTAAAAAATTAACATATCCTTTTGTAGCAGATTATTAAGGCTCAACATTAACAGTGTGCGCGTGACAATTTCATTAGCACACACAGTATGTTTTTTTACCTGCTTTCCTTTGCTTACAATTATTTTCGTTAATATCTTTTTATTATCGTTTTTTTTTTAATTATCGTTTTTTTTTTTCAATAGCATTGCTTTAATATGAGAGTAACTCCACATTTATGTGTAGTTAACTTGTGATTTGGGACCTTTAGCCAAGATTACTGTGCATATTTTAGATATATGACAATAATTCTTTTTTTAAATGTAAGTTATTTTTAAAGAAAAGTTATGTTGAATTTCAAGAGTGCATGTATACAGCTACATTTAGCTTGTTTTTACACATTATTTAAATTTTGTGGCTAAGAAATAATTATTACAAAAAGTTAATGTCAAGCCCTGAATGTTACAGCCAGGTGTTTCCTGGTGACAAGAAGCCGATCCTTGAATCTCGGCACATTGTTAGCTGACCAATCAGAGCCTCTTGAGGGTGGGCTTTTTGAGGAACTAGGTCGTTTTCATGTTAGCTGAGGAGCTGCATATAATTAAAGTAAGATATTTGAAAAAATAATGGGATTTTTCACAAATGAAGCTCAGCACACATTGCTTTGCCCCCTTGACAAACAATCAAGCTTTAAAAATGCACTCTGGACCACCCCTTTAATAAGGCATAGGCGTTTATACAGTAGCTCCGCCTTCTTGCTGGTAGCACAGTCTCTCTTGAATTTAAAGCGACAGTCATTAAAATGGCACAACTTGGATTAAAGCCTAAGGGGCTGTTTCAAAGAGTTATAAAATATGATTTGTGGGGTATTTTGAGCTGAAACTTCACATACACACTCTTAATTAATCAGAAGCTTAATTTACCTCTTGTAAAAAGGGGCATCGTAGGTCCCCTTGAAGTAACAAATGGCCTCTTGCCTATTTCTCTCTGTTTTTAGTCAGAATAAGGCCACATGTTTGCAATGCTAGACTAGTTCCAGACAAAACATTTCAAGCAAATTATGTCTGTATGTTTGAATGTAATCACAAGCAAGTCAGAGTGGTCATTGGCACTGTTTGAGTGATGGGCGAATTGGTGGGATCTCCTGTCCACTCCCACATGAAATATTTAATGAAATGACCGCAGATGGCTGTGGTGCTCAGGTTCTGGGGCCTCTTCCTGGCTGCGTGTCCTGGGCGGCCATCCGGTCCAGCTGAGTCCCCTCTTCCTTCCTTCTGTAAAAGCGTATGAGGGGTATTGATACAGTAGCGGTGTTAAAGTGGTAGTTCACCAAAGAAAATGAACGTTTACTTGTCCTCATGTTGGCTAAATGACTAAGTCACAAAAACAGAAAGAATGTTCTGCTGCACTAGATAAAACTAATGTGTGAAATGGAATATTAATGATCAAAAACAAAGGCTGTGAGGATATATTTGGCCTGTGCGTTTCTGAGTAAACATGAGAAATATCAACAACATTTCAGTCTTTTTTATGATGGGCCTTTGAGAACACCATACACATCAACCATCTTACAGCATAACTTTTTTTAAAAATTATTTTATAATTTATATTTGGAATATTTACTTTTTAATTTTTTTTGTCATTTTGTAAACATTTAAGTAATTAAAAATATTTATAGTCATCAATACTATTTTCTTTTCATTGATGTGTGTAATCTAAATTTTTACAGAATTGTACAAAAAAGTATGTTCCCCCCATTTTTAATTGGAATTGCAGTTTTTACAAGAAATCTAGTCAACTAGGATTAGTAGTCAATAGGGCTGTGCAATTAATCACAATTGCAAAAAAAATCATGATTTAAGCATATGCTACTTCTAAATCGCTTAAGGCTGCAAGTTAATCTATTAATTTATTAATTTTTTTTTTTTCACGTTCTTGTGCGCATGACTTTAATATGTTAACCAATCAGAGCTGACGCAGCACACCGGGCAATTACAGCTAAGTTGAGCGGGAGAAAGATGTTAACCAATCAGAGCTCACTCCGCGCATGATGAAGTTGAGTCGGAGAACAGAACAGGTGGTTTTGATTTACGTTATTTTTTATTTATTGTTATGACTGGAATTGATGTTAGTTCATCTTTATTTTTTCATGCTGTCTGTTTTTAGGACAGTTTATTACAGTTTTGTTTATCAAGAAGTTAGTACTACTGTGTACAGTACGTGTTTAACTAGAGGTGAGGTTAGTTAATCTTCATTTATTTTATGTTGTCTGTTTTAAAGACAATTTTACCACAGTTTTATTTATTTAGTAAACTTACTACTATGTTATTTCATAGTGAAATAGTTTGTTATGCACTTGTGCGCTGAATACATTTAGAATATGTGTATGCAGTTTGTTTGAAAAAGCAAAAACGGCTGACAAATTGCAATCGTAATATTAGTTCGAAAAAATTGCAATATGATTATTTTGTCTATGTTGCACAGCCCTAGTAGTCGACTAATATGGGATTTTTAATGGTTGAAGCCAATTGAAAAAGCAGTCTTTCAGAGTAGTAGATGTGATGGTTTCATGTTTATTCATAAAAACATTGGTTGAATAAGAAGATTTACTGACCAATGCTGAATTGCTTATATTTATAAATATATTGGCCAAAGCAATATATCAGTTGTGTCTGTTATTTTTTATTTATTTATTTATTTTTTACTGGCTTTTGCATCTTCACAACTTTGCATCTTGCATTTAAGCAATAACAGAGAATGACAACATAAATACTAATTTCTTCTCCACAAGCAACTTACTTTGATTCTTCTGTGGTGCTGTTTTTGAGCCCTGCCCATGAGCACAGTATGGCAAAAGCAGCATGAACATTCTTCAAAACATTTCTCTTTGTGTTTTCCACTAGTTTAAGAAAGTCATACATGCTTGTATAATAACATAAGGGCAAATCAGAGATGCCATATTTTATTTTGGGATGGAGCACCCCTTTAACTCTTATTCCTCCAACTGATCATGACAGCCTTTTAAACCCATCATTCACACCTACTGTAAAGTCACAAGCCTGTCAGGCCAAAGCAGCTGACTAAAGTCGTGATTATGCTTGTAAACGCACATGTGGCGACTGAACGACCCTTCGTGCTTCCACTGACAGCCAGTGAGGTCGTGAATGGTGTGGATTGTGTGTGCGATGAGTTTCGACACCATGTTTACTCTGTACCCGCTGTGCTCGCCATGGTGCCAGTGCTGTGAATCAGAGGGCACTGTGTGTGTGGCCCAGTCGTGGAGAGACAGGGACTTCTGTGTGTGTGTGTGTGTGTGTGTGTGTGAACAAAGACAGGCTATTTACATGGAGGGCAGGGCATGGCTGAGCATGGTGAAACTGCCACCCTGGAGGGTCGCTGTTGCCCACTGGAGTAATAACATCTCCCAGTCAGCTGTGTGATGAATGGTGCCAAGTGTTGGTTTTTTCCTTTTCTTTCAGAGCCATCTTTATAGTGGTGGTACTTAACTGGTGGGTTGTGACCCAAAATATGGGCCGTAGGTCTGTTCTGAATGCTAAATGGGAGTGATAAAATATGACCTACAATGTAATGATGCGCAGAAATGCTTTATGTTAAGTCCATCCAGTCAGGTTATTATTATTTTTTTTTTGTAACACTTTTCTGTAAAGTGTTTGACAGCGTTAGGTAATGCATTGGCTAACATGAACAAAAAATAAGCAACACTTATCTAGGAGACATTAAGTTGATCAACGTAAACTGTAAATTCATGTATAATGCTACTATATTTATTACTATAGTTATTGTTTCTGCATTTTCCACTAAATTATTAAATGAAATCACTGTTTTCAACAGGTAATAATACTTTATAAGAGCACCAGTTATAATATATTTAAAACCTAGGCAAGGTAAGTTTATTTATATAGCACATTTCACACACTGGCAATTCAAAGTGCTTTACATAAACAGAAATAAATTTAAAGTATAAGAGAATATAAATAAATAATTAAAAAAATGGATAAAAACAGATTAAAATGTGTTAAAACAAGTTATAAAAGAACGACACAATTGTGTTATTGTCTGACGTAGCACAGTGCTCATTTAGTAAAGGCACAGCTAAACGGATGTGTTTTCATGTGTCTTGATTTGAATGTAACTAATGTTGGAGCACATCTGATCATTTCTGGAAGCTGATTCCAGCATGGCGGTTGATTCCGCTGTGGCGACCCCAGATTGATGAAGGGACTATGCTGAAAAAAACATGAATGAATGATTCTAGCATTGAGGGGTGTAGTAGCTGAAAGCAGAGTCACCCTGCTTTGACTGAACTCTTGGAATTTCTAGTCCACCCTAATGATCTGAGTGATCTATTAGGTTTGTATTCAGTGAGCATATCTGTAATGTATTGAGGTCCTTGGCCATTTAGTTATTTATAGACAAATATTTAGTAAAATATACAAATATAAATATATAGTAAAATATTTAAATTGTGAAATATTTGAAATACAGTGGGGCAAATAAGTATTGAACACGTCACCATTGGACTTTTTGACTGAAATTGGATGTTGATAACAACCAAAGAAATTCATAAATGAAAAGAAACCAAATCTAATTACTTTCTAAATGAAGTTGTGTGATAAAATGAAACGACACAGGGAAAAAGCATTGAACACATGAAGAAAGGCAGTGAAATCCCAGAGACCAGCTGAAATCTCGGAGTAGCTCCTTAGCAAACTTTTGCCCTTCCTCATTGTAATGTAATATCAGCTGCTTCAGTTCAACATCTACATTATGAGGAGGATGAAGATGAAACCAGAGTGGACATTTCAGCAAGACAATAATCCAAAACACAGACAAGGAAACTCTCAAATGGTTTCAAAAAGACAATCAATCTGTAGAACGGCAAGACCAATCATCTGACTTGAATCCAATAGAAAATATCAGTTTGGATAGACGAAACGCACATCTGGTGAAAATTCCAACAGTCAACGGCACCTTTAGAAACATGTTTTCTGAGAAAAATGGTGACATGTTGAATACTTATTTCCCCCACTCTTTAATATATAAAATTATTTTCAATTGTAGAAATATATCACAATATTACAGCTTTTACTGCACTTTTGATTATAAAAAAATCTAAAAGTGTAAGTAAAATTATTACACAATAAAAGTACAGCTTGTTCATATTTGAAAGTGTATAAAATATTCCATCTTTTCAGACTAGAAATATTGTGTTTAATGTTTAATGCCTGAAAAGTTGGAATATTTATGTTGACCTGTTGTCAATTGCTAGTAAATGATGATATTCTTATTCTGAAAACACATCAGTCATGTAGAAAATAAAACATAGGTCAACAGTTTACTTGGCTGGCAATATATGTATTATCATCAGAACATTAATAACTTGGTTTTTAAAGCCTACGTAGTACACAATGCATTAACATAGCTCTAAATTTCATAGTAAATAATGAAAAGAATGCTCATCATTAGTTTATATTAACAGTTGTAGGTAACCAGTGTTAAAAATGAGACCCTGTTTACTTGGTTGCCGACTAATAAAACATTTAGTAGAATCTAGCCAAAAAGGTCAGCTGTGAGTTAGAAAATCCAAGTTAACATGCAATGAGGATAAACGTGGTTTGCACCGTCCACATTGTGTTTGTGTAACTACCGGGAGCATGAAACCACTGAAATCCAAGAGACATTTACAAACCCAAAATGTCGATTTTTCTATTCAGTCTGTCATGTTAGTACTTTCTCTTGGCCAATGCTTTTCTTTTTATTTTAATTATTAGAATGTTTTTTCAGAGAATTAATCTTTTGTCAGCAGATTTTTTGTGACAGTTTTGTACGGCAAACAATTTTGGTTCACGATCTCCAGTGTGAAAAGTCTTAAAGGGATAGTTTAGCTGAATAGAATCAACATCCTGTCCACATTTATTCATTTTCAAGTGGTTTCAAATATATATTAGTTTTTTTGTTTTTGTTTTTCTGTTGGACAAAAAGAAGATATTTCGAAAAATGTTGGAAATCAACGGCCACTGGCATTAGTAGTGAAAAAAAAAGTCAATGGCTGCCGGTTTTCAACGTTCTTCAAGGTATCTTCTTTTGTGCTCCACGGAAGAAAGAAACCAACTCAAACTGGTTTGAAACAAGTGCAGGGAAAGTAAATGAAGACAGAATGTTCATTTTTGGGGAATGGTCCGTTTAAAGCTGAACCATTTAAGAAACTTTTTTATTATTGTTTAATTTTTAAAGGCTACACTAATTACTTTATGCTTAAAGTTATGTTTCTTGCTCCCACAGGGACATAAAACCAGACAATGTGCTGCTGGACATGAACGGTCACATCCGACTCGCTGACTTCGGCTCCTGTCTGAAGATGATGCAAGACGGCACGGTGAGTGTGGCTCAGCTTTAAAAGAACTGGGGTGTGAATCCAAAACCAGAGCCCGTTTTTCATCCTCACAGGGTGGTCTCCATCTGTTGGGTAAAAGCACTTTCTCTCTTTCTCTGCTTCTGACATTAATAGAGCCACTGCCCTAGAAAGAGAGGCTAATTAGAAAGGGCCGTCGCTGCCACTCCTGTACTCACAGACTGATGAGTCACCATAGAGCGCTGATACCAAGGCCAAAACAGCTTTTATCTAATGTTGTGTGTGTGTTGGTGTGTGCCAGCAGCATGCAGAAGAGGCTTTAGTTTTTATTTATTTATTTTTTTAGCGGCTTGTTTTATATCCCTTATCCCTTGTTTTATATCCATATATCCCTTTTACATATTCCTTAATGATGAGGAGATCCCTTATCGTTAGGGGATGTTAAAGTGGTCGCACCAAAGAAGCGCTGCTCGGCGACGTATCGCACCACACAGATCCATGCATTTTAGAATTCTAAGCAAAAGTTTCTATCAGGGTACACACCCAGCCACAACTCAGGACACTGTTCATATGTCTGCCGTGCCACAGAGCGCCATATGAATAGTTTAATTTTAAATGCCTTGCGAATGTGTGCCTCTGGTGTGCGACACTTCAAATTGTCATGTGCGCGATGTGTCGCTGCGCATCCAGTGTGCGACCAAAACAAAAGTCGCACTTTAGACACGCTCGTGTCAGGATCCACAAGCATCGCTTTAAGTTTCTCCCTAGTAGTGAAATAGCAGCTCGTCTGCTGTACCTTCAGTTTCAGTAAAACGCTGTCCAACAAACTCACAAACAGTGAATTGTGCATAATTATCTGCATTTTAAGTAGTTGGAGTGTTTTATTTACTCACCCTCGTCTCCTTCGCCATAGTATTCTACCGTGACATAACACATAAGAGAAATGACGTCAGTATGTAATAAGCAGTTATGATCCGTTACTGAACCGGTATCAAATTGTCCACATCTGCCTCGTGGTGCATCGAAGAAACAATTAATTTTGACTCCTCTACTGGATATTATAGTTGAAATAACAAATCATATGGAAGTCACTGGTTACAGGTTTGTAGCTTTCTTTAATATATTTAGTGTAACAGTAGAAAGGGGTTCCTAAAGGTTTGAAATGAGTGAATAGTGAGTAAATGATTGCAAATCAAATTTTTGTGCATAGAGATGTTTTTAACATGGAGTAAAAGCCACAAAACCCACATTTGTTTTCATGGTGACTGTAATATTGCTTGAAGATATGTTTATGCATGACTCAATGTCTTTCAGTGTTATCTGCACAAGACAGTCTTCTGCAATTAAACATTCTACAAAAATAACCGGAGGTCAAGACATGTTTTGAGGGCTTGTTTTATGAGTGGATTGAGCAAGATTTCTTCTTTATAGCAGTGCTCTTGTGCAATGTTGGTTAACATGTCTGAAACTGTCGTCACTCATTTAAAACACATTACTCTTCAAAAGTTTGGTGACAGTACGTTGTTTTAATTTATTTTTTTTGTTTTTGTGTTTTTTTTTTGTTGTTGTTCCAAAAAAGCTGTGTTTATTTGAAATAGTACTATTTTGCTGCAGTATAAATGTCTGCTTTTGATCAGAATGATGCATCTTAGCTGAATAAATGCATTGATTTGCATTTCATAAAATTAAAAATTCGTGAAATCAAAAAAAGCTACGCCTTAGTGAATTAGGATTTATATTACCCTCTTTTACTAACATTTGGAAACAGTAAGGCTATTCTCATAGGAAGTCTGAAGTGTTAAATGTGTATAAATTACATCTATACATTTTTTCCTTAATTTCTCTCCTTAAACAAGCCTTTATAATTGCATTTAATAATAATAATTACTTTCATTTATATAGACACTTTTCTAGACACTCAAATCGCTTTACACAATGGGGGGGATCAAGTCATCCACCACCAGTGGGCTGCATCCACCTGAACGACGTGAAGGCAGCCATACATTGCGCCTAACTAGTAGAGAGGAGACTGAGTGATTAAGCCAATTATGATACGGGGATTGTTAGGAGGCCATGATGGACAGAGGCCAATGGGCAGATCTGGCCAGGATGCTGGGGTTAAATTCCTACTCTTCATAGAAGAATGTCCTGGGATTTGTAACGACCGCAAAGAGTCGTTAAAACGTCTCATCCGAAAGACAGCGCTCACTGAGCAGTATAGAGTCCCCTTCACTACACTGGGGCGTTAGGACCCACACAGACCACAGGTTGAGCGCCCCCTGTTGGCCTCACTAACACAACTTCCGGCAGCAACCGAGCTTTCCCATGTGGTCTCCCATCCAGGTACTGACCGGGCACAGCCCTGCTTGGCCTCAGTGGGCGACCATGTGAGAGTTGCAGAGAGCTAGTTGCCGGCATTTGTCTCTTTTAATTATATTCTCTGGTTACGCTTAATTAACTTTATCCACGTGAAATGTTTGCATATTTTAACAATTAGTGCATACAATAAGCTTTTGGTTGTGCACTTTTTGAAACCTTCTATAAAGTAGTAATCTGCCGGTGGTGCCGAGTGCAGTCTGAAAGAGCAGAGTAATCTAACCTTGTACAGCAGGGATCACCAATCTCGGTCCTGGAGGTCCGGTGTCCCTGCAGGGTTTAGCTCCAACTGGTCTCAAAACACCTGCCTGGATGTTTCAAGTATACCTAGTGAGAGCTTGATTAGCTTGTTCAGGTGTGTTTGATTAGGGTTGGAGCGAAAATCTGCAGGACACCAGACCTCCAGGAACAAGTTTGGTGATCCCTGTCGTACAGATATGACATTAGTGGTTATGTGCATGTTTCCTTAAGAAAATGATCATTAAAAACTGATTGGTATTGTAAGTGTCTATTACCATTTGATTTTACCCTTCTGTAGTGTTATTCAATCACAGATGTAAACCCGTCCTGTCTTATTTGTGACCTCACCTATCCTTAGGTCCAGTCTTCAGTGGCTGTGGGCACACCAGACTACATCTCTCCAGAGATCCTGCAGGCCATGGAGGACGGCATGGGGAAATACGGGCCGGAGTGTGACTGGTGGTCTCTGGGCGTCTGCATGTATGAGATGCTGTACGGCGAGACGCCCTTTTACGCCGAATCCCTGGTGGAGACCTATGGAAAGATCATGAACCACGAGGTGCGATCACTGTGTATTTTTGGTTTCAACCAGTTTAAACGTTCCCCACCACTGACCCATATTTGTGTCCTGGGAAATAGACATTTTTCATTGCAGAAGAAGCATGAACTGCAGTGAATCAGATTAAAATATTTATTTATAGGCAATAAAAATAAAGCTTAAGCTAATTATCGTGACAAATAGCATCCCGCCTGTAACTCTGTTGGGACATATAATATGGCTCATAAAATCTGGACTGGCCTAATTTGTATCAGGATATCTGGTCACCGTTATACCGCCACTGTTTTTTTCCCTATTGGTCTGTGGTTTGGTTCTTTTAAAAGGGATAGATTATGCCCCTTTACAAGAGATGCAACATAAATCTCTGGTGTCTCCAGAATGTGTCTGTGAAGTTTTAGCCTGAAAAGATCCACATGTCACATATTAAAGCTTATCAAAGTTACCCTTTTTTGGGTGTAAATGGGTTTATCTCTTTAAATGCAAATGAGCTGCTGTTCCAGAAGAGGGCAGAGCTATTCTTATGCAAAAAATTAAAGATTATGAAGCCAAAATGTCATAAAGTACATGTTAAAACCATAGTTGGACAATGATGATGACACTGAGGAAGAGTTTGCGATCTTTAAACTGCACCAGGACGTTTTTGAACATTTCGTGGATAACTTTATCCAGCTGTTTTGAGTAATTTTGATTTAACTCATCTGATATGCAACTGCTCGGTTCTGATGTGTTGACCTTTGCAAATAGATACTATTAAACAAATCTACTTGTAGAAAAAAAACGTAAAGGCCATCACCTGACCATACAGGACTGAAACATGAATTTAGAGTCGTGCATTGGCAGAGGCTGCTAATAATTTATTAGGGTTAGTTAAAATAATTATAATAAAGAGTTGATTTTTACAGTTATAGGTTGGCTGTTTGGCTCTGTACCCACTTTGTAAAAAATAGTTCTGCCCTAAATTAAGTTGAATCAAAGTCCCTTAATGCAAGCCATTTCACTTGGCTCAAATCTTTGACATGCCTCTCAGTAGAGCTGCATGATATTGGAAAAATCTGCCATTATGATATTTAGTTTTTCTGCAATATATATTTTATATTAAATTATGTGAATATAATTTCACCAGAAGTGAAGAAATCATTAATTAGGATTGATTGGGGTGATTTTCCAAGGGTGTGAGTTATGTTTATTAAAAATAAATAAATAAACAAATTGCAAGCAAAAAATAATCCCAATAGAGCAATGAAAGATGTCAAATAAACCAACAGAGTCTGGATGCAGACACGATGGTTTTCTGGACAGTCAAACAAGAGGTTGAATAATAAAATGTAAAATAACACTGTAGTCTTCATTACTAAACCATTCATTCACTAAACCATCTCCTCATTAAAGTCCAATATATATATATATATATATAT
>CAIGQQ010032164.1:7708087-7757458 GCA_903798035.1 Danio albolineatus
TATATATATATGTATGTATATATATATATATATGTATGTATGTATGTGTATATGTATGTATGTGTATATGTATGTATGTGTATATGTATGTATGTGTATATGTATGTATGTGTATATGTATATATGTATATGTATGTATGTGTATATGTATGTATATATATATATATATATATATATATATATATGTATATATATATATATATGTATGTGTATATGTATATACATATATACATATGTATAAAATCAAGTTATTCTGATTTATATGTCTCTAATGTGGAAGAACTGCAGTAGAATTGCAGTATAACTCCATTTCTTCCGATCCCGTTTCCTTTATCTTAGTTTTAATACAGTAACAGAAACCTCAGCTTAATATTAAGCATTTCTTTCAAATTTGTTATTATTATTATTATTATTATCATTATTTAAAAACAGAAAAAACAGTATGAATAATGTACAATACATAGACCTTACAGTACAGGCAATACTAATTATTAACAATAAATAAATACAACAATAAATACATACAATGCAGACATACATCATTGTTAAATATTGTTGCTGGCACAGTGCACCTGTGTATATACCATTACAAACTGTTCTTGCACTCAATCTCACGATATAAATAAATGTATGAACAAATAAACTGCTTGCTGTAGTTTACACAGGACTGGCGGGAAATATGCATTGATACAGCTTTATTATATATAGTATGTGGTTTATTTTGATAAGGGTAACTGTTTTCCTCAGTCCTTCAACTCACCTCCCGGTGGATCCTTCCCTTGTTTTTGTTCTCTTTTTTGGTTCAAATATGATTTCCCAGCATCCCTCAAAGCCTTCCTTACTCTGTCCTTCCATTTGTTCATGTTGGCTCTCCTTTTTTTGCAAAGGATTTGCCTTTTAATGTCCGAAGCGGACATGATAGCAAGCGGCATCTCTGTTCTTCTTAGTGGACAAAGGATTTTTTCTGTGTGTCATTATTTTAATGTTTAAAATGCTGACTCTTGGTCTTACGAAAATATCCCCAAACTTTTTATATATAAAAATATTCCCAAATCTCATTTATTTTTTATTTTTTGAACTTGGACTTGTACGGTTGTTCATTGCACACACTCATTTATCGGCCTATATGTTGGTAATCTGCTTTTAAATATAAGAATCTGTTGTCTGTTATTGAGTCATCATTTTTTTATATTGGTGCATCTCTGTTTATATGATATTAATGCTTAATTTATTTTTTTAAAACATATTTTTTAAATCTTACCAACTGCAAACTTTTATGGGTAGTGTATTTAAATATATGTAAGGTGCATAGGTGTATAGATACGTTAAAACTTGATATACACATTTTTTTGTGTGGAATCTTGACCATATCAGCAAGGCCCAGGAGTAAACATCCCAACCCAGAGGTCAATGGTGGCATCTCGGGTGACCAAGCGGGTGAGTTTATCCATCAAACCACCAAAAAAAGAAGGCGGAGATTGTTCATTTGGCCAATGGGTCCATCAATCTATCATTCATCTCTCCAGCCCCTTAAAGGATAATTAGCAGAACTTACAAGTGTTACAAACAGCACATATTTAATGCTCAGTTTCAAAGGGGCAGATGAATGGAAACGCAACATCAGCTCTCTTCATTGCTGGTCATAATTCATGGAAAACATTTGAGATACGCTCGCCTCCATTGTTCTTATGAGGTCAAGTGTGCATACCCTTAACTTTCCGCTTGCACGCTATTGGACGACATCAAATCAGTCGCGCCGAGAAGTCATTAACTCGATAAGCCTGAACAAAAGGGCTGAGCGTTGCAGTATTATGCCGGCGCTGGAAAATACCGGCAGCTCTAATGTAAAGTTGATGAGTCGTGCCAGGAACACTCCCCATAAACGCCCTTCACCTCCTCTGGCTTCCCATCCGCTGTGGCAGACGCAGTCACTTCACGTGTTTAATCAATGAAATGGGACGTAATCCTCTTCTTTCATTCCACCGTATTCAGCTGTCCCTCAGCCAATCACTGTCTATCCTTTGGTAAATGACTGTCTCGTCGCCACATGGCTCACAGAGACAAATGTTGCCCTGTAGCCACACGTGTAAATAGCGGAGCCTTGGTGACAGCTGAGATCAATAGCCATTAAACTGTCGGAGATCCAAGATAAGCCCTGGAAAATGCATTTTAAGGGATTTCATTGGAGTGCCGAGGAGGATTTACGGTATCTGTTATGATGTAGTCTCTTCGGCGTGCTTTTTCCATGCATGCTGCTTTCTTTGTGCTTTATGGTTTTCACAAAACATTGAATAACTACATTGACTCGCTGCTTTACACTGGTTATAGTTTTATGGGACTGCGGAAGTCCTTAAATAAGTCCAGTATGATCTGTCTTTAAGTAATGCTCATTTTATATGACAATAGAACAACCGTATTGATCGTAAAGGCTGTCAGAAAGTAATAGTTTCTTTTTTTTGGCTTCTTTTCAAAATGTGCATCTTTATTGCTTGGCAGGATCCATTGTGGAAGGTGCGTCGGAGTCAAAAGTTGGATATGTCTGCCCGTCTGGAGCTGCAGTCGGCCTTGGAAGCTGAAATCCGTGCCAAGCAACTGGTTCATGATGAACTGCGCAAGGTCAAAGCTGCCAACATCTCTTTCGAGAGGTCAGTTTTTGATTCTGCTGTATTAAGCTGTGTGCACTTATTTTAACCCATTTAAATTTTACAGAAGCTTAATGTATACAGTCGTACATTTTACAGTTACATTTATACAAGTTCACATCTTATTCAAACACATGATTAGGATCTTCAGTTTTATTGCGGTCATAATTGAAACGAATACTTATTGTCATTAATGTTTGAAGCTTTTTATTTAATTTAATACTTTATTTATGTATTTAAAACTTTAGGAAGTACATTGTAATGTGCCATTAATTTCTTTTACAGTTTCTTGAAAATAACTTTGATCTTGAGTTTTTTATTATTTTTTTAAGAAGACATTCATTTCTGTCTATGATTCAATTAAATTCAATTAAAATAAAATAATTGAAATGCTTTTAAAGTAATTTTTAGAGAAGCAATAGGAAATTCAATCTAAACCTCCCCTTTATCCAATTAAAAAACTTGACTTTGTATTTAAATAGTCTTTTTGCGATTAAGTAATAAGACACTTGTTCATATGTTGATTTGATAAGGGCACAGTCCAGTGTTTAACCTCATACACTCTGGTGCTATTTTGGGATTTTCGTCTGGATTTTGTTTACCCAATTTTGAAAGCTTCCTAAATCCACATGCAGAGGAGTAAATGCAAAAATGTGGTATCGTTTTAAAGAAAACCCTTTAAATTTTCATAAAACTCTGTTGAAAGTGATTAAAATAATTCTATATGTTGTCTGTGTTATCATAAACACTTAAAAAAAGAGGCGCTTTCTGTATTTTTTCTTTATAAACTCAAATTTAAAAGAGTACCTTTTAGGTTCTGTTTGGTCTAGGTTTCTGTAATCAATTGGTGATTCCTGCACATGTCAGTAATCATTAGAAAAACGAAAAATGCATATATCATAATCTATGCAAAGGTTATTGTATTCCAACTGATAAGAGGTGCTATACCTTTTTTTTATGTAATTTCCGCCTACCAAACTTGGAAAGTCTTCCATATCCAAATGCAGTGGTATAAATGACAATTTCCAGTGTTTTTGGACAGAAAACCATTTGAATTTACAAAAGAAACTGCCGAAAGTAATAAATAATATTTCTTATGTTTTCTGTTTTATGATGAACCACTTCAACATAGGGCGCTTTTTTATTTTTTGTTCTAAAATGCTTTTTTGAAAATGTGTAGATAATCCCATAAGAGAATAAGACAACTCCAGACAGTTCTGCTTGAAACCAGCAGATAGCAGCAAATACTAGGAAAAAGAATTGTGTCTCTACCATAGAGTATGCAAAGGTTATTGTAATTCAACTGAATATTGGGAAAATAACTTTTTGATCATTCATATCAAATATGACATATTTGCTTCTGCATAGTTCTGACATGATAAGAACATGAGTTTCCATTACTTTCTCATTTCTCCTTCCCATTTGTATCATAACATTATATCAAAGAAGTCAAAGTCAGCTTCTCCAAAACTTCCTCAGCTCCTAGAAAAAAAAGCTTATTTTGAGGCTGTCTTCTTTTTCTGCGCCATAAAAAAACGCGGTGATTCATTCGATAACTGTTTGATATGTGAATATAATTCAGTAAAGGAATGCTAGAATTGTACATGGATAGGCAAGAGCTTTTATTTGAGCTATGACTTGTACATGTGTGTCATATATGAAGCATATAAAGATATGAAAATGACAGCTCGGGTATCTAGTATTTTGTTGTGTAATTAAATGTAATAACTTTTGTACAGTAAAATAAAAACCTAAGTGATGCATATATGCATAAAATATAGCTTCTACGCTTTCAAACGGAACCACTTATTGGGGTCTTGCGCAACCACGGACCTTTAAAAATGAAAGGGAAGTTAATAACGTCACCGGACCCCGTACCGGGTCCGCAGAGTTTAAGAGGTTAAATAATTGACATTATTATGGCCATTATTAACAGACGATATTTTATATTTAGTTATATATTAAAAGAAACATTGTTGCAACATTTGTCCTACTATTCATTAAAAAATGAAAATATTCAGTATTTAAATAATCCTTCTAATCCTTCACTTCTTTTTATCCGGTCATATTATTGCGGTCATAATTAAAACGAATACAAATTGTCATTAATGCTTGAAGCTGCTATTATTTAATGTATTAACTTATTTGTGTATTTAATACTTTAGGAAGTACATTGTACTGTGCGATTGATTTACAGTTTCTTGAAAATATCTTTTATCTTGAGTTTTTTTTTTAGAAGACACTCATTTCTGTCTATTTTTTCTGTCTTTTTTTCTCCAAAATTAAAATAATCAAACTGCTTTTAACGTGATTATTAGAGAAGCAATGATAACTTAAACCTAAACCACCCCTTTATCCAAATAAAGCATAGTGACTTTTTATTTAAATGATTTGGTCTTTTTGCAGTTTAGTAATAGACACTTGTTCATATGTTGATTTGATTAGGTGTACAGTGCTTTTGATTTATTCATCTAAAATTTCACAATTTTTTTTATTGTCCATTATTCTGTTTGTCATTAAATTCAGTGATTCTATCTACATTTGCGACATTGTGGAAATCATAGGGCTTAATTTAAAATCTTGGTATTTTTGACATGGCCTTATTTTGGCTTCTTTATCCACAGCAAACTGAAGGACACGGAGGCCAAGAACAGAGAGTTGGAAGAACAGATGGAGAGCATGAAGAAGGAGATGGAGGATAGCCGCTCACGATCAGACAAAGGTAAAACAAATGATGATACATGTTATGACTCTGCCCTTTTAATAGACTTCCATTAAAACCGTAAAGATGAAATGTCATCTTTGAAAAGAAAGTTTTTTTTAAGCTGCTGATGATTAAAATACTGTCTTTGATTTGTAGGCCTGAAACTGCCAGACTTCCAGGACTCCATCTTTGACTACTTCAATACCTCTCCTCTTGCCCATGAACTGACATTCAGAGTGAGTGTTTCAGATTGAATCTCTCCATCTGCTTCCGCATTACATGCCTTAACAAGCCCTCCTCTGTTCATTTCATCATCCCAATGACACCCTTCTGCTTCAAAACATCAGAGACCTAATAGATTGTTTATCAAAATGATGAGGTGATGCCTTTAATAACCAGATAGAAATACTGCTGCATTTATAAATATCTTTAGTAGCTAAATACTGGCTGTGGTGTCGACTGGTCCCATCAGTGGCCTCTGGCATCTGCCGTCTTAAATAGTCTTTTTCTTTCTTTTTGGTTGCACTTTGAGTATATAAATGCTAGATGAACATCTTTTGGATGTTTTTTCAGGATGTCATGTCAAGAACAGTGTATTTCAGAACTTTTTCACCATATTCATGTGTAATTTATGTGAATCTATTTTGTTTATTTAGTTAGTTAAAAGATTCTCCGGAGAGCATTGACAGCCTTTAGAAAATGCAGAAAAGCATTTTCTTTTCATCCTAGGTGTGTGTAATGTGTAAAAAATGTTTTTTTTTAGCAGAGCCCTACTTTGTGTGAAGGGTATAACCAGTGATCGCTCTGTATTTCTGCTTTTCAGTAAGCACTACCCACTGTCAGAGAGTGAAAGACACTTTCTTTCAGGCAGTCTGCTGTTTTTGCTTATACCAATTGAGAGAGATAAAAATAAATATTAAATGCTGTCAACAGTTTAACAGCTTTTTTTTCTTTTAATAAATAATTAACATTATTATGGCCATTATTAACATGATATTTTATATTTAGTTATATATTAAAAACTACATTGTTGCAACATTTGTCCTACTATTAATTAAAACAATAAAATATTCATTATATAGATTATCCTTCCAATCCTTCTCTTTCACTTCTTTTTATCTATTTGTAGTTCACAGGTATCATTTCAGATGTTGAATTGGGTCTAAAAACATAAAAACACGCTCATTAAGACGTCTGTGGTCAGTTCTTACTCGTTTGGTCTCAACAGTGAGTCCTGTGTTGAACTGACCTCACTTTACCCTGCTGATAGACGTGTGATATGAGGCTTCCTGCCCAGCCTCATCCTGAAATCTTTGACTCCCATCAGTCATTATGTAGTTCTCAGTCATAGTTTACATTGGTACAGTAGCTGATGACTAAAAGTTGAGTGATAGGGCTAATATAATCACAGAGTCACTTGAGTTCTTGGCCAAATGACCCATTAGGATTTGATTACCTAATCAGAGACCGAAGAAACTGGACAGCTTTCAGTTTATTTAAACTACTCTTATATTGTGGCATTTTGAGGCAAGACACTACAGGAGAGGAAAAGGCTTTTAGTAAAGTGTTATTTCAGTCTAATGGAAAGAAAGAAAGAATCTAAAATGAACTTAAGCATTTTTTTTAAAAAACACTTGATTAATTTCCTTCTCTAGATTTAAATTTCAATACATATTTTTAGAGACAGTTTTCGCAATTTCTTATTTTTTCTTAAATCTCCACTTCAGTAGCATTCATATACATTTAATCTGTATTATTATAGAGAGAGATATGTTCATGCTAGGGCTGCACAAGATCGAACTTTGCGATTATTTGCGATTTATATTCTGTGATTATATATTGCGATATGAATACAGTTTCACCAGATGAGGTGAATAACTATTTGGAAAGAAGTGATCATTTTAGGTTGATTGGGATGATTCTGTAGGGAAGTGCATATGCATAATATACAAGAAACTCACATCCACAAGCATGAATAAATTCCATAAAGAAAAGTGACAAATTATATAAACAGCATTCTATTGTTTTTCGAGGAGTCGAAGTGTATTAAAATATACAGTAATTGAATTGTCAAATGTAAAATAATACTGCACAGTCTTCATTTTATAAACAGTTTAGTAGAATTTATCTTTATTAATTTGTCAAAGTTAAAAACAGTGCAATTTCTTATGCCTGAATGCTTTTACAATACTTACACAGTCACAAGCCATAAAAAACACTTAATAAAATAAGTGTCAACATTGCATATACTCTTCATGTGACTATTGCGAATGTTCACATTGCGATATCGCGGTTGAAACGATGTATTGTGCAGCCCAGTTCAAACATACTTTGCCTGATTATATAGAACATTTTATTTTACAAAGATTAAGCATAATTATCATCTGAATTATTTAAAAAGATTCCTAAAATTCCAGAGTCTAATGTGTCAAAAAGAAATAAATAATAATGTTGAACCTGACTGTTTTGTGAACATTAGCTCAAACATTTGAGAACTTGTAATACAGAAAATGCTTGCAAATGGCGATAAGAATTTTTTCATCCTATTCACCCACAGTGTCTTGCCGTAAATGAAAGAATTAGTGATATGTAGCCAAGCAGGGTTTTTAAGACAGTAAATAAAGGCCTAAACTGAAAAATAAGCTGAACTGAAAAAACAAAGACTAAAGCTGTGTTATATATTTCATCTTATTTTTGTCCCCCTCAAAAAAAGGACTCTGTCTCCTCCTCATCCGCATCTTCTCTGCTTGCATTTTGGGACGAAGTAAGTTTGCTAAACAAAGCTGCTCCCTCTGTGACCTTCAACCTCGGCTGGATCGGTCAGCAGACAAAAGTGTCTCAAAAGTTTGCATGATGGTCAAGCATTGCACACTGGAGCTCCTAATAAAACAGCGCACACACATTTTATTTGTTACTAAGCATTTTTTACTCGCCATTTACATTGACTATACGCCTAACCAGCATGGTTTTGCTGCATCTATTTTGTCTGCTGGCCATATTCCTCTGCCGTATTGCAACCGGACCCTAGATCCAATTCAGGCTAATTGTAGGTGTTAAAGGTTAGCGACTCACGATTAGCATCCAGCAGAATTATTAACAATATCCCCTCTGCCTTCTAACCTCTTAACCAGCTAACGTGAATAACGTCACTCTTTATTTGTCAAGTCTGCAAATGCACTAAGCTGATATGCTAACTCCTAGATCCCACTAGGACTATAAACATCCATGATTTAGATCGAATCAGCCATAAAATGAATCCAATTAAATAAAATGAATGAGAAATGATTAAATTGTCAGTGGGTGTTTCACGGATATTTATAACCTAGCAGGAAATATGATGGTGGTGAGTATGTGAGCTAATTGAACATGACAGTAATTCTCTGAGGGGAAAAGTGTGATGTCAGTAAATTTCTTGATGATTTTAATTACCTGCCAATCTTTGTGTTTTCCAAAAGGCTGTGTTGCACTTAATTGATGTGATATTGTGCACATCATTGTATATATGCACTATTAGAATCTTTTTGCAGGGTTGTATTGTTTGGTAAGTACTTTTTTAGGTGTAATTTTGGGTTTAATTGCAGATAATGTGCATCAGGGATGGTGCTTTAGTGCAGTATTTTATGAACCTAGGGCTGCAATGAGTTTGTTTGGAGAAATGGTATATATATTTATTTATAAAATATATATATATATATATATATATATATATATATATATATATATATATATATTAGTAGTAGTATTAATAATAATAATAATAAACTTTTCATTGTGACAAACACGCATTAGTGTAAAATAAAGAAATGAAAGATTAGATTAGGTGAAATTATTCAAATAGTTATAACAAATTCAACAATTTAATATTTAAATAAATTATACATTTTGATTAAATGAGATAATTACAAACATACAAGTAAGTGGCTTACAATTGAGAATAAAAGAGGGATTTCTAAAATGCTTAAAGTAATTATAGCAAAAAATATAAATGCACTGAAAAACTGAAATACGACTATTGCCATGTTCAGACTGCATGATTTTAGCCCCGATTTTCACTCATGACCGATTTTAAGAAATCGACGACAAATGTCTGAAATCACAGGCAAATCGGTGCTCGTTCACTTGAGTAACACAGTGTGAACTATCAAAGACACCATCTGAGAGAGTCGCCGACATCTGTCAGACATTTGGCATGCTAAATATCTGAACCTGTTGGTGATTCAAATTGTGTTCTGATTGAAAATAACATTGGCGGTCACCTACAGCCAATGAGAGAGCAGCATCCACTGGTATGGGTGTCTGCAGGGCAGCGTGAGGATGAGGGAGAAGTTAACTTTTCAGTCTATTTGGACCCAAGAAATGGAGGAAAAACTAGTGTAAATTTGACAGCAGCATGTCATCTGAGCAATATCACAACTGGGGCAAAAAAGAAAAAGGTTTGATGAATTGGTAGTTTCCTTTAAAACCCTAAAATAAGTAAATTTTCTACCCCACTAAAGGCTTTTTTCTCATTATGAAGTTAATAACGAAAGATATACTACGTCACCTCACATTGTTTCCATGTCACTTATAGCGTGTGTTTGGGACTGAGACAACGTTATCGGCGATTGTTCCTATAGTAAAGTCATGGTAGGTGAAAACTCACTGTCGCTGATCCATCTTGCAGTGTAAACACAGTACCGACAGATTGCTAGCCCACAGAGTCATGCAGTGTGAAAACATCTGTGACACCCCTACTTTGAAAATCGTGCAGTCTGAACTCGGCATAAAGTACTTTTTTAAATAAACTAATACAGTGAATAGAAAAAGTAATCATTTGACTTATTATGTAGCAATTCACCAAATAATATTTTGTTATAATTTTTTTTCATAGGAAATTTTTTGTTAGTATATAGGGTTATAGCTACAAGTCCTTCACATTTTATTTCACTAACTGTACGTTCTACACTATCAAAAGGTTTGCTTTAGTATATATACATCCATCTTAATTTAGTCATGGGAAGATTTGTGTAATTTATAATTGCTTGTAATAGGAGAGATTATAAATCTCTAAAATTATATATCACTAAGCATTTTAAAAGATTAATTTTATTCAGCATGGATGTATTAAAATAAATGAAAATAATATTTCAGTAAAATAAATCTTTCAGTTATTTGTAATTTAATTTTTAAATAAAATTGCTAGTCCAATGATTGTTGAACCACGTTATCACAGACTTTCCATATGATATAAACCATGTGCTCATGACGGTCATGTGTTAGCACATGACTTCTGAATGAGTATTAGTTATGAAATAATATGATTCCCAAATGGCGTCACAAAGTGATAGTGTTTGCATGACTTCTGTTAGTTGAACTATTTCTTAAAACGAAAGGGCATATTAGATCTGCTGCCCTGTCCTGTATATGGAATCTTTATGTGCATGCTCGTTTTGAGCTCTGGTGTTTCCCCGCAGACCAGCTCTGTTGGAGATGTGGACGCCGCACCTCAGAAGACTGACATTCCCCCTTCCTCCCCATCAGCAACTTCAGAACAGGATGTGAGTGTCCACCTAACACTTCCTATTACATTCTGCTGCTGTCAGACTTCCTGTCTGATACATTGGCCATTGATTTAGTCATTTCCTGAATAGTAATGGATAGCAGAGAGCTTTTAAAATTCAAAAGTCTTCTCAAAATGGTACAAAATAAAAAATTACAAATGTGTACGTTCTAGTAGGACAGATTTTACGTTTCTTTTTAATTTAATAAAATATGTATATATTTTTAGATTTATTTTTGGAATTGTTGTTTTAATCTTCAGGAAGCAGTCAAGCCTCAAGCGACCACTCCTGCTACTCCTTCTCCAATGTATCAGCCCACTCTCACTGCACCAAAGGTAAAACCACCATCCACAAAGTAAATGAGTTCTGTTCATGTTGAAGACTAACGCTGGGTTCACACATTCCATGCGGGATGTTTTTTTCCCCCTCAAATTTTCCTCTCCAGTTGAGCTAATTGTTTTATTTAATTTTTTTTGCAAAAGTCACTATTGAGTTAAATTCTGAATGTTCACAGCAAACGGATCTCACATTCCATGTCATTCGCTCTGCTCAATGGAAATTTCTCTATTTGTGTTGACTTTGTATATAATACCATCAGCAAAATTTATTCATTCATTTTCTTTTCGGTTTAGTCCCATTATAGCCAACTTATCCAGCATTTGTTTTACGCAGCGGATGCCCTTCCAGCTGCAACCCATCTCTGGGAAACATCCACACATTCTCATTTACACACATACATTATGGAGAATTTAGCTTACCCAATTCACCTGTACCACATGTCTTTGGACTGTGGGGGAAACTGGAGCACCCGGAGGAAACCCACATGAACATGGGCAAAACATGCAAACTCCACACAGAAATGCCAACTGACCCAGCTGAGGCTCAAATTAGCGACCTTCTTGCTGTGAGGCGACAGCACTACCTACTGCGCCACCTTGTCGCCCACAAAATTTATTTATAAAGCAAATTTAAGCACAATCAAATTGATCCAAAGTGCTGGACAAACAGATCTAGGCTATTAAACACTACTAATCTACTTGTGCAAATACTTACATTTGGTGTGAACCCAGCATAATCCACATGAATGGATATATAAACCACAAAAAAAACGTTAGATCCACGAACTCGGATCACTTTTTCTCCCTGTGAATACACAGATTCTGGTCTCTGCAATTGGAAATCGCATGATGTCATTAATAATTAAGCAAATCAACTAATAGAATAAGAAAACATCATGAATAATCAATTGATTCTGATGAACTGATGTTTGGGCTTGTAAACTTATTTTAATATTAATATTTAGCAGGGTGTTTTTTTTTTTTTGTGTGTGTGTGTGTGTATGTATTTTGGCATAGATAAAGAAATATTCCACTAAAAATTCCCTCACGCTAATAAATCAAGCATTCCAACAAGTGACAGTCCCTTTTAATAGATATTCGAATCATTTAAGCAATTATTTAGCTATTTTTTCTTATGTAATATTGTTATTATAAACAGTAGAATCTTACTATTTTCATATATATGTATACACACACAGAGTTGAAGTCAGAATTTTTAAACTCCCTGAATTATTAACCCCCCCCCAAAAATAGCCCCCTACTTTTGTATGATTGTTATTGTACAACGATGGTTTGTTCTGTAGACTATCGAAAAGAATATAGCTTAAAGATGCCAACAATTTTGAACTTAAAATGATTTTTTTAAAAATTAAAAACTGCTTTTATTCTAGCCAAAATAGAGAAAATAAGACTTTCTCCAGGAGAAAAATATTATCAGACATTCATTCATTCATTCATTTTCTTTTCGGCTTAGTCCCTTTATTAATCCGGGGTCGCCAGAGCGGAATGAACCGCCAACTTATCCAGCATTTGTTTTACACAGCGGATGCCCTTCCAGCCACAACCCATCTCTGGGAAACACATCCACACATTGTCATTCACACACATACACTACGGACAATTTAGCTTACCCAATTCACCTGTACCGCATGTCTTTGGACTGTGGGGGAAACCGGAGCACCCGGAGGAAACCCACGCAACCACGGGGAGAATATGCAAACTCCACACAGAAATGCCAACTGGCCCGGCCGGGGATCGAACCAGCGACCTTCTTGCTGTGAGGCGAACGTGCTAACCACTCTGCCACCGTGGCACCCTATTATCAGACATACTGTGGAAAATTTCCGTGCTCTGTTAAACATCATTTGAAAAAATATTTTTAAAAGAAAAAAAAATTCAAAGGCTATTTAATTATTCTGATTTCAATTATTTTATTTTTCTATTTCTATTTTGATTCTACTCTTTGCAAAGCGAGTGACGTACTTAATATCAATGAATTTAATGACAATGACTTTAAACCGAGAAGATGAAAACAAGTTTCAAAGTGAGTTTTTGAAAACAGTTGCACCCTGCGTGTGCATACAGGTAGTACATGTTTAGGGGAGCGTAGAAAAATGCATACATTCCACACAATCACAGAATTGTCTAGTTTAACTTGTCCTGTAAGTCGTCCTAGCATCAGCATGTATGTATTGTCTGTTAATAAATTATTTGTGTCAACAGCCTAAAGCACATCAGCTGAGCATCAAGACCTTCTCCAGCCCGACTCAGTGCACTCACTGTACTTCACTGATGGTGGGCCAGATCCGACAAGGCTACGCCTGCGAGGGTGAGCTGAGCGCACATGATAAACAGCATATCAGAACGCTGGCTCAAGGAGATTATTAAGAGCTTTTGATCTAGGATGAAATATTTATGTGCAGGTTTCACTTGTCAGTGTAACGGAAGTCACGCGTGTGAACGTTTAGTAAATCTCTCTCTCCGTCTTACAGTATGCTCTTTCATCTGCCACGTGTCCTGTAAAGACAACGCACCCCAGCTCTGCCCCATTCCTCCCGAGCAGACCAAGAGGCCTCTGGGTATTGATGTGCAGAGGGGCATTGGCACCGCATACAAAGGTTTTGTCAGGGTGAGGGTCTGATTTGTCATGTTTTGTGCTGGGCTAATGAATAAATGAAAATGTCACATATGTTTAACTCACTTGAACACTTTCACTGAATTTAGATTTCATGTTAAACGTCAGGTATGCATTGCACAGAACTATTGAACTACAGAACTACTTTTCAGCTTGCAAGCACTCAAATTTCAATTTTGCTCTATTATTATCATAATGCTAAACATTCCAGATGCTTTTGATTGCTTTAATTTCAAAATGTCATGGTCACAGACTGTGTGACAATGTTATCATTGTGACATCCCTATTCTGCATCTGTCTCAGGTGAGCACCCAGTTGAACTTGTTTGTTGGATTCTTTTTTAATTTGATAGAATGCAGTGTCAACTAAGCAGCACTCTAAATGAAATATTGTGTGCATTCATTTTTATGCATTTATAACAACAAAAATAAGCTATTTTGGCTTCTACATTTGATAGGAAGTCACTGGTTGTGTGAATGAACCTAAATCGTCCCAGTTAAATTTCCAGTATGCATTATTTATGTACTGTATATTCAAGAACCTCTATGTGAAAGAAGATATAATGGGTCTTTGCAATTCTACATTGTGCGCTTTTTCTTTGAGCTGCTGAGTTTAATCCTTGTCTTCTTTTTTTCTCATACTAATATATTTGGATATTGGTAAAACTTGAATGGATAATAATTAACTGATTGGGTAATATATATGTATATAATATATATAAATACTATATAAGTTTGTTTTCTGTCCAATTTGCTGTGATCAATTTATTAAATTATATACAGGTTATTGTAATACTTTTGAAAGTTTAATATTAATATGATCAATTCTACAGGAAACAAATTCAGTTTTCAGTCAAGTGCATCCTATGTTTTCATATCTGGCTCAGAGCTTTCATTTCAATACATCCCTGTTAAATATCCATTAGCTCATACAGCCTTGTTTGTTGCTCTTCTTTCAGATCCCAAAGCCCACCGGAGTGAAGAAGGGCTGGCAGAGAGCATATGCTGTAGTGTGTGACTGTAAACTCTTCCTTTATGTGGTGCCAGAAGGGAAGTCCACTCAGCCAGTCACGATGGCCAGTCAGGTCCTTGACTTGAGGTCAGGATAAGTCACATTTTTATTCACTTAATTGTATTCTTTCATAGATAGATAGATGGATGGATAGATAGATTGCATTATTTTATATTTACATTGGATTAAATATGTATATTTATAGTAATATTCATTTATTTATTTATTATAGTCTGCATTAAAGAAAAAGTAACTTGACCTATTGTCATTTTCTGCAAATAAATTGCCTAAATGATTATTTTATTAGAATTTTTCTGAAACATATAATAGTTTATTAGATAAAACACAAATTCATTTTTTGCCTAAAACAAATGCTTGTTTATTGCAAAACGAGCACCGACAATAACTTTCAAATGGTCTCTTAATTCTTTTTGTCAAATGACACAGTACTCATCAAAATAAAGGGTAAAAATAAAACCCCAAGCAGTATTTTTCATTCTTGTGACTTCTTTGATTCTTCTTCACAGGGATGAGGAGTTCTCTGTTAGCTCTGTGTTGGCATCTGATGTGATCCATGCCAACTGTAAAGACGTTCCCTGTATATTCAGGGTAAGCTCAAAAACATGTCTATCTCTTTAATTCATAACTGTTCATTACTTGTGGCGCTTAATGTAGATCCAATGTTTGCGCAGGTAACCTCGTCGGCTTTGAACTCCCCGATCCGGCCGGTTCCTCTGCTGGTGTTAGCTGAGAGCGAGGCGGAGAAGAGGAAGTGGGTGGGCATCCTAGAGGGCCTGCAGAGCATCCTGGCCAAAAACCGGCTGAAGAACCGTGTGGTGCATGTGCTGCATGAGGCCTACGACAGCGGCCTGCCTGCCATCAAAACCACACTCTCTGCTGCCATCGTAGGTGAGTGCAGCAAGGTGGTGAAACTGTAAATATAGCTCACTAGACTGACAACCAGTTGATAGAATGCACCACTAGAGGCTGATCACACCGAACACGTTTTTTTTGCGCTGAGAGAGAGTTTACTAATGACCACAAGCGTTTAATGTGCTGTTTTGCGCCCTGCATGCCTCATGTTTTTTGCTATTGCGTGCTGTGCACTCATAAAAAGTCGATTCTGAGCAGAAGTGTGTTACGTCAGCTGCATCTTTTTTTATTTTCTAATCACATGAAAGTAGAGGTGGGGTTTGCGTTGAGGTGACAGCAGTGTTTGTGTTGTCAAGACGACTATAGAGCCTTTTAAAGATGGAGGAGAGATTAGAGGTCGCTGTTTTTAAGTTATCCAGAGCTGCATGATTTTACAAATTTTGATTTACTACAGTATTATTAAATATTACAATTATAACAATGTCAACTGCAACGTTCACACACAATATACACCTCATAGTCGTTGCCTAGTGTCATAAAAAGTGCACCAAGCTGCTTTTTTTCTTGTCAATAAAAAAAGGCAATGTGGTGCACCTCGTGTTTTTGCAACGTAAAAGCCCATTCCATGTGATCGGCCCCTAACATCCCTCATTTCAATGTAAAAGCGCATTCGGTTTAGTTGACCCCTAACATCCCTCATTTTGGGGCATTTTTTTTATGCAGGAAGATTTTTTCTTTTTATATTAATGCTGCTTTTATTTTTATTATTTCTCCTTTTTGGTCTCAAGTTAATTTGGTCAGCACTGTATATTTCAGAAGCTGACTTGTGAGGTGACATAACTAAACTTTAACATAACTAAAGTTTTTGCTTTTTCAAATGTGCTACATACACACATTCTACATGTATTGAGTGCACAAGAAGTGCATAACAAAACATTTCACAATGAAATAACATAGTATTAAGTTTATAAATAAAACTGTAGTAAAATTGTCTTTAAAACAGACAACATAAAATAAATGAAGATTAATTAACCTCACCCCTAGTTAAACACGTACTGTACACAGTAGTACTAACTTCTTGATAAACAAAACTGTAATAAATTGTCTTAAAACAGACATTAAAAAATAAAGATGAACTAACCTCAATTCCTGTCAGAACAATAAATAAAAACTAACGTAAATCAAAACCACCTATTCAGTTCTCCTGCTCAACTTCGTCGTGCGTGATGTAAGCTCTGATTGGTTAACATCTTTCTCCCGCTCAGCTTAGCTGTAATTGCCTGGTGTGCTGCGTCAGCTCTGATTGGTTAACAAAATCATGTGCACAAGAACAAAAATAAATTAATAGATAAAATTGCAGCCTTCGCGATTTATAAATTGCATGTGCTTAAATTGCCATTTTTTAATTAAAAAAAATAATTGCACAGCCCTACTCCAATAACCTTTTTAATTTCTGAAGTCAAAAGCAATTTTAAACTGGAAAGATTTAAAAAACGATCAAAACCTACACAGATTCTCGAGTGAGTTTGCAATCACTTAAAAATACATTTGAAGATATTGAAAAAAGCAACCACAATAAAAAACGTCCTCATATGCCCCTTTATAAATCATTTTTATTTAGTTTTTTTATGACTGTATAAAAATGTCTTCCCTTGCATTTACACTTGGATGTGGTTTATAATTTATATTTTAAAAAATAATGTCCCAGTTTAATATTTCCATTAATTAAAAATAAAAACTCATATCCAGTTACTGTTTTATTTTATGTTGGAATGCTGTTTTGAAAATGAAGTCCCACAGATTTGGAATGATTCAACAAAGTACCATTTTGTTTACAAATCACTTTCATAAATTTTCCTTTCACAAATGAAATCTGTATTTTTTTTTCACTACAGATCGAGAGCGAATTGTCTTGGGGACAGAAGAGGGCCTTTTTGTTGTCGAGATCACCAGAGATGGTATGAATACTGTACATCCCAAGCTCAGTTCTTATCTTTTTGATTTCTTAGCCATTATATTTGTTCTAAATCCAATCTCCCGTGATCTTTTCCAGTCATTGTCCGTGCCGCTGACTGTAAAAGAGTCTGCCAGATCGAGCTCATCCCCAAAGAAAAGATGGTGGCCCTGCTTTCTGGCCGAAATCGCCATGTCCATTTATACCCCTGGGCAGCACTAGAGGGTGCTGAGGGTGGTTTCGATGCCAAGCTGACCGATACGAAAGGCTGCCAGGCCATGACCATCGGTAACCTCCGCCCCGGTGGCCCAGCGTGTCTCTTTGCAGGTGTGAAGCGCCAGGTTTTCTGCTATGAAATCACGCGAGCGAAACCCCATCATCGCAAACAGTGGGAGGTGCAGGCGCCGGGTGTCGTCCAGTGGCTGGGGATCATTCGAGAACGGCTCTGCGTAGGTTACCCATCGGGGTTTGCCCTGCTGGCCATGCAGGGAGAGTCGTCGCCGGTCAGTCTGGTCAGCCCGGGTGACCCCTCACTGGCGTTTTTGGCCCAGCAGCCTCTGGACGCGCTTCATGCTATGGAAGTGGGGGCCAATGAGCTGCTGCTGTGCTTCAGTCAGCTGGGAGTGTATGTGGACGCGACTGGACGACGATCACGAACTCAGGAGCTCATGTGGCCCTCCACACCACTCGCCTGCAGTAAGTCACTCTAAAGATTTCGTGTGGGAAGTCAAATGCAATTTGGGAAAGTTTCTAAGCAACGCTGTGTGTGTGTGTGTGTGTGTGTGTGTGTGTGTTTGCTTGTTTTGAACCCTTCTGAAATTCCAGTGTTTTTCATGTGTGGACTTGGAGGAAGGGAGGAGTAGGAAAGAACAGAGGAGGAGGTAGAGAGGACAAAGGCGACAGCTTGAGTTTTCATAAATAAAAGAAGAAATTAATGAGAGAAATAAATAAACAGCATGAAGCCTGATTTATGATTTTAATTAGAATTTATCTTTAGAATCATCTCTTTTATTCTAAACTATTAAGTTAGCACAAGATTTTCAGAATTATTTATTTTTTCTTTCTTTATTTATTTTCACCTTTACTGGACAGGACAGTGGGGAGTGTAGAAAGGAATGTGTGGGGAGGAGAAAGACTGGGGAAAGATACAGATTTTGGGGGGTGAATACTTGTTAGGGTTAACAAATCATATTTACAAATATTTCATTCACAAACCAATTTTCTGTTCCATCTTTCTGGCTATATAAACTGAGGGCTAGTTGTCTTAGAGGTTGAAAGCAGGTAAGTTTAAAAAAAAAATCTAAAGAAATAACTAATAAGATTTTGACCTTATTTGCAGCATCAAGTGCATTACACTTGTCCAAAGAATGGTTTCTTTCTTTCTTGATTTTTCTTTCTCTCTTTCGTTCTATCTCTTCTTTCTTTTTTTAAATGATAGGTGTGTGTTCAGTGACTCCAGTCTAGCGTGATACTTTTATTAACCTACATAAAGTTTAAAAACAAATGCATAAGAGTATAATCCGTCATTTTAAATGTCAATTAGTCAACATTATAATGTTGAATTTGAAAAAAGAGCTTTATTTTTACATTTGCTATTAATATTTAGAAGTCTGATTCAGTTATTCATTTTAAAAAAAGTAGATGTATTTACATCTAGCAGGTTGTTGCTAGCTGGTGGTTCTCATTGAGGAAATTAGTACAATTACAAAAAGCTGTTATTGAGAGTCTTGGTGTCACATCGGTAAATGAAAAGCGTCCATGGGAAAGCTGTTGCCATCTCCGATAGTGATTTGAGCAGAAAACAATTGGGTGGCGGTAAACAAAAAGGAGCAAAAAAGGTCAAGGGAGAGCAGATAAAGGCAATATAGTGGTATGCAGCTTGTGGTATGATGTCATGCGAATTGAAAACAATCAGCACTGATATTCATGTGGCATTTACTCAACCATTTCAGCATTTATTGTGATTCACAGAATAGTGAGCAGCAGTTTCTGACCCAGTTTCACTGTGTGTCAGGCAGTCCTTTGAGAAATGGTATCTTGAATGATTAAGCATGCATTCTCAAACTCCACATGCATTGTTTTCAGGCTCAAACTCAAACTACCTGACGGTGTACAGCGATTATGGGGTGGATGTGTTTGATGTTCACACCATGGAATGGGTCCAGACCATCTCATTAAGAAGAGTAAGTGACATATTCTGATATTGGAGTCTCTGAAGACACTATTGTTTGTGTTTTAGCTGATCTGGCTTTTTTACTCTCTATAGATTCGGCCTCTGAATGTGGAAGGCAGTCTGAACCTCTTGGGCACCGAGCAACCCCATCTCATCTACTTCAGCAACAACTCCTCAGGTCTGATCTCTCCCCCCACACACACTTCATCATGTCAGCACACAGAGCCTGAGGTCAGCGCCAATGTAGAAAGAGTCTCTGATCACAATAGTCTACCTTTGAAGAAATATGCGCTCCAAAAAGTGATGTCAATCACCCCCACCTACACCCAAACTGACGCACGTGTGTATGCGCCAGCAAGCTCACACATGCTTGTAGCACAGTAGGGCTGGAGATTTAGATTCATCTGTCACTCGAATCCTTTCACTAGAATGATTTGTTCATTGATTGGTTGACAGCAGGTGATTGAGTCCTGAGAGTCACAGAATTGTTCACTCAACCAATTTGGTAATACTACAGACCCATTTCTGACTGAAACGGGTTAAATTACTCTTCATTTAAATTGGCATGTGTACGGATTAGAGCTGGGCGATTAATCTAAATCGGAAAAACAACCGAGGAAAGCTGCAGTTGTCATGCACATCTTGTCAGGGAAGCACGGCTCCGTGATTAGAAGAAACACTGGAAATCCCCATAGCAGTGCATAAATTGAACATTTAACTGCTTGTTTTTGATTCAGTGGGACTAATAATGTCTTGACAATGAAATATTCTCAGAGGGGGATTTATTTCAAACATTCAACTGAAGTTATGGCCCGTTTCCACTGAGTGGTACGGTACGGGTGACCTTTATCAGGCTTACGTTTCCACTGCTAAAGGGTACTCTTTTGGTGGGCGTGGTGTACGACAGAAAGTTTCAGTCGATGTCATTCTCACTCGAGGAAATGTCAACAGTAAAGCTTTACGGGTCGTTCACATATTATATGAGAAGCACATAAGTTATTCGAGACTTAAATGCATCTGCATGTAAGCAAACCTTAACTTTCACGCAGTTTCAAGCAGTTGTTCAATTTAAACATTTGGTTAACAACATTAATGGTTTGTTCAGCTAAAAGACTTCTTTATATATACTGTTAATGAATCAGCACATTGAAGTGATTGATTTGTTTGTTTGCAATAGCTGCTCAAAAGCACTCATTCGTATGAAACACTGCTCCATAAAAGGAGCCCAGGTAATGAAATGTACCGCTCCACCCTTTGTGGTCCATTTACAATTCGCTTCCTGCCCACTTTGGCAGACGGCCCTCTTGATAAAGACACTTTTGTTTGGTAAACTGAAATGACCTCATTTGTCACACCTCCTCTAGGCTCACTGCCAACAATTTGCAAAGCACATTCAGACCCAGAGCCTCGGAGCTCAGAAACATTGGACTGCTGTAGTTTAGCAGGCATAACTGTGTTTCTCAACCTCATTCTCACGTGTTTACTCTGATATCTCCACAGATGGCTGTGACCTTGCCATCCCCGAGACCTCAGACAACAGCAAGAAGCTGATGGTGAGGACACGCAGCAAGAGGAAATTCCTTTTTAAAGTACCAGAGGAGGAGCGGCTGCAGCAGAGAAGGTCAGCTGGATTCAGGCGTACATTTTTCACACTGCTGTCCTTCTCGTGTTATCTTCCTAATTCATGTGATGTTTTTTTTTTTTCTTTCGGTGTTCAACAGGGAGATGCTGAGGGATCCGGAAATGAGATCCAAGCTAATCTCTCACCCCACCAACTTCAATCACGTTGCTCACATGGGCCCAGGCGACGGCATGCAGGTCCTCATGGATCTGCCTCTGGTAATGCCTCAGATCCTGCTATTTAGAGTTGATTTGAACGCATAAGCACACTTGGCACTAATATCCACGGACCCTTGCTTAGTAACACAATTTCAAGTCTGCATGGGGCGACACATCAGTTGAGGAGATTTTAAAGTCACCATCCTATACCAGTGTCACCAATTTGCCCAGGTTTTTATAAGGCAGTGTTTCTGAATTCTGCAGCCTTGGTTTCACACTTGCACATAGAGGTGTGCAGTATTTAATGGCTGTGATTAAAAAATAAATAAATTTAAAGAACCCCTTTTATACATTATAAAGGGTCATATTTTGGTTTTGGGGGTCTCAAACAGCAGGCTAATATGCATGCATGGTCAAGAAAACCCTTTCATTGGCTGTTTTTCAATATGCGTTCTTCAGCTTCTTGCGTCCTCGTGTTCTCGTGTAATGCCATCATCAGCTGCCAAAGTTCAGTTCCAATACTCAAGACCGCAAGTACGGAGGACGCATGAAAGCTCCCGGATGTGTTCTCGGTATCGAGGACGCACCGATGCAGACTTAAGCACCGAACTCGCTCGGACAGTCCCAGAATTCATTGCGGCTGGAGGTGGGAAGCGCAGCATTTTATTCAATAAGTTCAGAGATATAACTTATTTACCTCAGGAATTTCCCTAAATGAGACGGTGAAAGTAAACAATAACGTGAAAATCTTAATAAAGGCATAAACACATTAAGGGTGTTTATTTGCTGAAATTCGTATTAAAATCTGTTTTATTTGTGATGTGCAGCATATATTTGTAAAGTCTTTATGCAGAGTTTATATTGTGAAACAGGGGAAAACAATAAATCGTTGTATGAATGCTGTAATGTTTAAATAGTTTTTGGTTAAAGATGCGTGAGGGTCATGTGACCATCAGGAAGAACGCAGCATCTCATTTCTCACTGGACGCGTTCTCTGTCCTCGCGGTCTCCTGAGTTCGTTCTTCCGATGTGACCTGGCAAGACCGGTCTCCACAAGAACACGAGTCTGTACTCTGCGTTCTTGGAATTGAGAAACAGCCAATGTCTTATAATCTGCATTTATTTTTACCTCCTTATCCCAGCGACTCCTATATGAATCATTCAACGATTAATTTGTTCCAAAACCCCTCCTTAGCACGATGCTAAACTGCTCTGATTGGATCGATGACCCAGTCTGTTGCAATTGGTCGACATCATTCAGTGTGAGAGAATGCCCACCACGGCTTACCAATACTGAAGTAGTCAGAGTGTGTGCGGGAGCATATCTGCCAACACTCGTTTTTCCCGGGAGTCGCCCGTATTTCAGACAGCTCACCCCCGAAACTAACCCCCGGTCTCCCAGCATACTACTCTATTCCTTACCAGAAGTAAAAACAGTGACACACATTCAGTATTAGTGCACACAGCGGCAAAAGCTGAACCATTATCAAACAGGACCACCGCACGTGTGTAGGAGAGCTGATGTAGCCTTAGCAACGACAAACAGCAGTGAAACGCAAGCTCACAAACGCATTTTAATCCGTAAACGAAGCGGCAAGCGTCGCGTTTACAATGTGCTTTTAGACACGACATGAGAATACAAGTTAACCAGATACACTACAAGCGGTTAAAAGTTACAAAACACAATTAAATACATCATTTACAAACTAGAGAAAACAATAAGGCAACCGTTTTAATCACACTTACTCAACACAAGCTAAGCACAGTGCTCTTCTCTGTGTTGCCAGATGTAGCTGACTGATTCCAGTCCGAACCCTATCCAAATGGTTTTTACTTGCACAATCAAATTCAAAACCGCCCAATCTAGCAACCTTTGCTCGCTGCTGTTGTTTGTGGGCGGGGTTGGAGGTTTTAAATATACCGGGGCTACGCGCGTGCACAGATGGGCGAGCTTATGTTTCGTGTTCACGTCATTCCGAAACGGCTAAAGACTCATAAGCACGGCGCTTCGTTTGAGGAACTATGAGTCGACTTTTTTATGGATGAATCAATAGTAACGATTCACTTCACATTAGGATGGAAAACAGCTACTGTCACTAATTTAACAAAACAAAAATCACAAAAACTAAAGTGTTTTTTTTTAGCATTTATGAGATGTCATATAGCTATATCAAAGTGATATAACACAAGTGGTGTTTTCCCAAATATTGTTTTCTTTTATACACAGTATTGTCTTTTATTACTTTTCCATCATGAAAAAATCTCCAGACTGGAGTAGGAGCAGAAAGTTTTGTGAATTTTCACCACGTTCTGTTGGTTTCATTAATCTATGGCTGGCTTAAAATTAGTCAATATACCAGTAATGATATAAATAAACACCACAAAATAACCTTTATTATTTCAGTATTTATTTTTGTCAATATTACAGTTTTAAAAAGTGTTTTACCAATGTAACCCATCCAAATTAGCTCAGAGAACCACCATTTACGACACAGTGTGTGCAATAATGTATGCTAAATATACTTAAATATACACAATGTGCAGTGTGATGATAAACCCCAGGAGCAAAATTCAGAAACACTGCTCTAGTTAGAGGAATCCGAGAGCCACTTCTTTATTCAGACCATCTTCATTTTTATCCCATGCCATGGAAAACAAAATCATTTCACTTTCCTGCTATTAAGCTGCACTTTAAATACCATTAATGAATCTGTTTCACAAGACTTACAGTATATCAATTGCAATCTGTGGCCAGATTAATAAAACCCTAAAATAGTATTACAGGTTAGTAATTTCTAAAAAATAAAATACTATATATATTTTTTTAAATATTAAAGGCTAGTTATATGGTCTTCCTGACTATGCGGTCTGAAAAACTCTTCGCTACTTGGTCAGAATGGGTCATTATGAAGCTATTATTGACAGCTTTTAGTTTTTAGCTTACATTAAAAATGAACTCAGCTCGCAATTTCTTGTGAGGGATGATTATGCGATTGATGTACTGTAAGTTGTTTTTTAAGAAGCGTCTCCTAACAAGGTAACACCAGGTAAACTTGGTTTATTCAGATCAATTGCTGCTTTTCCATTGTTGGGCCAGTGCAAGCCAGGGCTGTTCACAGGAATACACTCTATTAGGACTCTTAAGTGGACACATTTATAATAATGAGAGCTGAATTCTCTTGTATTACTCTTATATTTGGAATAAATTTTGTTTATTCAAGTAGAATTACCATTTCTGTTCATCTTCAACATAATTGTGTGATCTGAGGAGGTCTGATTGCTGATATCTGCCATATTACTCAAGTTAGTCAAAACAGAGAGAGCTTATATACAGAATAGTAGAGTTTATGCATTAAACAAGTTAACTAGAGTATACAAAAATGAGACATGTGGGTGCAGAAATATTATCAAAGCCAAAGGGGTGAGACTGATGAAATATGAAAGCAGAAAAATGAACAGTTACAGTCATACATGATTAGCTACAATCATACACGATTCTCCTTTCATAAGGTGGTCTTGGGTATTTTCTCAAGTTTAATGTGTCTTATTTTTACAAATGTAATGTGTATTTGTCAAAGCATACGTAGACTTTAGTATTGAATATAAGTCTATTATTAACCTTCTGCCTCAAATGGTTATTAGATTCCTGTGAGGACCCAGTTATGGAGGTTATTTCATAGACTCGTCAGTGTCCGAGAATAACCTTCTTATTCTTAGACTGTTATAAAATCATATGAAAGCAGCACTCTGCCTGTTTATAAGTCTGCTCAAGCTGCCCCACTTTGGCCAAAGTATTTGACAAGCCAGATAGCACTGTTACACTTACTGTTTTATTGTTACAAAATACTCAGAGGAAGGCCAGATGAGGTCTGTTCAAGCCCAGGATACACGCCTGGCCCATGAGCATGCTTGCTTTAGGCCCAATAGTGGAAACACAGCTAATGTAGTCCTTCAGCTTTGTTAATCAGAATACTCAATCTAAAATCTTCAGATCATTTGTGCATTTTCCAAAAGTGAGGAGGAACCTGTGACCATAATTGGCTAACAGTGCTTTTTGGGAAATTTATCACCAATGCATTTCAGTAGTGACCGTTTTTTATTTTATTATTATTTTTTAAAGCAATGTGACACATTAAAGGAGTATTCTGTTAACTGATTGACTTCCTATTATTCATCCTAACATCCTTTTCTTTCATTTGACTGCACAGCGCCCAAGTCTTTCCCATCTCTCTGCATGTCTCTTTTTCTTCTTCTTCTGTTTCAAAGCCAGCCAGCTCCACTCTTCCACCCTCACACCCTGTTCTCTGTCTCTCTTTCCTGTCCACGTCGCTCCTTCTGTTTTCGCTCTGGTCGTGGATTCGCTCTGTCCTCTGTTTGCGGTGGCCGCAGCCGAGCGAGACTCCCTCCCCCTCATCCTCTCGCCACCATGCCCTGATCTCCCCTCCGACCAACTTTGAGCACGTCTATCACATGAGTCCCGTCTCTGCCGGGCTCTATCTGCAGAAAGAGCCTTCCTCCCAGCACAGCCTCCTTCAGTTCTCCTCTTCCTCCTCCTCTCCTTCCACATCCTCCCTGGGAAGGGTAGGCTAGAAACACCCGTCCCCGCTTCCTGTCCCTCTTCCTGTTCCCCGTTCCCCATCCCTCCCCCACCACACCCTCCAGGCCCTCCACTTCCTCTCCTCCCTGTGTTTCTCCATCCCTGTCCTAATGAACCCTGTCCAAATTCTTTTGTTTATTGATTTATTTATTTATTGGGTGGTAAAAATGTTTCAGTTGAATCATTTCAGGGAATGAATGAACTTTAGAACAGTGTAAAAATGTGTGTAGCTCAATATAAAATGTCAAATCAATCATTAAATGTGTGTGCTTTGTGTTTTAATATTTGCTTGTAGCGATGCACCAATCTTGAGTTTTCATTGGTGATTCCGATTGCTGAATATTAAAAGCAAATTGGTCTTTTCAATAGAGGTTGTTGTTATTCTTTAAAGAAAGACTCAACTTTTTTGAAAACAGGCTATTTTTTGTCCCCTAGAGTTGAACAATTCACTTTGACCATTTTTTAAAATCCATTCGGCTGATCTCTGGGTCTGACGGGAGTATTTTTAGCTTAGCTTAGCATAGATCATGAAATCAGATTAGACCATTAGCATCTCGCTGAAAATGTCCTAAGAGTTTCCATAACTTTCCCATTTTAAAGCTTGATTTTTCTGTAGTTAAATTGTGATGATGTAGCGATGCAATGTATTGTACTTAAATGGACAAAATGAAAATTTTCTAGGCCGATATGGCTAGGAACTTTATTCTCATTCCTGCGTAACATCAAGAAACTTTGCTGCTGTACTATGGCTGCAGCAGGCACAATGATATTTCTGCAGGCATACTCTACACCAGTGGTTCTCAAACTGTGGTACGCGTACCACTAGAGGTACACAAGCTTCCTTCTAGTGGTACACGGAGGAATCGCTGAATAATTAAAATAAAAAATGAACACACTTTTAACCCTTTGATGTGTATGATAACACCAATGTGATCAGTAAACTGATTTTAATAGGCTAAACCTTTTATTTAAGTGGCTTACAATAATGAATATTCTCAATTAGAATAATTAATCTGCCTTGTTTTTGAACTGTGCAGTGCTGTAGCTGCTTAATTACGCCTACTGTTCTACTGTACTTCAATAACGGTTATTATGGTGGTACTTGAAGGGACCATTTTTTTCTGAGGTGGTACTTGGAGAAAAAAGCTTGAGAACCACTGCTCTACACTCTAGGTACAGTTGCGTTGAACTGCGCCGAAGCGGGATTGTCGCATCTCCCCTCTTCCCCGGCGGCCTGCACTCGCATTGCATTTTGCATTCCTAGCATGAGCATGCTTGCGTTATCGATGATGCGACTGTTCAGTTTAACAGGAAGGGAAGCACTCTCACTCAGCACATTATTTGCTTTAGTTATATCGTTTTAGTTGTTTGGGATGCTGTGACACGCAGTCAAATATTTTGCCTAACAGATCCACAAATTTTGACGCTCATAAATCATCATAAAGTCATCCCACTGCATGTATTCGGAGGTTTGCTGAAGGTGCAGATGTCGTGCAGTGAGGGGTTAGTCTCTTTAATAATCTACAACAGCTTGCGTTCATTGAAAATTAAGAATGATTAATAAATCCATATGAAACACTTCCTTAAAAGTGACATGGCATCTTCAGTTTCGTGCTGAGGCACGCTTTGCACTCACACTGCAAGTGTACCACACCAAAGCCCAACCGAACTCAACTCTGGCACACCTCTTCCAACCGGGCCAGGGTCAGCCAACTGAACCATGCCTGGGCGCGATTCAGAGGACTCACACTTGTCAAACAAACAGGGAAGCGCACCTGGGCATGGTTCGGATGGCATAGTGTAAGTGTACCCCTTAGGAGGTTAAGTCCCGAACAGAGATTGGCCGAATTAAATCAAATAAACTAATAAACATTACTTTTTTGCCAGCCGATTGGTGCAACTCTACTTTTTAGTGTTGTCCTGTTAAGTCGCAGTGCAATGCTGGGTTAATACTACAAAATATTTTTGCGAGATTATGCTATTTTGACTATTCAATATTATATATATAGTTATATTATATAACTACTTACCAGTTATTGCTTTAATTAAATATAATTTTCTTGGAGGCAGAGCTTGTACTAAAACAAACCTCATAAACATCCTAAAGGCAGGAGTGCTTTTACAATCGACCTTTCTTTAATTCTACAATTACACATTGCAGCACCAATAATACTTATATGAACCTATCGGTTAGCATCACAGATTTGAAAGAACCCGCCACCCATTATCATATACTGTAGATATCTAATGTCATACAGATGGTGCCTAAATTGGGTTTGTCTTTTAGTCTGAACCCAGCATAATGTTTTAACTAAGGTGTGATTAATAAACATTAAATTAGACAAAGTTGGGAAAGATTTCCACTGAAGTATTTGCAAATGAGGGCTGTCAGCCTGTCACAATGTCATATTTTCGTTATTGTGACCTAAAGATCTAACAATAATGTTTTAGTATGTTTATCATTTATAATAATAGAATATTGTGACACTAATGCTAAGAAATGCCTTTTTTATTGAGAATAACAACTCCATGATTTGATCTGTGCATTAAATGTATTACCCAAACAAAAGTTTTATGCCAACAAATTAAAAATAAGCCAAAAAGTGTGAAGCCTTTTCTTGCACAAGTGTTTGTGTCTGTGGCCTGCTCTATATATGTGTGTGTGACTGCTGTTCCTCTGCCGCAGAGTGTGATGCCCTCTTCTCAGGACGACCTGTCTAAAGACAAACCTCGACCTCTGTCCAGCATCTCACGCCAACAGAGGAGCAAGACCCACATCACCCGCACTGCCTCAGGTCAAGGGCCTTCCTTCAAGACACACATCATATACACATACTTGTTTTGGTTTGGTTTGCTTGGCCGACTCTAAAAACTTCCTATATTGCCTAACACTACTCAAATTTACCCCTCACAGATGGCAAATTTTGAATGTGAATGTTGAATGTTACTTTGTCCTCATATTTCAAGTCATTCCAATGTCATTATACTGATTTACAGTATGTCCTTATAAACCACCAATATCAATACACACAGAGACCTAACAGTGTGAATCGCCTGAATAAATAACTGAAATGTGTGCTTTTATTCATAGGAGGGGGAGATTTCGGAGGAGCAGGGTCATCCCGCAGTATTTCTGATCAGGATCAAGACTACGAGCGAGAGGTAAGGACGCCCCTTGGGGTGTCAAATATGGATTCTTTCACTCGTCCTACTTTTTTGAAAGCTGCCCGAGATGCATGATGGATGGTGAGGGGAGACTTGAGGTGCTTTTGGACACTCTGTTTTCTTCTGTCCTGATTTTTGTGGTCTGTAATAACTGCTCCAGTTCTCACAGTGATGCAGAATACAGATGTTAAGCAATGTTTTAGTACTATTTACATACTTTTATAGCAATATTCATGGCCTTGATATAGGGTTTTGCCTTTGTTTTCAATTTATTAGATTGAATAATTATAAATGATAATTCAGTTGCGTGTGAATTTCAACATTTCTGTTTGGCGCTTCTTTTTCAGTTTTATCCAGTATTTGACCTCATTTGAGCTTATTTCTTTGTTGTTTGTTTGAGTTTTTTTTTCTTTTTAACTTATTTTTATTAATTGTTTTACATTTTCAGGTTAAAACATTTTAATTGTTTATTAATTTATTAGCTAATTTCATTCATTTTATTTTAATGTTTCTATTTATTTTATTATATTTTATTATATTTTTATAGTTCTGTTTAATTTATTAATCTTAATATTTCAACTTGATTCCAGTTAAAAATTGAGTAACTTTTTTCTTTCTACTCTAGTCATTCTAATTACTAATAGTGATCATCGTATTTCAACCACAGGAAGTTAATAACAACACTGCTACCAGGACCATTTTCTAATCTTGTTTCGTTACCTTGTCTTTTCTCCGTAGCCCGACTCCGACTCAACCAAGCATTCCACCCCCTCAAACAGCTCCAACCCCAGCAGCCCACCGAGCCCCAACTCTCCCCATCGCAGTCAGCTGACTCTGGACAGCCTGGATCAGTCCCTGGACGGCTGAAAGAAAGATGATGTGACCCTTCATAAGCGTCCTACACACACTCTGCATATCCACCGGCTCTGCTAGGACTCGCTAAAGAAGTGCCAAGACCCTTCCAGCTCACCAAGGGCCCAAAGGTTTAAACATAAGAAGATCGCCACAAGCAGAGTGTCAAGTGTGTGTGTGTGTGTGTGTCTCAAAAAAAAGAAAAAACTCCTCAGAGCCACCAAAATAAGAGATAAAGGCCTGCCCCCTGGTGGAAATGTCACGGTATTACACTAACCGGCTCAGATTAGCAGTGTGATGGACTTTTATTTTGTTTTATTTTAAACCTAATTTCATGCCATGCTCCTGCAAGTTGTTTTTTTTTTAATTGTTATTTACTTTAGTAAGTGAACATGCATCACATCTGCTGTGTCGGAATTGCTTCTGGATGATTAGCTTCCCTGCAAATCGCTCAATTGAGCAGGGAAAAAAAGACTGCTGTTTTTAAATGTATATTATCAGGATCACTCATCAAAGCGGCCGAAGAGATGAGCATTTTGGGATTTAAAAAAATCAGAGGAATATAAAGGACTGGAACATTCTTGTATAAACCAGTTGGACCAGTAACAGGTTCGTCACGGAACCGTGAAATCTCGCCTCATCTCATACGAGCAATAGATCACCGCCAGAGACTCTAAAGCCAAACCAGAGGGCACTTTTATCGTCATGTAATTTCTCTCTCTCTCTTTCAGTTCTGCATTTAAACCAGCCTTTATGAATATTCATGTTTTAACGTAGATGTTTCCCACAAAGATATCTAATTCAGCTTCAGAGACAAACAAAAGCAACGAAAACGAAACTTTACGTATAGATAAGTGTTTTAATATTATTAATAATAATAATAATAACGAAACAGAAGAGAACGGCACACGGCTACAACTATTCATAGGATTTCAGTAGTTCCTCTTAAGCTGCTACTGCTGCTTTGTGTGCTCTATTTAAAATAAAAGTGAGAAAAAAAAATGTATATGTGATAAGGTTATCTCATCATAGCCGTGCTCTGGTTCCCGATGTTGACGCGTGCGATCCATCACTCGTATCAGAAAGCTGCTATGGGTTTTTCGTCTGGGTGTTAACATCGTGCAGGCGTGGCTGGCATATCCATTATCACTCAAGTGTGCCTTCAGTGCCAACTTTCGTTTCAGTAATAAACTGCGCTAAAGCATTTCAGTGGTGTGGACGAGGCCGACGGTGATGTGTTATGTTTCCCCCCCTGCCCTTCTGAAACACTGTAAGACACTTGCACACGTTTTTAGTACAAGGAAATGATTTTGTGTGAATATTTTTTTTTCTCCTCCCTCCTTTATGTCCCCTGCCCGTATTTCACTCGTCTGCTTCATCAGATGGATGTTTATCCTCAGAACACTACTGCTTTTACTTTAAAAGAAGAAGAAGAAGGAAAAAAAAATGAATCACAGGTTGAAATCTTTGTAATTATTGACTTGTTAGCCACATAAATTTGAACAAACAATAAAAGAGTACCTGTTGTGCTTTTTTGTTGAATTTGTGTGTGTGTGTGTGTTTGGGAAAAGCTTTTTTTTACAAGATGTAATACGTTTCGTGTGGGAGTGAGAGAAATTTCAACCCCAAAACGCCTTGTTAATCTTTTATATTGTGCTCTAAAAGCCCTTTTTGAAAAAGCAGAAACAATAGTTTGGGTGTTTTGCTTTTATATTGTTCTTTTTTAAAATATATATATTTTTATTTAATAGTTTTTTTCGGGGGGTTCACCTTCATTGGATAGGACAGTAGAGAGAATTGACAGGAAAGCATGGGGAGCAGAGAGAGGGGAAGGATCGGCATAGGGCCGCGAGGCGGAATTAAACTCGGATCGCCGTGAGCACTGGAGTACATGTGTCGACGCAATAACCACTACACCACCAGCGCCGATGCTTTTATATTGTTCTTTAAACTAAATGGGAGCATCTTAAAGATGTGGCTAGGAGAACAGACGTTGGTCAGACGCAATTTTATGACTTTGTTCTGGCCTTTTGGATGAGGCTGCGAAAGTATGTTTGTGGGTTTTGTTTTTTCAAGTGCACTTCATGTATTGTTTGATGATTGATTATTGTTTTATAACTAACTTCATTTTATATGATTTTTATCTTAATTTTGATGCATGTTTGTTGGTTAAATGAGGTGTTAAATAAGCAAGAGAAACAATGAAAGCAAATAGTGTGAAGTGCATTCAAAACAAAGCCCACAACCATACTTGAGCCAAAAGGCCAGAACATGCTGTTTTCATGTCTGTCTCTTTAAATAAGGAGTGCTCAACCCTGTTCCTGGAGATCTACCATCCTGCAGATTTCAGCTCCAATCCTGATCAAACACATTCATTCATTCATTTTATTTTCGGCTTAGTCCCTTTATTATTCTGGGGTCACCACAGCGGAATGAACCGCCAACTTATCCAGCATTTGTTTTACGCAGCGGATGCCCTTCCAGCTGCAACCCATCTGTGGGAAACTGATCAAACACACCTGCCTTTAATTATTAAGTACTGTTCAGGAATTAATGAGTTCAGGTGTGACTGAACAGGGTTGGAGCTGGAACAGGAACAGGGGTGAGCACCACTGCTTTAAATGCAAATGAGCTGTTAGTGCTCTCCCACTTTACAGAAGGGGCGGAGCTTTAACATCTTGCGTCTCTGTTACTCCACACTAACAAACAAAACATCTGTATGTGTTTGTTTTATGTCAGATTAAACACTGTGTGATATATGGCTGGAGGTAAGCACACAGAGATAGCTCGTATCACATGTTAAACTCCAAGTTCTCTTTTACATTTTTCTACAGAAGTTTTTTTAATTTTTATAAATCGATTTTTGTATTTATATTTTAAAATATGTGTTTAAACACATTCATGTATACACAAACGTACACACAATACTAGCACAACAAACGTAATTGGGAAGGTGAATGGGGTTAGCACTGTCACCTCACAGCAAAAAGGTCACTGGTTCGAGTCCCGGCTGGACCAGGAAGCATTTCTGTGGGGAGTTTGCATGGTTTCCACCTGTGTGCATGGGTTTCTAAAAAAACATGCAGTATAGTTGAATTGGGTACATGCAAATTGGCTTGTGTGTGTGCGCCGGAGTCAATTGTGGTTCATTCCACTGTAGTGACCCCTGATAAATGCAGGGAGGAAGCTGAAGGACAGTAAGTTTTCTAGTGAGTAGGTATTTGCTTTTTTTGCTTTAAGTTTCAGACTTTTACATTTATATATTAGCAGAATGAGCTGTATTCCCTAAGTGTGTGCAAATACAAGGATTTCTTTGTTTTTTTAGGAGGTCAGGGTACATACAGAACATACATATCAACACAACAACACGGAATGACATTTAAATAAGTGGAAAGTAAAGAATTTAATATATATATATATATATATATATATATATATATATATATATATATATTATTATTATTATTATTTGAAGATTATAAAACCTTATGTAACTATATAACCAGGTCCACAAGTATTATTTTTTTAGTATTGTAGTTGTATTAAATCTAGCGCTGATAAAAACAAACAGTCAGACTTTTATTTTGGCGAAATGTTGGAACCAGGAAGTAGTAGGTAACAAATCTGACGTTTCATGGGTTGATTTTTCACTGTAATTTTTCGAAGGTAAGCCTCTGTATCGAGATTATAAAACCATAGCGATACTTTTGTTTTATAGTCATCCTAACAGCTGCATTATATTAACGCACTTGAAAGAATGCTATTATCAGATTAATGTTACATTAGCGAAAGTTGAAATTTCGTATTGTCTGTTTGTGTTGAGAGCAGCGTTTATGGATAATAAATAAAGAGTCAACTGAATGAAGTGACCTGTTTATCAGCGTCTGTTATGAGCTGATAGTTTAGACACATCTGTGAATATACAGTGAGTGTGTGTTGATGCAGTGAGAGACCTGCAGCTCTTGCTATTTGCTCAATTCAGTGTGTTTTCAGATGACACGAGTCAAACCTGAGGATGATGAGTACTGGAACAGCTCCAAATTCAAAGCCTTCACCTTCGACGATGAGGACGATGAGTTTTCACGGGTGAGTTCAGCGTGTTTCTGTGGATCTTAAACTGACTTTTACTACAGTAATACGACGGTGGAGAATGACTGGACTCCATGGCCCAGTCACACCTAACAGCTTATTACGATAATTGAATATTATAAAGACAACAAGAGCTTTTCCAAAGTAAATTGTTAGCTATTGAACTGAACTACACACTACTGGATCGGGTTGACAGGTCTGTGTAACAAACCAGCCCAAAGGCCAATTAAAAACAGGCCAAAACAAACCTGATGACGAATATGACAGTCGCATAGCTAAAATACTCACCATTTTGAGATATACTGTACACACTTTTTAGTATTAAAATCACTAGTTGTAATCATAATTATGTTTCGTTTTCACAAAGGAGCTCCCTCACGTAAGATTCATGATTTAACACCTTAACAATAAATATGTAATTATAATTCTGCTGGAAACCATTAGTAACGTCTTTATGTGCACAATAATATTCTTGCAGATCCATTATTTACTAATTTTAGGCACTGATATTAGCAATAGGTAAAATGACGAAAAGTCTGTTTTCAAATGAACCAACATGACAAAATTATGATAATTTATTATATATATAATTTGCTAGAGTTGGTATGTTTTGTCCAGAAAGAATGAAGTGAATAGATCACTTAAGGTGATTTATAATCTAAATTGTTTTTTATTAGAGATTTAAAAAAAGCCTTTATTTACATGCTTGTTAGTAAAATAAAATATATGCAGTGAAAGGTAATGTGGTTCACTCAGTTTTAAACAGGTGAATTCTGTTTATATCTACATAATATGGTGGCTTGAAAGTTTATGCTGGAACATCGCAGAGACTCAACCTTTTAAGTTAAATGAAGCTGTATTTTCCCCAACATATAATTCACCGCTTGTTTTATTTACATAAAGTTTTGAACTTGATTATGTTGAGGAAAACATCTTATTTGTGCATTAATAGCTGTCATGTTAAAATAAGTGTTTATTTTTTAAAAAGCAGAGGAAGTCATTTTAACTTTGAACAGAGCTGTTTCACCATTAAATGCAGTTCTGCAATAGACAAATCTCCAAATCCCCACAAGGTGGTGCCCTTTATTGTGAATATTGTGTAAAAAGGCTTACATATTGGGGAAATCCTGATGATCAATGGATTAGATTTTCTGTGATCATTTCTGTTATATAACAGATACATTTTCTAAATTCAATATCATTTTTAAAAGCTGCTAAAAAGGGTTAGTGAGGATTGAACGGAATTAAAAAAAGAATTAAATAAATGTAATCAAATTTAAAGTCTGCGTGAAGGGCAGTATGGTGGCGCAGTGGGTAGCATGATTGCCTCACAGCAGGAAGGTTGCTGGTTCGAGTCTTGACTGGACCAGTTGGCATTTCTGTGTGGAGTTTGCATGTTCTCCCCGTATTCACGTGGGTTTCCTCCGGGTGCTCCGGTTTCCCCCACAGTCCAAAGACATGTGGTATAGGTTAATTGGGTAAGCTAAATTGTCTGTAGTGTATGAGTGTGAATGAATGTCATTCATTCATTCATTTTCCTTTCGGCTTAGTCCCTTTATTAATCCGGGGTCGCCACAGCGGAATGAACAGCCAACTTATCCAGCATTTGTTTTACGCAGCGGATGCCCTTCCAGCCACAACCCATCTCTGGGAAACACATCCATACATTCTCATTCACACACATACACTACGGACAATTTAGCTTACCCAATTCACCTGTACCGCATGTCTTTGGACTGTGTACAAATTACCAAACAAGAAATAACAATTTTTTTGTTTTGTTATTCTTTAATTAAAATCTTTGCTCTGGATCAGCAGTCCTTCTCTGATGAGATCAGTTAGACAGATTGGTTGGAATATGCTTTGCTTTGAGTGAAGGATAAGAGAAGGAGCATAAAAATAAAACCCTGCTCTCTACTCAATATTTCATTTCAGTTGGAAATATCCCATCATACTGAAATATGTCATATATGACTATATATGTAATATATGACTTTAAACACAACATTGTTGAGAAAAAAAATCCTTGAAAAATACATTAGTCCTATTTTTAAGCTTGTAATGTAAGTTTCAATAAAAATATTTTTTACAGATATTATATGATTTTTACTATTTTGGTTACGAAAGTCACACATATGTTTTACAAAATTGTGCAATTAACGTACGTTATTATTTTTATTTATTTTTTAATTTTTTTGCGCTTCATTAGGCCATCTTAGGTCAGACGGTAAATAACACCGTAAATACATTCATGCATTTTCTTTTTGGCTTAGTCCGTTTATTAATCTGGGGTCTCCACAGCGGAATGAACCGCCAACTTATCCAGCATCTGTTTTACGCAGCGGATGCCCTTCCAGCCGCAACCCATCCCTGAGAAACATCCATACACACACATTCACACTCATACACTACAGACAATTTAGCTCACCCAATTCACCTGTACCGCATGTCTTTGCACTTGTGGGGGAAACCGGAGGAAACCCACGCAACCACTGGGAGAACATGCAAACTCCACACAGAAATGACAACTGACCCAGCCGAGGCTCGAACCAGCGACCTTCTTGCTGTGAGGCGAACGTGCTACTCACTGCGCCTACCGTAAATACAATATAATTAATATTGATACATATAGATGCATAACATGCCATTAAAATCACGCACTGATACAAATTACCAAACAAGAAATGATCAGGAAAACAGAATTATGCACTAAATAGGTGTAAATAATAAAGTGAAATATCACATAGATGCACAAAAACATACACACATAAGAGAATAAGAATGAAAATAAGAATAAACCGCATTTTACATGCGTTCACAATGTTTCCAACTACTTTTCCTCTGCAAATTTTCCGTAGCACTGCGTTTGGCCCTCATGTAAAGAAAAAAAAACTCAAGACATTTTGTGATGTGTTTATTTCCCAGCTGAAAGAGTCCAAACGGGCTGTGAACAGCATCCTGGTAGATGACGATGATGATGAAGATGATGTTGAGAGAGTGAGCTGGAGCGGGGAACCGGTGGGAAGTATGCAGTCCCTTCACTAGTCTTACTTTCTTCAACATTTGTGCTTCATCCACAGGAGGATCATCACTTTTTTGTTTGTTTGTGTGTTTGTTTTCTAGGCATCTCTTGGTCAGTGAAGGAAACTGCCTCCAGTATCCGCTCTGGGAGTGAGCAGAACTTTCCCAAAATCGATACCGCCCCTTCACTGTCCAAACAGGGCTCTGGATACTCCCTGAGCTCCCTGTTTAAAGGTACTGTATCCTGCTTGAATCTTTAAGTTCAATCATTATGGATACAACAATCTGATCCTGTTTATATTCCCTCAGCCAAGAGCAAACCCACTGCTTTCCAGTCCTTCTCCGAATGTAAGTTATTTAGGAGGATTGATGTTTATTTTTTATGTGTGTGTGTGTGTATTTGTTCTATTGAAGTGTGTGCTGTTCACTGTCTTTTAGCCTTTAGCGAAACATCTGCTAGAACATACGCACCAGAGCTGAGGAAGCCCAAGTCAGATGGAAAGGTAATGTGTATGTTGATGCCGCCATTTAAATATTTGGGGTCAGTAAGATTTTCAGATGTTTTTGAAATGATTTATTTGATCTGAACATGGTCAACATTAATCTGAAACTTTATTTTAGGTTAAACTGTTTACTTTATAAAATAACTGTTTACACTGTTACAGAATATATTATTTAAAAGTATGTTATTCTTCTATTTATGTACAGGGATTGCAGAATTATTAGGCAAATAAGTATTTTGACCACATCATCCTCTTTATGCATGTTGTCTTACTCCAAGCTGTATAGGCTCGAAAGCCTACTACCAATGAAGCATATTAGGTGATGTTCATCTCTGTAATGAGAAGGGGTGTGGTGTAATGACATCAACACCCTATATCAGGTGTGCATAATTATTAGGCAACTTCCTTTCCTTTGGCAAAATGGGTCAAAAGAAGGACTTGACAGGCTCTGAAAAGTCAAAAACAGTGAGATATCTTGCAGAGGGATGCAGCACTCTTAAAATTGCCAAGCTTCTGAAGCGGAATCATCCAACAATCAAGCGTTTCATTCAAAATAGTCAACAGGGTCGCAAGAAGCGTGTGGAAAAACCAAGGCGCAAAATAATTGCCCATGAGCTGAGAAAAGTCAAGCGTGCAGCTGCCAAGATGCCACTTTCCACCAGTTTTGCCATATTTCAGAGCTGCAACATCACTGGAGTGCCCAAAAGCACAAGGTGTGCAATACTCAGAGGCATGGCCAAGGTAAGAAAGGCTGAAAAACGACCACCACTGAACAAGACACACAAGCTGAAACGTCAAGACTGGGCCAAGAAATATCTCAAGACTGTTTTTTCTAAGGTTTTATGGACTGATGAAATGAGAGTGAGTCTTGATGGGCCAGATGGATGGGCCCGTGGCTAGATCGGTAAAGGGCAGAGAGCTTCATTCGACTCAGACGCCAGCAAGGTGGAGGTGGAGTACTGGTTTGGGCTGGTATCATCAAAGATGAGCTTTTGGGGCCTTTTCGGGTTGAGGATGGAGTCAAGCTCAACTCCCAGTCCTACTGCCAGTTTGTGGAAGACACCTTCTTCAAGCAGTGGTACAGGAAGAGGTCTGCATACTTCAAGAAAAACATGATTTTCATGCAGGACAATGCTCCATCACAAGTACTCCACAGCGTGGCTGGCAAGAATGGGTCTAAAAGAAGAAAAACTAATGACATGGCCTCTTTGTTCACCTGACCTGAACCCCATAGAGAACCTGTGGTCCATCATCAAATGGGAGATTTACAAGGAGGGAAAACAGTACACCTCTCTGAACAGTGTCTGGGAGGCTGTGGTTGCTGCTGCACGCAATGTTGATGGTGAACAGATCAAAACACTGACAGAATCCATGGATGGCAGGCTTTTGAGTGCCCTTGCAAAGAAAGGTGGCTGTATTAGTCACTGATTTGTTTTTGTTTTGTTTTTTAATGTCAGAAATGTATATTTGTGAATGTTGAGATGTTAGATTGGTTTCACTGGTGAAAATAAATCATTGAAATGGGTATATATTTGTTTTTTGTTAAGTTGCCTAATAATTATGCACAGTAATAGTCACATGCACACACAGATATCCTCCTAAAACAGCTAAAACTAACAACAAACTAAAAACTACTTCCAAAAATATTCAGCTTTGATAATAATGAGTTTTTTTGGGTTGATTGAGAACATGGTTATTGTTCAATAAAAAAATTAATCCTCAAAAATACAACTTGCCCAATAATTCTGCACTCCCTGTATTTTAAGAGCTGAAATTTCAGCACCATTACTCCAGTATTCACTTTTTTTTTCTTTTTTTTAATAACATTATAACAATTTTCATTGTATTATCTTCATTTTATTGTCACTTTTGGTTAAAAAGTATTCAGATCAAAACCAAAAAATGCCTTTCAAGCATCAAACAATAAAGGCTTTCGTACATTTACAGTGTGAAAGAGAAATGAGGAGAGAATGAAGATGTTGCTAACTTTGTGTGCAGATATGCCCATTTATTTAACTTAAAATAAGTTTAACCACTAATAGCAAAAGGGAACCTATTTAACGAGAGTTAACGAGAGTGTTTTACATGTAGTGGCAGTTGGTCAAATATTTGTAACAGCCTATAATAAATAAGTATTTATAAAGCAAGTTATACTGTGATCAGGTGACACGGTTCATCGGCTCAATAACCTTTATATTATTTTGTGCTGTGCTGCGGTTTTCATATCTTGTGCGCATGATGGTCAAACAAACCATGATGATCAAACAAATCAAAACGTTCTTTTCACTCCAACCCAATTTAATAAGGCACTATAAAGGCTAAAGAACTTAATTCTTATATTTGCTTAATTTTTGCAGCCTAGGGCTATACTTCTCACCATAGATTGTATATTTTCTAAAACAGTAGTGTAAAATAATGTTTATTGCTAAGAAAACCAAAACAAACCAACAAGATTATAACTTAATTGAACACACCATCACATAAGGTACAGTACAGTACCGTCCTATTGTGGAAAGGCAAAGCTGAAAATCTATGGTTGAAGCGCCACCCAGCGGCCAAAAGCTGTTGGCGCACGTAAATACCGCCGCCGCCACGTCAAGAACGGCGGTAAAACGGACGTCTTGAACTAGAGACATCTGTATGTATACACACATCATTCAGTGTAACAATAGTTTATATACCAAACAGAAACATCTTTCTTGGCATATTTAGAAAAAGAATCATTCGATGTCATATTGAAATACATTTATTCATTCATTTTCTCTTCGGCTTAGAACCAGCGACCTTCTTGCTGTGAGGCGAACGTGCTACTCTCTACGCCACTGTGGCGCCCATATTGAAATACAAAAATATGAAATAATTGTCGTTTTAAACATCATACTTTGCCACTATCGTGTCATCCAGCGTTTATATAATGCATGATCCATTTTATATGTTTTAAATAAATTTTGATAAATACAGGTCAGAATCAATATTTAAAATATTTATTTCAGTCATTTTTGCAATTTATTTTATTTCCTACATATATCCTTTTACATTTTAGACATCGTCCCCTTAGAATTATAAGGGTCCATCTGCATTCTGAATGATTTTGAGATATTGAGCTTCAAAGTTCTTGCATTCCATAGCAAACAGTACGTGTGTAACATTTGTTTTTAAAATAAAAAGTCTGTAAATGTAAACAACTTATAAAAAAATATCCCATAATGTAAATAGGTTGTCAAATAATAAGAATTTTGAAAAAAATGTCAGATTGAACCTTTTAATTCTAAGGTGACGATATATATTTAATGGCAGCAGAGCTTAATTTTGCTCATATTTAGACATTTTATTGTTACTGAAGATATATGAAACCTAAAAATAGACACCTTACTTGTATTTAATATGAGACAATATAATGATGGACACTATAACGGGCCATCTAATTCTCTAATTATTTATTTCTTCAAAAGTACAGCAAAACGTTGACCCTAAGATTTAGACCAGCCATGTATGCTTGGCTAAATAAAGTTTCTAACATTCGTATTTCCTATTTCACTCAGGATTTTGTCAGTGACCTGAGTCCAGAGGAAACCATCAGGAGAATGCAGAAAGGACGGGTAGGGGGCAGCAAAGAGCTGCGAATCATATACATTCCACTCAGGGGATCTGCGGCGTCTAAAATTGTCTTAAATCTCAAAAGCTAAAATTTAGGCCTTAAAGTCTTAAATCTACTGAACTGTTGTGTTGTAGGTCGTAAATCTTTTTTAACAGGTTTTAATTTCCCTTTCTTCATGTATAGCTACCAAATCTGGCCATTAACACCCATACAATCACCAACATTCAACCTCAAAACTTTTAACTTTCAAAATAGCATATAATTTCTTTCCTTACAGTAACATTTGCTGTAAGGTTCTCCATTTATTTACTGCTGAGGATACTGACCTGACCTATATTTTTTATTATTAAATTATATTTATTGTAGACTGAAGTAATTTACAGCTATGTTTTGTTCTATACTTGTTAAAGGTTATAGGGTTTGTGAATGGATGCATTTGAAAATTAGGGTCGGGTTAATATTATATAAACAAAAAATATTATTATTATTGTATTATTAAATGTATTAAATTTTAATATTTTTTTATAAGGTAAGTGAATATCTTTTTTTAACTGGGATTTTAAATATATATATATAATGGTCTTAAAAATGTCTTTAAAAGTCTTACATTTTATTTGGTGAAACCTGCAGAAACCCTGTCCACTACAAAGTCTGTTAAAATGTGCAATGCCAGTTATACAGTATATCTGGATGAATCCATTCATCAGTTTACATTTTAGTTCTCAATTTAATATACACACAGAAAATTTTTATATAACCACAAAAAATCAGGGTGTGTTCACACTAGATCTTTCCTCTTGGTTTTTTGGCCCACAACAAATCACAGTATTTCCTATAATATTTTTTTCTTCTGGAGAAAGTCTTAATTATTTTATTTCAGCTAGAATAAAAACAGTTTCTAATTTTTGTAAAAATATTTTAAGGTCAATATTATTAGCCCTCTTCAATATTTTTTCGATTGTCAACAGAACAAGCCATCGTTAAACAATGACTTGCCTAATTACCCTAACTTTTCTAGATATAATGGTAATTTTATCAGATGAGTGTGAATGGTGTTAAAAACGCACCATAAAATCCTTAAACAAACAAAAATCTGCTGCAAAGAGCTAATTTCTGGAAAGAAAAAACAAACATGCTTGAGAACTCTCTTTTTATGGTCATGTTTTGTGATATGGTGTCCTGTTTTTGGTTTGTTTGGGTATATTTGGTCTGTCTTGCATTCATATTTCAGTTGAACTGCAGCAGAGTTTGTTTATAATTGGCATGAGGTCCGCATTTTTGTCATCTTTTGTGTGCACTAGAGTTTGATGGCAGCGTTTACACTTACTGTAATCAAATGAAGTACACATCCGGATATATCACACCAGAGTTTATTTTAATCAAACCAAACAACTGTGAACACACCCTTAGTCATCATGTGTTTTTATATAGCTTTTTTATAAATAAACGCTTGGAATAAATGCTTGTTTTTCAGCCGTTTTCTTTGGAAAAGTTCCGCTCTCTACAGGATAAGCTTCTGCTGCTGGATGAAGCCGTTTCCGTTTATGATGGCAATGTCATCACTGCTGTAAGCCGCACATCACACTCAGTAACCCTCTATGGAACAACTGCTCTGACCTTACAATGACTCATATTAGTAGGAACAGCGTGTTTTTACGTTGCTTAATCACTGATTGTGTACATTTTCCTACTGCAGGTCTTGATATATTTAAAAAAGTCATTAAGTAAAGGTAAGATCTTTCGCGATCATTAGTTATCAGTTCCTTATTTTTGTGATCTAAAGATTAAATTTAAATAAATAGTTATTAATATAGTTTTTAAATTGTAAATACTTTTATAAAAAAATAGTACAATAGTATAGATATTTTTCGTCATTGTTGCAGAAATCCTCTTTCGAGAATTAATGCAGAGAGACGTGGCTTTACGTCATTACATCCACTATTTGAAAGAGATGGGAGAGCAAAAGCTATTGCTGGAGTTACTGAAGTGAGTTCACAGTTTATATCTAGATATAACTTCCCCTCTTTGCCTATGATCATTTAATACATCTCTCTATACAGTTTATTTGCATTGGCTGTTTGATTTGAACAGTTCTATTGTTGTGTGCAGTTTATTTGACTAACTGCCTTCATCGCTTTGGTCACATGACTGTATTTTAGGGCTCTCGGCAGGACAGAAGATATGGCGGTAGGTACCAACTGCACAATCATAAAACACCTGTCATTATACTCATAAATAGGGCCACACGGAATCTACGCATGCAGTATTCTGCAGATTTTTAGCCCATCATTGATTTTGTATATTTACTGGTGTAAATGTGTGTAAATTTATATTTATTCAGTTTTTAAATTAATTTCAGTAATAATATTGACTAATGGCGCCACGGTGGCCTAGTGGGTAGCACGTTTGCCTCACAGCAAGAAGGTCGCTGGTTCGATCCCCGCCTGGGTCAGTTGGCATTTCTGTGTGGAGTTTGCATGTTCTCCCCGTGGTTGCGTGGGTTTCCTCCGGGTGCTCCGGTTTCCCCCACAGTCCAAAGACATGCGGTACAGGTGAATTGGGGAAGCTAAATTGTCCGTAGTGTATGTGCGTGAATGAGAATGTATGGATGTGTTTCCCAGAGATGGGTTGTGGCTGGAAGGGCATCTGCTGCGTAAAACAAATGCTGGACAAGTTGGCGGTTGATTCCGCTGTGGCGACCCCGGATTAATAAAGGGACTAAGCCGAAAAGAAAATGAATGAATATTGACTAATATGAAAATATTCATATGATTTATTTACCGTACAGTTTGTAAAATCATATTTTCTGTCTTTAAGTAAATATTTTATATGAGAGACTTGCTTTGTTTACCAAATAAAGTGGATCTAATTGGATTCACATTGTAAACATTAAATACAAGTTAAAAAGGTATTGCATTTATATTTCATATATTAAGTTTTTAGTTATGATACTCCTAAAATCATTCAGAAATAGCAAAAAATGTCTACAGATTCCGTCTGGCCCTACTTATAACTCATACACAGATAAGCAAGTGATCAAAATGGCTCTCTTCCTGAGTTTGGGAGAGCCCAATGTTAACTAATAGAAATACTAAAACTTCCTCTTTCATGTTTGCACATCTGTTGCTCTGCCATTTTTCCCATGTGAATTTTGTGCGTTTTTGTCATCCAGATGAAAACTTTTATTATGTACCGGTATATGTGCTAAATGTACTATATAACTACTAACTAACTATATTCGATAATTGTGCCAGATTAGGGCTAATAATAATAATGATAATAGCTTAAATATGTCTCTGTCTTACAATAAAACTTAAAACTTCATTAAAACTAGAAATCAAAACATGATGTTAATTTACTTGCCTTCAGTCAATCCAAGATGTACACTGTAGACGACTTTAACTTTAAATGTGCTGTAAGTTTTTGACTCTCCTTAAGCATAAAAATACCATTATATGTTTGCAGATATTTAAGACGCATGACAAGGGAACATACTTGTTTATCTGAAAAACAATGCTGAAGTCAGATACTCTGCTTTGAAAATGTATTTTCCGTGTTCTGCTTAATGCCAGTTTAGCCAATTATATTTCAGTACCCCGGGTTGCCTTGGTAGATAACCGCGTATTCCATTCATTCATTCTGAAAGGCTCTGAAAGCATGCGTCCTTGACCGAAATGTGACCTCCGGTGGACAGAATCAGACTCCGAAATGAGACAGATTCAGCTTCACATGAGGTTATTAATTAGCAAATGGTATAAATATTACGAGCGCAAACATTAGGTGAGCAGGTTACATTGTAACCGCGTGTCCTAACAACACGCTAAGGGACAAGATTTACAGTGATAAGCAATTTGGAAATTTAACGACAGAAATTTAAATACAGTCGTTCAGAAGCACAGTATATGCACTCACTCACGAAATGGTAAGGTTTACTACATATTAAACCTCTTTAACATTATTAAATGTAGGCCCCGTTTACACTAGTGCGTTTTCGTTTTAAAACGCATAAGTTTTGCTACGGTTACGCCATCCGTCCACACTACGCAGGAGTTTTTGAGGTGCGAAAACGGAGCGTTTTGAAAACGCTGGAGAGAGCGTTTTCATTCTGAAACGCTGCGGCTGCGTCTCTGTGTAGACGTGGTAAAACGGAGACTTTTGAAAACAGAGGCGTGGCTGCTGAGATCTGCTACGTGATTGGGGCTTTGGGTCATTGCGTATCCTTTCCTTATTCGTCAAGCGCACAAGGCTATAACGTCACCGGCAGACGGCAGACCAGCCTTCACTGTAAACACTGTATTTTCGATAGCCATGGATGTTTTATATTCATTTGTTACTTTAAGTAACAACTCGACCTCGTCGTCTGTCCACAAAATGACCTCTCTTGCTTTCTTTACCATCGCGTTCATCGTTCAACCAGCGTTTGTTGACTAACAATGACCAAACGTCGAGCGAGACACATGCTTCCTGTTTATACTTGAACGCGCATGCCCAGAGTGCGCGAATGGTCACGTGATATACGTTTCTGGTGGAGTAGTGAAGACGGAGATCTATTGAGATGCTGGGTAAAAACGCTAGTGTGGACGCGGATCATTTTCATGCTAAAACGCCGTTTTAAAACTAAAACGCACTAGTGTAAACGGGGCCGTAGATGCTGAATTACTGATACGTTTTTAGTTCTAAAGCTCAATTTCAAACGGTTCATTTTATTTTCAAGATCTGAGGTGAACTATCCGCTGCTGCTTTCAGTATATGGAAATAAACATGTAAAATGGCATTTAAACTCACATTCTTAGCATTCAACACTGAGTAAAGCTCATGAGGGGTACCTAAAGTGATCATTGTGATAGTTTTCTGTTATTCACATGTGAGAAATAGAAGCCATTTCTAATATATCAATTCAAGGTGTTGGTTAGGACAAAAACTCCTTTTAATATGGAAAATATTCCTTCTATCGGGTGCCATTGCTTTTATTTAAAACACAGTTTAAATCACTCGCTCCTGTCCTCAATCTGGCAACCTGCGCTTGCGTTTGCTTTGATGCAGGAGTGCAATACCTACTTCAACCACTGGGTGTTAAACTTACATACTGCCCCTTTAAGAGTGTGTGTGTTTTATTTGCACTGCAGAAATGCAAGCGCTGTTCTAAAAACTATCAAATGTGAGCGTTTCTTAAACTGCCAAAGCATTTGCTTTTGCATTTTTGATGAAAAGAAGGTTTTAAGCTGAAAACGTGGTCATTAGTGTTTCAAATAATGAATTAAATCACTTAAAACCTACATCTTGAATGCTCTGAGGATTAGTCAATAAAATTTCCTTTTTTACATTTATGAAAACCGCCATTACCCTCAATGGTTAATGAAAGTTGTTATTTTATTTATTTACGTTTTATAGAACTGAAATGAGGAAGAAAATTTAATTAGCACATTTCTGCTGGCCTCATTGACATCACTTTAAAAATAAAGTTAAGAGAGGAAGTTAAACATTATTTTTTAGTTGAGTTTTTCCTCGGTAATATGAGTGTCGTTCCTGTTTATTAGCACATGTATTCAACTGTCTTCTGTCGTCCTTAAACAGTTGATGCAGTACAAAGAGCACTTGAATATTAAGGATGAAGGCAGAAGGAGAGACTTTCTCAAAAGTTGCCTCAGGTAGAGAGATCTTTCAGTAAAGTTCACAAGCATCTTCTGCTGATTTTCGTATTAATGATTCATGTGACATTACTACTTTGTTTGTTCTTAGCCTTCCCTTTTCTCAAGACGATTCCACTCACGTTCAAGACCACTATACCCTCCTTGAAAGGCAAATAATCATTGAGGTGAGTCCAACCACTCAGCTATATCACCACCATAAGTCCAAACACTGCAGACATACAAAGACAGTCCGGTTGAATTGCTTTGAATGGGAGGAAGTGCAACATGCATTATGGCAGAACAAGTCCAGCCTTCTAAGTACAAGAGCCAATTGCTAACTTGTCATGCCGTGTTCTGAGATGGCTCGCACTACATTTCTTTAACACCGTTTGTGCTCACACAAGACACAATATTTGTGGGACAGTTTGTGTCAGATTTTGATCCAGAGTTGAAATATATCATTGAATTGGCAGTTGTTGCAAATATGAGTGCGGAGTGAGATCACACCTACCGCTTCATAATAATAGCGCAGTTAGTCATTAACACTATCAAATACTGTGCTCAGAATAAATGAGCACACCCCTTTTTATTTTTGTCCATTTCTCAGTGAGTATAACCAATCTTTTTTGGTGCATTTAAACAAAATAAAGAGTTATACGCATTAAAAATTGGGATTGGACACCTAACACCTTCAACGATAGAAAGATAATCAAGTTGTTGTAAAAAAAAAATTAAAAATTAAGACAAACAGCAAAATTTCATCTACATTTTAGTATTTTTTATGGTTTTCTCTGTTTATTAATTGTATTTTCTATTTTTCCATATAAAATAACATTCATTTTGGTAAATGTAAGAGGTGTTTAGCATGTAGTTAGCTGTCTGTTAGTAAAGAAATGATGTATTACCTAATAAAGCAATTAATAACTTGTTTAGAAACTTACATAGACATGATTTCCTTGTCGATGACATTATGTGGTCAGATGCTAAATTAATTCGGCACATGCTGAATTATAAACTAAAAAGGGAGAACCTGTGCAGAAGTTTAGATCATTTATGTACTATACAGTTTGAAAAGTAATATTTAATGGATGCATTAGCTATATGAGAGACATGCTGTAGCTTTGTTTACCAAACAAGTGGTTCTAATTGGATTTGAATTGTAAACCTTAAGTAATAGCATTATTTTTATTGTACAGTAAGTACCTCTACTCTTAAAATAATTCTGCATAAGTTCTGTGCAGAAATAGCAACAAAAAAAAAAGTCTGAAGACTCTGCCTGGCCTAATTATTGGTTTGAACACATTCTGTTATTTCAGTAAGCTGATGTACATGACCTTTGTGCATGTAAAGATGCTCAATGATAATTCAGTGATTAAACTTATTAAGTCAAATGTGTCAAGTTTTTTTTTTGACTAAACGTGGACCTGTAGAAACAACAGAAAGTAGCTATAGAGCAGTGTTTCCCAACTCTGTTCCTGGTGGCACAGCAACAGTACATATTGTGAATGTCTCCCTTATCTGACCCTTGCATTTCAGGTTTTGGAGTCTCTTCTAATGTCCTGTTGAGTTGATTCAGGTGTTTTGGGTCATGAAGAGGTTAAAAATGTGTATTGTTGGTGTGCCTTCAGGAACATGGTTGGGAAACATAGAGTACTGCAATATGCAATTGTATAATAACTGTGTATTACAGCCACTACCACTCATGAGTAGCATCACATGACTGACCCTGTTTTAAATGCTGCGTTATGAAAAAAAAAATTACTTGAAAACTGACTTATATTTGTCTGTAGATATTAAAGAAGGATTGGTGTGCTAATGTCACAGAAATGGTATGAAGCCTTGTGCTTTGTGTTTGCACCTCACCTTACGGAGCGGGTAGCAAAGTATTTCCTCTTAAGCGCAGCACTCTTCCTCTTTCCTGCGGGTGCTTGATGGCTGATGGGTCTATGTACAGAGGGAAGTCAGAGGGATGGGCTTTTCTCAAATTGGGTTACAGGGCAGATGTTTCCTCAGATTATGAAACACGTGAAAAGTGTGCTTTATTATGAAAAATAGCACATATGCACTTATAGTACATATGCACATGTGAGATTCAGTTTCCATCAGTCAGATGTTTAAGATGAAAATAGTTGTTTGTAAATCATTTGAAAGGATTTTCTGACATGCACTTTCTGTTTACAACACCCTGTGTCTGCTGTGATTCAGGGGAAAAAAAGAAAGTTTTATAATATATGTATATATATATGTATATAAATATATATATATAT
>CAIGQQ010032164.1:7760241-7789378 GCA_903798035.1 Danio albolineatus
TTATTTTATTTATTTATAGACAGATATTTATACGCAGATATTTTCACACAACTTTTAGAGTTTTCAAATCTTAAGTAACATTTCAATAAATTAAAAAAATCAATAAACCATTTCTATAAATGTATAATCTGAAACCTACAAAGCTTCATTTTGTGAATATATTTTTATTATTATTATTATTTAATTTGAAACATACTTTATGTTAAAACAATGATTTTTTAAAAGTAATGTTATATATATATATATATATATATATATATATATATATATATATATATAATTCTAAAATATTTATATATTGTAAAGTGTTGATTAAATTTCCTTTCCCAGTACTGGGTTGCAGCTGGAAGGGCATCTGCTGTATAAAAAATATGCTGGTATAGTTGGTGGTTCATTCTGCTATGGTGACCCCTGATGAATATATGAATCATTGATTAAATTTCCAAACATTTTCTGATTTTCAGTTAATTTCATGTTTCTTTTGCAGGGAACTTTTAGCAGCCCTTCGAACATTAGAAAAACCTTCAGGGTAAGCGAAACAGAAATATCTACCAATTTACACCCCATCAAAAGCCTAAACACATTACCTCACCTTTTACAACAAATACTGTTACTCTTACTATGATTGCCATCGAGATCTGGGAACTGTCAAGACTGTAACAACATTTCATAAATCAAGACTATCCTATATATTTTGTATTCTATAAAATAGGTTCGTTCAGTCATGGAATAACCTCAAAATAGTCACAAGTTCCAAGATATAGAATTGTTAGAAATTTATTTATTTATTTTTTAAATCCCCCTTTTCAGCATTTTCATAATTATAAGATAATATGTCCAGAGTCATTAAAAAAACAACTATATTCAGACTTTTACACATCCCTTTCTTCATGTGTTCATCCCTTTTTTATGTGTTCCCTTTGTTCATGTGTTCTTCCTGTGTCATTTCATTTTATTATGCATAATTTAATTTGTAAACTAAATATATTAGTTGTCTTTGCATATATGAATTTCTTTGGTTCTTACGACCATCCGGGAAAATTTTCAAGTCAACGACACCATTAGAAATATGTTTTCTAACAAAAACGGTGACGTTTTCAATGCTTATTTTCCCCACTGTACATGAAAAAATGTGTCAGTAACAGCTTTTTTAATAAAACATCTGCTGTTTGGTCACATTTCCTGTGGCAGATTTCAGAAAAGCAGTACATTCTCACAGCTCTCGGTGCGAGAGCGAAGTTGAAATTGTGGTTTGACGTGGATAGTCTGTTCAACACCAAGAACTGGCTGGGCTACACCAAGAAAAGATCTCCCATCGCCTTTCACAGAGTGGTGGACATCCTGCAGAAGAACAGCGCCCCTGTGCAGGTACAGAGCTTCTCATGTCCATTGACCTCACTGTGTTTCCCAGCATGCACTGCAGTCTGTTGTGCTGTGATGTGCAGGTGCTGCAGGAGTACGTGAACCTCATCGATGACCCAGAGCTCAAGCTCAGTGTGGCGCTCAAATATAAATGCCATGACATCATCATCAATGTGAGTAAATAAATGCTGGATTTAGCATAGCTGACTTGACCGAAAAAAAAACAGTGTTTCGTGCTGAGAGTTTTTGACTTCTTTCTAGTACAATTATCTAGAAATTCTGAATTCAAGAAGCATTTTCTAGACAAGGAAAAAATATTGTTTTGTTTTTAGAAATAATAAATCAAAATTAAGCAAGTTTTCCCTAAAAATAAGCTAAATAATGGTAAGGAAAATAATGTTATTTCAAAGCACAAACAATTATTAGTTTTTCAGGCTAGTGACAAGAAGGCAGATACAGACATCTTCCCAAGAAAAGCGTCCATCCTTAATATGCCAATCATCACCACACTGTATTACTCCTGCTTTTACCATTACGGAGAGCCAGAGGTACAAGTGCATGATAATTTGCTGAATGTGTTAATACATACAATATTGAAATGCAATATAATCTTACACTATAAGTACACCACAATGAACTGAAGCTTTCAAAATCTTTCAGAAATGATTTGTTTATGATTTGGTGTTTAACAAACATTTAATTTTTGATAATTAACAAGTAATATAATTAATATTCAATTAAGAAATTTAATTAAATTAATACTTTTGTGGAATATTGGTGAATTAAGCTCTAAATCACTCCAATATGTCTCTCTCTCTCTCTCTCTCTCTCTCTCTCTCTCTCTCTCTCTTTCTCTCTCTGTATACATACATATGTTTAGTTACACTCTTTACCATGCTAATTTACTATTGTGGTACTATTATTTACAGCATAGTACAATATAGTATTTATTTAATTTAGTTTATGTTATTTATAGACAGATATTTATGTGCAGATATTTTCACACAACTTTTAGAGTTTTCAAAACTTAAGTAACATTTCAATAAATTAAAAAAAAATCAATAAACCATTTCTATAAATGTATAATCTGAAACCTAAAAGCTTCAATTTATGAATAAAATTTTTATTATTATTATTAGACAAGTAAAAAATATAGTTTTGTTTTTAGAAATAATAAATCAAAATTAAGCTTGTTTACCCTAAAAATAAGATAAATAATCTGCAAGTGTAGTAAGGAAAATAATTTCAAAGCACAAACAATATTATTTTTCCTACCCCATTGGCAGATTATTTTGCTTATTTTAAAGAAAAAATCACTTGTTATTTCTGAAAACATTTTTTTTTACTTGTCTAGAAAATGCTTCTTGAATGAACAATTTCTAGATATTTGGAACCTTTGAAAACTTTTATATTAAGACAAAATTTAAGAAAAGCATTTGTTTTTCAATGTGAAAACAGAATTGAAAATAATCTTTTGTAGTAATATTAAACTTAATGTTCAACAATCAACTTCAATGAAAACTGAGCGGTTAAATTGTTTCAATTAAACATGATGCAGTTTTAATATGAACTTTTCTGTAAGTAAAACAATGGTCCTGCTCCAATTTGTTTTTGAAATATGAACAATCAAGCAGCAACTGTTACAAAAACATGAGATTTATTTGCACATCCATTAAATAGTTATGAAGACGGCAGATTAAAATTGTTATTCATAAGATTTTTGTGCTTAAAGTTTTTTTAGAGTGCATAAATAACCTGCTTTCTCAGATTATCATTACTTTTTAAAGGGTTTTAATAGTAAAAGGTGGTATTTACAAGTACATTTATCTAAGTGTTTAGTCTTCCTAAAGGGAATAAAAAGCTAAAATAGCAATACATTCATTAATTTTCTTTTCAGCTTAGTCCCTTTATTAATCCGGGGTCGCCACAGCAGAATGTACCGCCAACTTATCCAGCATTTGTTTTACGCAGCCAATGCCCTTCCAGCTGCAACCCATCTCTGGGAAACATCCATACATTCTCATTCACACACATACACTACAGACAATTTAGCTTACCCAATTCACCTGTATCTTTGTACTGTGGGGGAAACCGGAGCACCCGGAGGAAACCCACGCAACCACAGGGAGAACATGCAAACTCCACACAGAAATGCCAACTGACCCAGCCGAGGCTCGAACCAGCGACCTTCTTGCTGTGAGGCGACAGCACTACCTACTGCGTCACCGTGTCGCCTAAAATAGCAATATTATCATTAATTATTCAAATTTGTATTGGTTTCCTAAAAGGATTAGTTCACCCAAAAATAAAAATTCTATCACTGATTACACACCCTCACATCGGTAATCCCTAGAGACCTTTGTTGATCTTCTGAACTCAAATAGATATATTTTAGATTGTCAGAGAGCTCCCTCATCCTCCATATTCAGCTTGGGTTGTGAGACGAAAACAGTCAGAACATTCCATATTAGTTCAGTGGTTCAATCGTAAGAATACGAAGCACTAAGAGCGTTTTTGTGAGCCAAAAAGCTATAAAACAACAATGTTCACTTTGAATTGCCAATAGTTATGTTTCCATCCAATAATGCAAACTAACCTAATGCGCAAAATTGGAATATCTCATAAAAGACAGCGACATAAAGCGAACAAAATTGTCACTTTCTGATTAACTGGTGCCAAATATCAACAGTAAAAACAGAATTTTTGCTGCGGTAGGAGAAGCTGTATGAATCTTTCTACATTTAATAAATGACTTGCGCCTCAGGCAATCATGACAAGCAGTGAATGTGCGCGGTGGCATTTGAAGGCGTGAGACGCGGAGCACAGACGCTCTTGATTCTGGAGGTAATTAATAATATAATAACACTAATACTGAACGGTTAAGGTGCCTTAGATTGACCAAAACAACATTTCAGATGTTTCACAATGTGCTCAGCCAGCTGGTTTATCCATCACGCACATTTTTATCATCACTTGATCTCTTATAACAAAATCACATCACTTTTTTAATGCACATGCTGGAATTTGTTTGGTAAAAGTGTTTCCATCAGAGTTTATGCGCATCTTTTATTATCAAATAAAAAGTTTATTCTACTCAGTTATGCGCATATGTTTTTATGCACATTTTCAAAACTTATGCGCAACTTGGTTTTTCCATAAACCGATTCTTTTATTTTATTTTATTTTTATGTGCAAATGCAAAATATGCATAAAAATAGGTGGATGAAAACTTAGCTAGTGTCTTTCACTGCAGATTAGGGTGTGCATTTACTACGAGCAATACAACATATACAATGCATGATGTGCTGCTGAGTCGAATCCCAAAGAAGAATCCCAGATAGTTGTTGATATCGAATGTGAGGATCATTTACAGAATTTTCTCACAGCAGCTTGAAACAATTAAACGTACCAGTTTCTTTATTTATTCATTTTCTTTCAGCTTAGTCCCTTTATTCATGCGGGGTCGCCACAGTGGAATGAAACGCCAACTTTTCCAGCATATGTTTTACACAGCAGATGCCCTTCCAGCTGCAACCCAGTACTAGGAAACATCCATACACACTCATTCATCACACATACACTATGGGCAGTTTAGTTTACTTAATTCACCTACAGCGCACGTCTGTGGACTGTAGGGGAATCCCGAGCACCTGGAGGTGCAGAACATGCAAACTCCACACAAAAATGTCAAACAATTGCAGGTTTTAAAAGGGTCGCAATTTACAGACTAATTTTAGTTTACAATCAACATCAAACAAATATTTAGTTTTAAAAATGTTTCATTGAGGATGATGCTGTGGCGCAGTAGGTAGTGCTGTCACCTCACAGCAAGAAGGTCGCTGGTTCGAACCTCGGCTGGGTCAGTTGGCATTTCTGTGTGGAGTTTGCATGTGTTCATGTCCGGTTTCCCCTGCAATCCAAAGACATGCGGTACAGGTGTATTGGGTAGGTAAATTGTCCGTAGTGTATGCGTGTGAATGAGTGTGTGTGCTGGATAAGTTGGCAGTTCATTCCGCTCTGGCAACCCCAGAATAATAAAGGGACTAAGCCGAAAAGAAAATGAATAAATGAAATATTTCAGTGAGACAGTAATTGAATTGAACACAATTAAACAAACCTGTTATTGTCATGCACATCTTCTCAAGGAAGATGGTGTGATTAGCCCTGGGTAAAGCAGCATATACTTAAAATACTGATTGTGTGTGTATGTGTGTTTTTTTTTTAAGGGATAGTTCCCAAAATAATACAATTGTCATCATTTACTCACATTTGACTTGTTTATAACCCTTAATGAGTTTCCTTCTTTTATTGAACACTAAAGAAGATATTTTGAAAAATGTACGAAACCTGTAACCATCGACTTCTAAGTATTTGTTTTTCCTACTATGGAAGTCAATGGTTACTGGTTTTCAGCTATCTTCAAAATATCTTATTTTGTGTGTGTTCAACAGAAACCCATGAAGGGTTGGAACCACTTGAGGGAGAGGAAATAATGAGCACAAATTTAATTTTAGGTGAACTAACCCTTTAACAATCCATATATGATTAAAAACTGAAGAAAATAAATATGAAATAAATATATTTAACTTGGCACTAGCGTCCATTTATTCATTTATTTGGCTTTGGCCTAGTCCCTTTATACATCAGGGGTTGCAACCTCCAACTTGTCCGGCATACTGGTTTTATTTACACAATAGATACCCTTCCAGCTGCAACCCAGTACTTGGAAACACACTAGTGTTCACTCCTGGCAAATTGTTACTTGTAACCTATCCATGTTTTATGCATGAATAAACACTGATATAATCAAAATCCATCTCACAAACACTGTCACTGTTTCACTTTTTCAGTTTGCAAGGTAATTGTGTTTCACTATTATGCTTTTTTTTTCTTCATCCAGACATACAGAGACCTAAAGGATCGACAGCAGCTGATGATGTACAGAGAAAAGCTAGAGCGAGACTCGCCTGAATACAGGAAGATTCAGGAACTCCTCAACAACGGGGTAAGAGGAAGTGAGCCGCCATCGATGAATCACTGTTTCAAAATACACGGTGTGGGTAGATTTAGGGAAAATATCTTAAGAAATACACCAACAGTAAGTTAGCAGGGTCATTTACGGGGTCTTGTTTGTTGCAATGCAGTGTTGGCCTCCTGTGAACTGAAATGTATTCTCTCTTTTTGTCACTTCAGCAAATCAGATGGAAAAACTGACACGAAAGTCTTAAACGAGCCAGTGGTTGCAAAGTATTGTGTCAAAGCTCTCTCAGAGACAATATTACACACTATCAAGCTGCTTAATATGGAGACGGTTTCAGGATTAAACCTGGACATCCTTCAAACATTTCGAAGAATCATCGGAGGGAGGCATTCTGGAGTGATTCGTTTGCTTGAAGTGTGATTGAACTGCCAAGTGTCCTTCTGCCAACTCTACAGGTGAACGTCTATAATCAAACAAGGGAGGCTATTGGTGGTTACATTCGTGATCAGCACGATAATCATTTTTGTTTGCCCATGGATACGTTATTGAGCATTCCTCGCAGTTTTTTTTTACATTAAATAAGATCTAACACTGATGCTGTTTTCTGACGTTCATACAGGATGTACGTGTGTGTCTGTCTGAAGATTTGAATCTTAACATAAAAGCTGTATTTTGACTCATTGGTGAACATTTGTAAGGGCTGCTGGGTTTACCACACATTTTCTCTGAAACCTAAAACCACAAATAGAGCATCACAGCATGAGCTGCCAGGAAGTTCCTCTTCTGAAAAGATTTGGGGACTTTTAATCATTCAGTCACGTTCACAGTTTAAAACGCCTTTCATGTGCAGCTGAAAAAGATAGGAGTAGACTATAATGATCAGTATGGTATCATGTAAAAACCATGAGTGGATTCTCTCAGCTGGATTGTGGGACAAACTTTTCTAGGTTTCCAAATGTTCAATATCATATTTTTATGGTTTTAAAATAAAAAAGGTATAATAGGCGCTTGGGATGTAACGCTTCACCATGAGCCGGTTGAAAATCGATTCAAATCTGTGAGGATTGTACGGAAGTCCTAAGAGGCCATGCATTAAAATATTTTTTCTTTCTTGTTATGTCGTGATCACGACTTAATTATCTCGTGATCTCAACATAACAATTAATTTTCTCGTGATCTCGACTTAACAAAAAGTTGTATTCTCGTGATCATGACTTAATTTTCTCGTGATATAACAAAAAGTTTAACGACTTATTTTTGTTTTTATTTATTTATGTATCTATGATTGTTTTTATCATTCATTCATTTTCTTCCGCTTTTCCGGGGCCGGGTCGCGGGGGCAGCAGTCTTAAGAGAGAACCCCAGACTTCCCTCTCCCCAGACACTTCCTCCAGCTCCTCCGGGGGGATCCCGAGGCGTTCCCAGGCCAGCCGAGAGACATAGTCCCTCCAGCGTGTCCTGGGTCTTCCCCGAGGCCTCCTCCCGGTGGGACATGCCTGAAACACCTCCCTAGGTAGGCGTCCAGGAGGCATCCAAAACAGATACCCAAGCCACCTCAACTGACTTCTCTCGATGTGGAGGAGCAGCGGCTCTACTCCGAGCTCCTCACAAGTGACAGAGCTCCTCACCCTATCCCTATTATTATTATTATTATTATTATTATTATTATTATTATTATTATTATTAATAATATCTGGCCAATGTCTGGCCAGGGAGAGAGTAGCCTAGCTGTAGACGCGCAATCGAGTAACATGTTAAAGGCGTTCATTCATTCATTCATTCATTTTCTTTTCGGCTTAGTCCCTTTATTAATCCGGGGTCGCCACAGCGGAATGAACCGCCAACTTATCCGGCATTTGTTTTACGCAGCGGATGCCCTTCCAGCCGCAATGTTAAAGGCGTTCAGAACAGCTATAATATTATGACCATTTTAAAGCAACTCCGTACTATATGGCACAAAATAAGTTGCTGCATGTAAAATTATGAAGAATGATGAAGATCCTGCTTTTGCTTTAATCCTTTCCGCAAGTTATTTACAATTACTTTAAAATTGTGCCATATAGAGTTGCATTAAAATGGTAACAGTTGAGGGGATATTATTGTAAACTAGACAGTAAAGTTCGTCGAGACAAACTGTAAGGCTGGCTTGACAAAGCCTGATGGCAATAGTTTATTTAGTTTAAAACAGTTTGAAAAAGTATAGATAGATAGATAGATAGATAGATAGATAGATAGATAGATAGATAGATAGATAGATAGATAGATAGATAGATAGATAGATAGATAGATAGATAGATAGAATTAACTTGAATTAGTATGTTATTAGCATGTTTCTAGTACAAAATAGCATGTTAGTAGAATGATTCTGGCATGAAATAGCATGATTCTAGCACAGATTAACATGTCATTAGCATGATTCTACCATGGATTACCATGTTATTAGCATGATTCTAGTATAAATTAGCATGTTATTAGAATGATTCTAACATGAATTAGCATGTTATTAGCATGATTCTAGCATGACTTAGCATGTTATTAGCATGATTCTACTACAAACTAGCATGTTATTAGCATGATTCTAGCATGAATTAGCATGTTATAAGCAAGATTCTAGTACAAACTAGCATGTTATTAGCATGATTCTAGCATGAATTAGCATGTTATTAGCATGATTCTAGCATGAATTAGCATGTTATTAGCATGATTATAGTACAAACTAGCATGTTATTAGCATGATTCTAGCATGAATTAGCATGTTATTAGCATGGTTCTAACATGAATTAGCATGTTATTAGCATGGTTCTAGCATGAATTAGCATGTTACTAGCATAATTCTAGCATGAATTAGCATGCTACTAGCATGATTCTAGCATGAATTAGCATGATCTTAGCATGATTCTAGCATGAATTAGCATGATAGTAGCATGATTCCAGTATGAATTTGCATGTTATTAGCATGATTCTAGTATGAATTAGCATGTCATTAGCATGGTTCTAGCATGAATTAGCATGATTCCAGTATGAATTAGCATGTTATTAGCATGATTCTAGTATGAATTTGCATGTCATTAGCATGATTCCAGCATGAATTAGCATAATCTTAGCATGATTCTAGCATGAATTAGCATGTTACTAGCATGATCCTAGCATGATTCGGTAAAATTATAACAGTTGAGGGAATATTATTGTAAATAATGGTATATAATCATACACATGAATATAATCATGAATGTACATTAATCACGGGCGTTTGCGACATTAATAATAACAATAATAATAACAATAATAAATACATAAATAAAAAACAAAAAATAAGTCTTGATCATGAGAAAACAACTTTTTGTTAAGTCGAGATCAGGAGAAAAAACGAGTTGTTATGTCGAGATCACAAGATAATTAAGTCGTGATCACGACATAACAAGAGAGTAAAAATATTTTAATACAAAGCCTCTAAGGACTTCCGTAGGATTGGGTGCAAATGTTAAATAAATCATGATATATGTTTTGAACAGAGGGGGCGCTGTGTTTAAAGGCGCAAACTCACTTTACATGCACATAAGAGGGGGGTGGCAGAGTAAATTGACAGCAGTGCAGTGCACCAGTTGAAACACTAACTGTGTGTAAATACTGCATTAAGATGTTTACTTACATTAACATAACAATGAATGCGATGCACATAAACCGTCCGCACAGCGAAAATCTAACCAGAGACGTCTGTACGCAAAAAAGATATTAATGGGCCAAACTCGCGGACCGGATGATTTACAGCTCCTCTTGCTCTGACGAGAGGTATGGAGATCTAACGGTGCATCAGAGTTTTTATAGCGAAAGTGTGAAGCGGTTTTTCAGACTGAAAGAGAAAGCTGTGCTGTTACAGAACTGGCAGGGTTCATACGGTCATGGAAAACCTGGAAAAGTCATGGAATTTTGACATGGCATTTTTCAGGCCTGGAAAAGTTTTGGACAAACTGAAAAACCCACAAAGTTTTGGAAAAGTCATGGAAAACGGATATCTGTACACTTGAATATGTGTTAATTGCCTTCTTTTATGTCCTTGGCCGATCACAAACTCTCACATTATTAGTGCGGTTTAAGCATTATCTAAATAAATTAATTCTAAATTACATAGATATAAATATAAATTCTTTTATCATGCATATTTAGACATTGCATGAAACACTAGGTCATGAAAATGGACTTGAAAGTCTTTGAAAAATCATGGAAAGTCCTGGAATTTTAGTAGCCTAGTAAAAATGTGTAGAACCCTGACTATTAGATTATTTTTGCCCTCTCCTTTTCAAATTAGATTATGCATATTTTAATAATTTGCTTATTAGAATTCAATATTTAAAAATGTTCAAGATTATCTCTTTTTAAGTGTATCACACTGATACTTAATAATTAATTATACAATTAATATTAATTATTCACCAATCATGTTCAACTGCTGTCTCTATCCTACTATATTAGTCATTTTAACATCAGTTTGTTTATAACCAGTGGCCAGTCTCCTGGATCAGGGCCTGTTGACCACCTCTGTACACACTGCTCTCTGGTTTAGGAAAGGCTTACCTCTTCACACCACTCCCCAGTGGAAGAGGTATTTCATCAGCAGGGGACATTGTAAATGTGCAAACACCATAGTTTATCCCAGAAAACAGAGATATGCTGACATTTCTTTTTTTAAAATGTTTTTAAAATGTTAATGAGTCTTCTTTAGGTTGTATTATTCTTTTTTGTTTGCAATTTATTTTTAAAATAGCAATTTAGTTACGATAGAAAATATATTATTTTGCATAAAATGTACAGCGTTTAGGAAAAAAATGAAAGAAAGGACTCTTCACCTTAAATTGGTTTCAATTAATTTTGTTAAAAAATCGTGACTCAATCGTTAGATTAGTATCATGAATCGGATCGAAATAGTCACCCCTATTAGTCACAGTAGTAGTTGTACCCTTATGAAAGTTCACCACAGAGAATTAAAGTGTAATAACTGTTTTTTCTTTTTTTTCTTTCTTTTTTTTTTGCTGCATTGCCTCCCATTTGTATAACCACAGATTTAATACAATTTCTTTAGTGTGGCAAGACCATGGCTATTTTATTGTTGTTGTCATTTTTTGTTCCCCAAATTGTATTTATTTATATATTGTAAGAAGTCCATGGTTATTATTTGTTATAGGTAGTAGTAGTATTATAGTAGTATTAGACCCCCCACCCCACCCACTGACAAAGGTCCAATATTAGCCCCATACATGAGCTCATTTGTCCTATTTTGACTGCTATGCCATCATAAATTGTGGAAATAAGGCTTTAAGACCATGCACAATCTGACATAAGCGAAGTCAACTTTTACTATTGGCCTACTGTATTGTAGTTAAATAGAGAAAACATTTTTCATGTAACTTTTATTCTAAATCTTGCACTTGAAGATAAAAATGACCAATGAAAAAGTGCAAAGCACCCGAAAGCGGCCCATATTAAAGTTAATTTTAACACTAATTGGGCTGTTGCTGTCATCCATGACTATCAAATGTACTTTTTTACAAGAGAGGCTAGAAAAAAGAAGAAGCTACATTATTATTATTATTATTATTATTATTATTATTATTATTATTATTATTATTATTATGTTTTACTTGTTTATTATTCAAATGGATAAATTCCGACTGAGGATGGTTGGGCCAGTTTTTTTTTTTATTTCCCTAATAAATGACTACCAATAAATAAGCTACCATTTTTTTCTAACGGTGTATGATGTGATAAATTTGTATTATTATTATTATTATTATTATTATTATTATTATTCATCTTTTTTATTTTAAATCTTTGGGAAATACTTTTGGTACATCAAAAAGTGTGTTTATGATGACCTCCTAACAAGCTAATCCAGCTAAAATAGTGCTTAAAATGTCAATAAACGGAATATTTTTACCACATGGAACATTTTTACCTCATAGTTAAACAGAAAATAAGGTGAATAACTGCAAAAAAAAGTGTACTTTTCGAGAAATAAGAACCACCCCTTTACTCTGTGGTCGATCTTGATCTTCAAGTTAAAATCGTATTTTTAGTTTAGTCTATTTGTAGCCATAAGGATGTGTGAGTTTACGATAACCATTGGCGTTTTTGTTTTATAATGGATGACTATGTCTTTGTTTGACATTATGTCTAAAAGCGACAATGAAAATAACACTTTGGCTTTTCAAGTCATAATGTGACCTTTATCTGACAGCATCCTGCGCTGTCATCCTGCGCTATTTGGAGTCCCCTCTCATCGTTTTACGCACAAACACATTAAAAGCTTTCCAGGTAGTAAAGCACACCACGTTTGCGTCATAACAGTTGTCACTCTTAAAATTCATTCACAACACATTTTCGCCTTTCTGTCAAAGAAGCAGAAGTGTGATGATCACGTGGTCGTGTTTGGTGAAGTGTGTGCGCGTACTCCACGTTGCCCATTCGTGATCATTATCAAAACGACACACGCTGCGCTGAGGAGCAGTCATGAGCTCATCTCTGCTGTAATTTCACTGAATATGGATGGTTAGTGGACGTGTTCTCACAACATTTAGAGGTAAGAGCAACGCCATTTACGCTAAATTTTTTTAAGGAAATGTCACACTTGCTTTTCTATGTTTCTTGTTTGTACAGGTAATCTCTGAAAGCAGGACGTGTGTTTTCACATGTAGCTACTAACGTTAGTTGGTCGTGTATTTGAGTTATCTGACTTTAAATAAAACCTGTAATATGAAAAAAACGTTGTCAAATCATTACAAAAAGTGTTTTATATAGTATAGCCTATACTGACCGTTGAAATAGATTCCACTCAGAAAATGTTTGCAAATGTTTACAATAAAATGGCAGGTCAGGCGACTTAAAACTTGACATTTTAAAACAGAGTAATTTTATTTAAAACATTTTTGACTGAAAAGTTCTTCAAAGAAATAAATAAGCGTCAAAATAATTAGAGAAAGTTGTGTGTAGGCTATGAAATGTTCTCCGCCGAGCACTGCAGTATATCTTTCAGGACTCAGAAAACTGAAACTGACTCAGAAAACTGTGCTAAAGCGTTACATTTCAAAGACAAATCAAAATAATAATCATTATTGAACTTAAGAGGCTTGATTTTGATGTCAAACAAAGGAATCATGAATATTTAATGCAGATGTCAGCTTAATTTAGACTCATCCATCATATATATTATTTTTCTGTCCTTATGCATTTAGTGCATTAATAATGAATAAAATACAATTCAGACCATCACAAATATTGGTCTGTCGTCTAAGTTGTGTAAAGCATCGAATGTCTGATCTTGTGTGAATCGGCCTGGAGCGTCTCTTAATAAAGGCCTCATAACACTCGAGTGAGCATCGCCAGTTTCTCGACGCTGATGAAACCTGACGAGAGAATAAAAGCTTTCATCTGATCTAGAAGTCACAGTGTCTGTCTTTACACTTGCACAGTGATTTCATGCCTATAAGGAGGTCACAGAACACAATGAAGACGAATGCAGAGCTTAATGTATGTGTACACTATAAAAATGCTCAGTTCCACACTATCGAAATGTGTTGAGACAACATTAAGGAATTAAGTTAACGTGCTTGTTTTTACAAATTCAGGTGTGTTGAACATAAACCGTTACATTGTCAACAGAACAACTCAAGAATTGTGTTCCAGCTCATTTTGAACAAACAGCTAACATAATGTTTTGAGTGTACCTGTTTGTTTTCCTTGACACTGACCTTCAAGATTACTGGCATTAGGTTAGTTGCAATAGTTCAGTTCTTGTGCATTTTCAGGGTTTTTTCCAGATGTAAAAAGTGAGAAATGAAGGAAGGGAGTGACTGTTAGTCAGCTGGTGATGTAAACCTTCATGTGGGTGGCTTAACTTTCATTATTGCCTGAAACTTGCTCAAGAAATGTCCCTATTGGTTTTCAGACTCATTTACTACTCATTTTAATGTCCTTAAACGTCTCAAGTCATGCAATGGTTCATATCAGTAGTTAAGGAATGAGTGTGGTTTGGCCATTCACGTTCCCATGCACTTGATATTTCCTCCCGCTCCTCATGGATGATGGGGTTTTGATGAATATTTCAGTGGCTGTCTTGTCTAGCTGGGGCAAATGTAGGGAGTGGTACGTTGTGCTGGGGGGAGATGAAGGGAATGGGGGTGTTTTACTATGGATGAGACAGGGCAGAGACACTAAAACACGACACGCAGTCGCTTGTGGTTAGATTGAAAGGTTTTAGCCTTCAGCTGCTCATTGTTGCTCAGGTCAAAAGGAAACTGCTTTTAAATGTGTAAAGCTTGTCAAGTTCAGTCGCGTGCATGTTGAATTCTTCATGTTCTGTATGGATTGTCAATACATTTTCAGATAAAACAAAGAATGTGGATATTACGTTATATATAATACAAATAGAAAAATAAGTCAGGTCGCTTTAAACTTTATCTGAAGCTCAATTGGTTGATTTAAATAGAAAAGCTAAGTGAGCATAGTATAAATTAACACATTTATTTTATTTAATGTTTATAATATGCATTTACTTTTTTTTCTGATGTCATTATTTCTTTATTTTTGTTTCATGTTATATTTAGTGGCCTTAACTACTGTGTACCAACATTTACAGTAAATTAGACATTTGGAACAATGAACTTATTATATACACAACTGGTCAAAAGTTTGGGGTCAATTTTTTTAATTAATTTTTTTGATGAAATTATTCTGTTCATCAATGCGGCATTTATTAAGTCAAAATACTGTTAAATTGTGCAATATTTATTACAATTTTTAAAAGCTGCCTTTTTATTGTATGTAGTTTCTTTTTTTTCTGTGCAATGTCCATTTATATAGAAAGCTTATCAAACATATAGTAAAAAGTAATATAAATAATGTATACATTATATTTCTATTTAAAATAGCCTACATTAGCAAACAAAACATAAAGTACTGGGCAAAAAATAGGATGTCTCTTAGACACTTCTTTTTTTTTCCCTCGTTCTTTTTTTTTCACAAATGTAACAATTTTTTTCAACAGAACAACAGTGGTACTGGTGTCACGAAACATGTACAGCAGTTTTTGTTGCATTCTAACAAATGCATACAAATGCTTCAAAGCAAAGACATAAATAAAAGGAGATTATAAAACAAATTTAGAAAGACACAGTCACTGAGTACCCTCAAGAAAAATCCAGAGGGAGGACCAAATGCGCCAGAACCCCTCAGATCTTTGATGGAAATCATTAGTTAATTTTTTCAGTGGTTGTAGTCTGATTGCCTGACTCAGCCACATATTGACTGAAGGTATCTGTGCAGTTGATTATAAAATATTTTGGCCAAGTATATACAAAAATTGGGCGCCACGGTGGCCTAGTGGGTAGCACGTTCGCCTCACAGCAAGAAGGTCGCTGGTTCAATCCCCGGCTGGGCCAGTTGGCATTTCTGTGTGGAGTTTGCATGTTCTCCCCGTGGTTGCGTGGGTTTCCTCCGGGTGCTCCGGTTTCCCCCACAGTCCAAAGACATGCGGTACAGGTGAATTGGGGAAGCTAAATTGTCCGTAGTGTATGTGCGTGAATGAGAATGTATGGATGTGTTTCCCAGAGATGGGTTGTGGCTGGAAGGGCATCCGCTGCGTAAAACAAATGCTGGATAAGTTGGCGGTTCATTCCGCTGTGGCGACCCCAGATTAATAAAGGGACTAAGCCGAAAAGAAAATGAATGAATGAATGAATATACAAAAATTCAATACACATTCTTTGTCATGATCAAGACACGTTGTCTGTAGTTTCAAATGAAATTATTACTCCAGTCATTATTGCTTTTATTACTGTTACCATTAATAATAATATTAGAGGGATTACTGAAGGATCATTTGACTCTGAAGACTGGAGTAATGAAGCTGAAAATTCATTATTAAAATCACTGGAATAAATGATTAAATTAAATGATAAACTACTTTTGAACAGTTATTTTATACTGCAGCAACATTTCACAATTGTACATATTTACTGTATTTTTTGTATTAATTAAATGCAGTGTTGTGCCATGGTGGCATAGTGGGTAGCATGTTCGCCTCACAGCAAGAAGGTCGCTGGTTCGAGCCCCGGCTGGGTCAGTTGGCATTTCTGTGTGGAGTTTGCATGTTCTCCCTGTGGTTGCGTGGGTTTCCTCCGGGTGCTCCGATTTCCCCCACAGTCCAAAGACATGCGGTACAGGGGAATTGGGTAGGCTAAATTGTCCGTAGTGTATGAGTGTGAATGAGAATGTATGGATGTGTTTCCCAGAGATAGGTTGCAGCTGAAAGGGCATCCGCTGCATAAAACATATGCTGGATAAGTTGGCGGTTCATTCCGCTGTGGCGACCCCGGATTAATAAAGGGACTAAGCCAACAAGAAAATGAATGAATGAATAAATGCAGCCTTGGTGAGCAGAAGCTTATTTTAAAGCATTTAAACCCCCAAACATTTGATTAGTAGTGTACATCCATGTTTTTACATTGTTATATATTAAAAACGATCTGCATGTAATTACTTCTGTAATTAATTTCTGTAATTACATCATAAATATGCTGTTAATCTCTTAAACCTAATCTCATTTCTATACCCCCAAACCTGGCCCCAACCTTACCCTTTACTCACCTCACCGTAGTGAAGGCATGGATTTTCTGATGGATGTCCATTACACTTGCTGAGCAAGTAATTAACAGTAGGTGTTGTAAAAATAGAGTATGATCACAACAAGTACATTGTTAAGTAGTAGCAAAGGAATCCTTAAGTGATAAAGTGAGCTTTTTTGATTCATTCATAATGTATTTCATTCATAATTGTTTTTTAAAATGTGTGCAGTGTAGCATTTCAACTATATCAATTTTTTTTCAGCTCCTCAAATACATTTGTGGGAAAAATCTGTATAATGTTCACAAATTAAGAAATGTTATCACTGATTATTAATATGTTTGTAATCATGATATAACTTCGGTCAGCATTTATCACAATTTTGACATCAAATTCTAGATTTTTTGACACAATTCATACAATTCTGTTTCATTTCTCAATCTAACATCTCTTTTTTCCCTCAGATATGATGCATGCAACTACTGTTGCACAAACCATCATGACCAGCATGAACCAGAGTGTGCCGTCATCTTGTGAAATATCTCACGAAGCAGACCGCGTTCCACTGATGGTGCTCTACATTGTGGTTTTTATCATTGGTCTGCCAGCCAACTTGGCCACGGTCTATCTCACCCTCCACCAAGTATGTCGTAACAACGTCCTCGGCATCTACCTGCTCAGCCTGTCCATATGCGACCTCACGTACCTCTTCACGCTCCCTATGTGGACCGTGTATGTCAGCCGAAACCACCAGTGGCCCTGGTCCTCATTGGCCTGCAAAGTAACTGGCTTTGTGTTCTTCAACAACATGTACATAAGCATCTTCCTGCTCTGCTGCGTGTCCATCGACCGATACGTGGCGGTGGTCTACGCGATAGAGTCTCGCGGTCTTCGCCAGAAACGCATCGCGGTTTTTGTGTCCTTTTTGATCTTCATGGTAGTGGGCTTGGGTCACTCGCCTGTCTTCATCATGCGGGAAGGTCAAGCAGAACAAGGGAGTCACCACTGTTTTGAGCCGAGCCAGAGCACGCCGATGGTTACGGGGTTTAACTATGCCAGAGTTTGCATCGGATTTTGCATCCCATTGGCCATCTTGATCTTCACCAACAGGGCCATTCTTGCCAACGTTCAGGCCAGTACGGGCCTCCAACCCCATCAGAAAGTCAAAGTGCGCTATTTGGCTGTGGCGGTGGTGGCGTTGTTTTTGATCTGTTTTGCCCCTTATCACATGATCTTGCTAATGCGTGCCATCATCTTCCACTTCCCCAATCTTCAAGGCAAGTGTCACTTCGAACAGCACATCTACACACCTTACAAAATCTCATTGGGACTGTCAACGTTCAACAGCGCCATCAACCCCATTCTCTATGTGCTCTCCAGCAACAACATTCGTCAGGAGATCAGACGTGGCTTAACGTCAGTGTGCGACAGAGTCCTCTCGAGTCAGCGCTCGACAAACAGCAGTCAGCACAACATGCACAGCTCTAAAAGCAATTCAGACCCCTTCCCAGTCAAGGGCGATCAGATGAGGACAGTTTGTCCAACAGCGTGATCAAATTGGAAGATTTTTGTATTGTTTTCTTGGAGTGATGGGACCATCCTTGCAATGTTCAGGACAATCAGGGTTGAGGAAAGTTACTTTTAAAAGTATTAATAAACAATCTTGCATTACTTGTTTAAAAAAGTTACCAAAAGTGGTACTAAAATAATGCATTACGTTATATTTGCTTGACTTTTTAATCGGCGCCAGCTTGCTTGTTAATAGTGTTAAGGTGAAATTATAAAAATGTGTATGTAAAGAAATCGAAAGTCCTATTACACCAAAAGTGAAAGGTGATTAATCTAAGGCTTAAGGAAATATACATTCACATCTGTACAGTTACATGAAGAAGAGTGTGTGTGAAAGCATTGAGTATGAGTCTTCGGCAGTGTATATGACAATGCCCTTCACTGTTTGTTTATTCATTTTAAGAGCACAGAAGGATGCTGAATCTGCTTTTTGTTCAAGTGAGATGAGTAAATACATGTTCACGTTTAAGATCCGCATCATTTGTCCACACAACACATCCAACAGAACCTCAAGGCAATTTGTAAGTTTTTGATTTAGTGGCTAACTCCTACAAATCAGTGTGATTTACTTATCCCTCAATGAATCCTTTTTAAAATCACACATTTAGTGACTGGACTCATACATACGAATTCATACGAATTAGTCACTAAACTGGCAAAACGTAAAATAGTTACGTTTCCGCATGACATCAGGCTGACACATCCACACTTACTGCTGATTTCTGTACACAGGGGAGCTGTCAGGCAACAAATTTGTTTTTAAAATAAAAAAAATGCACTACTTTGCTAGATACTCAAAAAAAAGGTCACACTTTATTTTGATGGTCCGTTTGTTGAATTTAAGTTACATTGCAACTGATTCTCATTAGATTATAAGTTCAATTCAGTTCACTTCATCTTTATTTGTATAGCACTTTTACAATGTAGATTGTGTCAAAGCAGCTTCACATGCATTATAAAAAATTGAAACAGTGTCAGTCCAGTTTTCAGTGTTGAAGTTCAGTTTAGTTCAACTCAGCGTGGTTTAATTTACACTGCTGAGAGTCCAAACACTGAAGATAGACTGTTGAGTAAGGTTAGTGTAAGCTGACATGGAAGCCTGTCACAATATCTATTTTTGTTGTACGATATATTGCACCAAAATATATCGCGATAAACTATATTATTGTCATTGTAGGACCACTTTAGGCCACTCATTATATAATGCCAGAATGGCAATATAATAGCATCATAATGCATGCACACTCTTCAAAAGAACACATCATATTTTGTTCTTAAGAATATTTAATGTCATTTAATTTAGTCATTTTAATAATTTAATGATCAGGCTTTGGAATCAGAATGTAGAAACGCATATCCAAAACAAATAATAATAATAATAAATATTAACAAAAAAAAAAGGATGTGATATCTGCTACCAGATCTATTTTCAGTTGTCGGGCACCCACATTAAAATATACTTTAGTCATTTATGGTAAATACTACAGTGTTTTTTTTAACCATACTGACACTGACACCTCCAGTAGAGATAGAGAGGTTCTGCAATCAGCTAAAATGCTGCAAGAATTGGTTTTTACGTAAGGGCGATATATATTACATCACCAAAAATTATTGAGGTCATGTCCATGTATTGTGCGATAAGTCGATATATAAATTATTGTGACAGGCATATTGACATGTACTTGCAAAGTTTCTTATAGTTCAATTCAATTGAATTCAATTCACCTTTATTTGTTTAGCGCTTTTACAATGTAGATTGTGTCAAAGCAGCTTCACATAAAAGGTTATAGTAAATTGAAAGTGTCAGTCCAGTTAGTGTTGGAGTTAGTGTAGTCAGTTAAATGTCTGTTGAATGTCAGTATGAACAGATATTAAGCAGACAGTCTACTAATACTCAAATAGATCATCGAAATAAAATGTTACCAAAAAAAGTAATCTGATTATATCACCTGCATTATTTGTAATTCATTTTTTCCAACATCAAGAACAGACCTCCAAACTTATCTGAAAGACAAATCAATGTATTTCCTGGCTGTGGTGGTGGGGGTGTTTTGTTACTTATCTGTTTTGATCTGTAAGCACATTATCTTGCTCATGCAGATCATCATTCTGAAATGTTGTTAACTATTTCGATTGCTCCATTAACCCCATTCTCTACAAGCTCTCTTGCAACAACATTAGTAGAGGCATTGCGTCAAGGTGTAATACAGCTTGAATCACTACTCAACACACAGCAGTCAGCTCCAAAAACAATTCAGAGACCTTCACAACAAGAACTGAGCAGATGAGGACAGCTTCCCAAACAACATGATGAATAAAAGCTGTATTTTTTTTGCCTGCCAGGCCATAACTTGGACAGGAGCAGTCTTGGCAGTCATTCATTCATTTTCTTTCAGCTTAGTCTCTTAATTATCAGGGGTTGCAACAGAGGAATGAACTGATCTTTTATTTATTTATTTTTTTTACCAGTAGCGATCCATACTATAGCATCTTTGATATTGTCGACTTTCTCCATTAAACCATAAGCATTGACATCTGTCAGGAGATCAGAAGAAGCTTGGTGTTGTTGTAATCTTTAGTCTGTGCTCAGCACCACAGACTACACAACATGCACCACTGCAAAAGGAATCCAGTCTAGATCCCAACCAAACAAAGGCTCATCAAATGAGGACATCCGAAATGTTTTTGTTTTCTTGATGTGTCCGAATTTAGACCTGAAAGGAGATCAGATAAGAACACGTGGTATTGTTCTGCAGGTTGTTAATACAATGAAACCTCAAGCTTAGTCACAGATCTTGCAACAACAACAAAAAAAGTCAAAGGTGATTTTCCTCAGTAAATATTTCTTGGTATATTTCACACCTCTTCAGAATGTTTCCGCTCAGTGTGATCTGCAGCTTCTGAATGTCTTTCACTGGACTCACCTAAAGAGGTGTTTTTTTTTTTTAATGCAGGATGAGGCCCTCTGACTCACTACACTCTGTGTTTTCACAAGGTCTTTCTCTGAAATCAATGATCCCACCACAATAGCAGGTGCAAAACAAAACGTTATCAGAGAACATGTGCGCGATCAGATTTTCTATGAGTGCAAATACCAACAAATGTATCGATATGATCACTCTGTTCTTACCTGTGGGCTTTCACAACTCTTAATGTATGTTTCATGGGTGTAATTTAGAAGCTGGGTTAGTATCACTTTTTACCTATAAATCCATATTGTAGAGTCTATCATGTGCTGTGTGAAACGATGCAGTGTCAGCATGTTGCAATTGGATGATAACCCAAGATAACTCGTGCGTCCCAATTCGCATATTTATACTAGACCCTAAAAGTATGTACTTTGTATGAGTGTATAGTTTTGAGTGTGTAGCAGTAGCTTTGGGACATACTACTTCCTCGTTAACAGATTGTTATGTTGCGTAGTTACAACCCCTATCAGTCGTCTCTCAACACATCATCCTCATTTCTTTCATGTGTAATTACTAGGGCCAGACAGAATCTGCGGACATTTTTTGCTATTTCTGCGCAGAATTTTGTTAAAAATCTGTGGATTTATGCAGAATGATTCTGGGAATCACATCTTAAACCTTAATATATGAAATAAAAGTAATACCTTTTTAACTCTTATTTAATGTTTATAATGTGAATTCAATTACATGCACTTTATTTGGTAAACAAAGTGAGTCTCATATAAAAAAATCTCTACTAAAAGACAGAAAATATGACTTTACAAACTGTATTGTAAACAAATCATATGAATATTTTAATATTAGTGAAAATCATTTAAAAGCTGAATAAATATAAATGTACACTTATTTACTCAAGTAAATAAACAGAATCAACGATGGGCTAAAAATCTGCAGAAATCTGCGCGCGCAGATTCTGTGTGGGCCTAGTAATTACCAGACTGTAGATTCAGAAGGTTAATCTGCCGTTTGCAGGTCTTTCATGCAGAGAAATTTCCTTGGGTCTTCAGATAATTATCCATTCAGAAGTTAATGTCCAAACATATCAGAAAATATGAATGAAATCTTTTCCAATTGGCTAGATATCAATTAATAGTCATTCAAACAACTTTACCGAAGCTTCTCCACTTGACGGCTGTCTTGCGCGTCCGCCATGTTTGTAGTTTATTTACACTTTTTACCCGAGTTTGTATTCCTAGTCAAATTCTGTCACGGATGGGTATCACAAAAAACAAGGGAAAGATCCAAATGCAGCAAAACACATTTAATGTAAAACAACGAAGACAAAAAGACAAGCGGATATGCAAAGTAATGAAACTGACAAAAACGTGAAGTGCAAAAAATAAAGCACAAGAGTGAAACAAGCAAAAATACAAAAACAGGAATCCAAAAATATAGTGATGATACTTGATGATAGAAAATGAACAAACAAACCAAACGCGAAGAACTAGACCACAAAAAGGGCAGGACGGAACTAACATGACACAGCAAAATCCAATCCAAAGGCAAACGAAACACAACACAACAGGGCTTATAAAAGACAAAACTAATTAGACAATGAGACACAGCTGGAAACGAGTGATCACATGACTACAAAACAACACAAAGACCCAAACTAAAGCTGGTGCCCTAACAGACCACCAGAGGGCACTACAGCAGGTGTGACAAATTCATGTCCAACGCGATATGTATTGTGGACAATATTAGCGGTTAGAGTGTGGACAGTTCTACACTTCGAGTTTCTACCGGAAATAGTAAACCATCCGGGAACCTTTGGCATACTCTTCAGCGTACTAGCAGGACCGGATTAACCAACGGGCATTATGGGCACAGGCCCAGGGGCCCGTGCGCACTTGGGGCTCCTGCAAGGGGGGAAAAATGCATATTTTAGAGTGTCTATTTAAGCTAAATAGTGCATGTTGTTGGAATAAGCTAGTTAAGAGATTACAGCCTATCACCATTTGATTGACAGAGACATCAGAACTAAAGAGCGCATCACACTGAAGTGCGAGTGGCATAGCTCGTATAGTGCATGACATCATCTTTTGACGCGATCAATCATCAACCTGGTTTGAATCCAGCCTCTGATGAACACGTCAGCCCCCCAACCACTACATAGCAGATTTTGCCTACTCTTCATCACAGGGAAGACAAGTAGGAATTGTTTATAAGTGTGTGTATTATGGAGGACTCGGATTCAAAGATTGGAGAGGTGTTATATATAAATCATAAGTTTTTAGACGTTATACATTAAAAATACCCTTAAATATAATTTTTTTTTAGTACTGCTTCAGTCAACTTGAACAAGTATATTAAAATCCATTAATTTTCACTTGTTTTATTATTATTTTTTCTTTCAAAGTGTGCTTTAAATGCTTTAAATAAGTTCAATCCTTGTAGACTAGAAATAGATGTACTGTTTATCATTTATTTTAAAAATACGGGCAAAACATTATAGATTAATTTATTTTAAAATAATATATTAATCTTATTTTTTAGTTCATCTATAATGGTGCGGCTAGGTAGGGGGCCTACAAGACATTGTGCTCAGGGCACTCTGAATTCCTAATCCGGGCCTGGGTTTGAGACAAACTAATTTTATTTTCGATGGTACGCGAGTTCATGTTCTCCGCCTGGGTTTTCTCTGCGTTCTCCCGTTTACCGCTCAGTCCAAAAACATGCACTGTAGGTGAATTGGGTAAACTGAATTGGCCGTAGTGTATGTGTGTGAATGAGTGTGTATGGGGGTTTCCCAGTACTGGGTTGCAGCTGGTAGGGCATGCACTGTGTAAATCATATCCTGGATAAGTTGGTGATTCATTCCGCTGTGGCGACCCCTGATGAATAAAGGGGCTAAGCCGAAGGAAAATGGATGAATAAAAGTATGCGAATTGGAATACAGCTCCAGGGTTATTTATTTAGGCAATCGGATTAGAGCTCACTGTTTTGGCGAGGCTTTTTGTGTGCAATAAAGCATCCAATGGTTTCTAGGCATCAACTTCAGGTGACATTCAGCCTCACTGTTTGAACTCTCAAGTAATTTACTGTAATACAAATGCAGTGGGTCAAATTGTCAATGTTATGTGCCAGTGTTAAACCGCATGTATGTAGTAAAATCATTGTTGTTTGGCAAGTTTACGTACAACCTGAACATGTATATAACTAACTTATTTTTTTATTTTGTATTTGGTTGTTTTTATGTAATATTTCTAAAATGTATATGTTGCATTCTGTGTTTTGTCATGTTGTTTTAATGAATGTCATAAAAATACATAATCTGTATGGCTGCTTTATGGCTTTGTTATTAGTGTAACATTAATTTTGCTTGATTTTGATAAATTAGATTCTAACAATTTGCATTCAATGTTTTTTTTTAAACAGTCAACATTAAATGATGATCTTTGTAAGGCTAAAACAGAGAGAGAAAAGCTCTTTAATCTCCTCATCACGATGCTTTTAAAGACCATAATTAAAAAATGACACACTACACTGAGAAGCCGCTATTAAAAGCTGTTCTTTTTGAGGACACAAGAGCTTTAAATCAGATAATTTGTTAGTTCAGCATTATAAACCGGAAGCTGGTGGTTTCTGTTTTATATTTTGCTGAAAAAAAGGGGTGTTAACATGTTCGTGTGCTCTTTTAAGTGTGTCAGATACACATCAATTAGCAAACAGAAAAATGTTTATTAGTGTAAATCCATCCCAGATTAACTGTTGAGCAAACACAGTGTTGCAGCACACTTCCTCAGTCCTGCTTTTGAGGGTCAAAACGCATGTGATGGACTTGGTGTCTTGCAAAAGCTACAACCCAGACAGACACATGGTGATCTGGTACGTCTGCCCTCTCGCTCCTCTGTAAACATCCTCAATAATTAACAGGATTGACCATGATGAGCTCCTAATTGGCCCTTCCCCCGATGAATAATTAAGCAGGCAGAAGCTTCTCTCAGCCAATAGTGAACAGTCAGTTCGGTGACCCCGCCCCTGTTGTGATGTGCTGTGCGTCTGGCTGAGACAGAATGGCGTGTTTTGACTGAACGCATTATATATCCCCTGTCTGGCTGTGATGATCATATGCTAACTTTATTCCACTTTGTACAGGAAGTGACAGATATTCCGGTGTTAAATACACAGTGGGTTTTTTTTTGGTGTTGTTCAGTGTTAAAAACCGGAGTACATTTCAATCCACAAGTGTGAAAGAGCGTATATTTAAGAGTTCTTTTAGTGTCAAACTTTTAACCCAATATGCAGTGTGTTTCCCACTAGTGATGGGAAGTCCAGTTTTTTTTTTACTCGAACCGTTTCTTTCGGACAAACAGTGATCAAACCAGTATGTTTTACGGGTCTTGATGATATAATAAATTATAACATATAATAAAATCATTCATTGTCAGAAGCAGTATACACTGCACATTTTAGATAGTAGATCTAACTACCTTAGAGTTAAAATGTTCACTCCCTCAGAGTTTATATGGGAACCACTATAAAAGGGTTAAAATAACACTTTCGAAAGAGTTAACATTATCAGAACTCAGAGAGTGTTAATTAGCAAACTCTTATAGTGTCAATATTGACACCACAAAGGATCATTTGAACACCACTCAGAGTTATGTATTAACACTCTTAGGTCAAATTTTCAACACTGCACAGAAACAAAAATACATCTTGTTTAATATCAGCAACACTTTAATAACTATTATATTCCATGGTCTGTTGGAATTCTTGATTCTGATTGGCTGGAGGGTGTGGTATATTTCGTTGAAACGCACAGGTAGTTCCAGTCAGTTTTGATCACAGTTGGAAATAAAAGCGCTTCTCCCAAACGTTTTACCAAACAGTTACTATAGCAATTCGCATGTGCTGCGCATGAAATGTATATATATATATATAGCTCAACAATAAAACAAAACAAAACAAAACAAAACAAAAAAACGTTACGTCAAATTAGAAATGACATTCGCATTCGCCCCAACCCTCTTTATCATTCTAACTCTCTTCTCAGATGGGATGGTGGGCCAGATCAAAGATTACAATGGGCCAACTTTGGCCCGCGGCCCCTACTTTGGGTATCTCTGATCTACATATAGCCTAATGTAAAGTTAACAGCAGCGGCGGTCTTAGTGATTTGGGTGCCCTAAGCAATTCCAGTTATGGGGCCCAACCTCTGAAACTCAAAACTTTCTCTTTCTCTATAGATTTCTTCTTCTCTATATTAATTTTTTTTTGGTAAATAAACTGCATGTTAAAAAACATATTTTTATGTGTGTTTTTTACTTAATTTTAAACAACAAGCTCACAAACTAACTAGTTCAATAGCTATATGTTCTTATTTTGATATTTGCATATGCAGTACAGAAGGAACATTCCACTATTCATGAGGGCCCCTGGTTTTGAAAAGGAGTAGTAGTGTTAAAATCTTAAAGGTTATATATATATATATATATATATATATGTTTTACATTTAGTCTATATATATATATATATATATATATGATTCTTGGCATCGGTCGGGGGCCCCTAATTTACCGGGGCTCTAAGTGGCTGCTTACCTCACTTATTAGTTAACTGCACTCCTGGTTAAAAGCACAATTTTATGATCATCATTTAACTGTAATAGTAATATACACACAATCCAATATAATATACATACATACAATATAATAGGATATCTGCTGTCCATGAAATCTGTCAAGTTTGAAAATATGTCTCTAAAAGTCTGACTTAAAAAAATGTATTTGTCTTAAATTGATGCTCAATATTCATGTTAAGAAATTCAAAACCATTTTAAAGGCGTATAATATTCAGTTTTCATCATTTAAAAGTACACAATTCAAATTCAGATTGTTTTGGCATCTTTTAAGCTCAATATGTATGATGTTCCACTGATCTAGTTCTCAAGTCTATAGCAGATCCCCTGAGCATGGATGGGTTGTTGCTATAGCAGGGATACAGATGAGGCCAGAAGTTAACCCAAACCCTTTAAAGTAATGTAAAAACAGAGTATCAATAATGAGAATTATTTATATTATTTATTAAATCACCCATTAAACTACATTTTATTAGCATCTTCTCCTAGCCCACTCTAAACCGCCCCCTGACAGTAATGAAAAATATGAATTATTGTTGTGTAGCCTACAGTGGCACAAAAATGAGGCTATTTTGCTGTTCTGATCAAATAAGAACATCAAAAATATTTGCAATGGACTTTTGTGTATTTGCCTGATGTGCACTAGTTTAGACCTGAAAGCAGGCTGATAAGGAAGCATGGTTTTGGTTATAAATATAATAAAGCCTTTTTGAGGTTTGTCACAGATCTTTTAAAAAAACTAAATAAACAAACAAATAGGTCCCACTTTATATTAAGTGTCCTTAACTATGTACTTACATGTACATATAATTACAATATGACCCAAAAGAAAAAAAACAATCAAAGGTGAATTTCCCCTGTAAAAATGTCTTGGTGTATTTCACACCTCCTTATCTGCTTCCTCCTCAGAATGTTTCCATTCAGTTTGATCTGCAGCCTCTGAATTTGTTGCACTGGACTCACCTACAGACTATTATATATTTTGTTTCTCAGAATGAGGGCCTCTGAGTCTGAGTTTCACATGGTGTTTTTTTTTCTGAACTCAACCATCCCACAATAATAGCTGATGCAAAACAAAATGTTATCCGAAAATTGTGGACATTTTGTACACAAGATGAATTACTTTGTACAGTGTCACCAAAATGATCAAACATTGACGTGTTCCCTGCATCCCATCGAGAATTTACCACCTCAATGTTTTGTAATGCTTGAAAGCCATTTACTGTTGTTTTGTTTGCTCTAATTCTTTCTTTCTTTCTTAGTATCCCTCTGATATGTTCCACGAAATGTGTGAATTATTAATATACGCAGGAAGGCTCCTCTGAAAGCATCCTGTATTCTAGCTCTCAGTTCTGAGACTTATCTACATTTCTCCATTTGTGGACATGAATTTATGTCTCACACATGGGATCACTTTCACATCCACATAACTTAATTACTAATGTAAAATATAAGTCTATAATCCCCTATGAAAAATGAATCATGGTTTTATCATAGTACTGTTGTAGTAAGAGCATTCATTGCCATTTGTATAGCCACACAATTTTACTAAAATACATAAATTATCATGGTTTAATGAAAAAATATATTTTAGTAACTGTAAAATATTACAGTAATTTATAGTAAATCCTGCATGAATACTATAGTAAAGTACTTGAATACAACTGTTGTGATAATTATTACAACATATAGACTAGTAAAATATACACAATTTACCCAATACTACTGTACTACAACACTGTAAACCCAACACTGTGAAAGTTTTCTTGTAGGCTATATATATATATACATATATATATACCACATATATATATACCACCACAGTCTACTGTAGTAAAAATAAAGTAGGCACTAGGCTGTTTATTACCAACCAATTTATCAGTTCCCTTTAAGAACTACAACACGAGTAGCGTTTATTTTAAAAAGCACAGTAGTATTTAAATGATTATAGGCTATTTTTCATGTGGAAGTGGGGGCCTTAAAATCACCACTGACTGGCGTTCTGTTTTCTTTTTATTCTTCTTCTTTTGTCAGCTAATGTCCATTTATATATATATA
>CAIGQQ010032164.1:7789778-7811390 GCA_903798035.1 Danio albolineatus
TATATATATATATATTTCCCTCCTTTGTCTTTATTCGCATTTGCGCATGCCCAGAAGGCCTACGTGTGCTGATCGATGGACGCGCCTAAATCACGTATTCGTTTGTTGGCTGGTCAGGAGGTATTATTTCCAGGTACGTATATTTTAGGATGAATATCCTGAAACAAGTAAATCTGTTTGAATGACAGGAAATTACAGGAAAAACCTTATAACCACCTAAATTTCAGTCTGTGCTGACATTTACTCACCCCACGCACTGACACAGAAGCTACGACTAAATACATGGAGGCGTACTAACGTTACTAGCCTATTTTAAGATCATTTGTATACTAAATGACATTTTACGTGTAGTAACATTGTTTTTCAGACGTGTTTTCGTAGCTCCATCTACTGGTCACAATGTGAAACTTATAAAAGCATTTTGAATTTTATAGTCTCTCAGCATTTTAAGATATTTTACTGCTAATCTTATTCCATTTGTATATTTTGTTGTGTGACATAATTGTCTACAACACATAAATACAACAGCTAGTACAGTTTCTACACAGTAGTTGACAGCATCTCTATAAAATAAACTATAGAAACCATCATATCATTTTGTAATGTTTATAATGAAAACTTGATTGGTTTTGGAAACTACAGTATAATGGTACTTTTGAGACTTGGCATGTTAAAAGCATTAACGCTAATGGAATATTTCCCCAAAACACTGATTTTATTGCTTATAGTGTGATGGTTTGAAGTGTTGTTGTGTAATTTATTTATCATGAAAACCGTTATAACTATTTTTGTTCAGCAGGGATCATTTAAGCTTGAAAGTTCTGTTAAAACAAATGAATTTGAAGACGGGTGCTGTAGTGTCACGCACCTAGTCAATAGAGGGGAGTGTTGTCTCACTTTCACCCTTCACTCATGCATTTAATGTTTCTCGACTGTCTAATTTATCACTTGCTGCAAAACAGAATTTAATCATTCCAGCTCGACTGGTGCAATGGCATTAATCAACAAAAAAACAATATTTTCTCACCTTTTTGACCACTGAACCGTAAGACCAAATGAGAAGTTATAGTGGACTTAATTCCCCAGGGACCCACACTGGCTCCTTTCCTGTTTACTGTTTACACTGTTTTTAAGTACAGCACTGGACTAATGTCACTTGCAGAAGTGCCCAGATGATAGATATGTGAGAAGTTCAGAAAAGGACAGCACAGTAGAAAGATTGGTGACTTCTTTGACTGATATGTGCAGAAACAATGTGATGTGGGGGGAAAGGAGATTATGGGATGTCAGTAGAGGAACCTTTCACCCCGGTTTCCATCCCCGGAGGATGTTGACATGCCACAGTCCTACAAGTTTTGGGGATTTTAGTCAGCTCTATTTTTTCACTCTAGGTCTATTCTTTTTATTCAATTTTGTACACTTACTGTAGCATTGAAAACTGTATCTTGTATCCTTATATTCAATAATCTGTATAGCTGTAGTATATCTGCACTGAAGTATCTTAACTTTGGCACAGTTTTTACTTAAAACGACAGTCAAATCCTTTTTTATAAGCTATTGCTTTTAGCAATTTAGCAATAAAACATTATATATATATAAATATATATATAAACTTTAGATATTGTCAGATCAGAACTTGCTCTCACTGCCCTGTCTTTTTTGTCATTTCTCCTCTGCGCTCAACCCACTCGAGAGACGCTTATTGACAGATGGTCCGGGCATTACCCGGCATCATGTTTTCACAGCCGACTTTACCTTGGCCTAAAGCCTGGACACACAAAGGAAAACCAAGTTCATATTCTAGCCCGAACTTGTATATAAACTACGGGAGGATTACTATTGCTTACCACAAAAATAATAAATTAGCATCTCTAATGTGATTAAAAGGATAGTTCACACAAAACTTTATATTCTGTCACTATTTGCTCACCATTTGTTCCGAACATGTTTGACTTTTTTTTTCTTTTGTTGAACACAAAATATTATTTTGAAGAAAGCTTGTTTTTCCTACTATGAGAGACAATGTTTACCATTTTTCAGCTTTCTTAAAAAGAATCTACGTAAAGAAACCCATAAAGATTTGGAAGCACTTTATTGAGAGTAATTAGTGAGTAAATTTAAATTTTGGGGAAACTAACCTTTTAAGGGTGAAGTTGAAGTTTCTAATACAGCCTTAGTATTTTTATGACATATTTACAGAATCTTCAATGTCCTGCACCCATCAGCAAATGTATTGCAGGGTGCTTTAGATTTTTTTTTTCTGACAAAATGCATTTTTTACAGAACAGGCGTTCCCAAAATGATGTCGCTTTTCCTTCCTGTGCCTTCGGTCAAAGCCCAGCTGCTGTCCTGGTGACTGAGGGGCATTTACAAATGAGGTAGATTTTTTTTTCCCAGCTTCAGGGCTCAGTTACCTAATTTTAATTCTCAAAATATGCACAGACCTCACTTTTTTGCAGTAATGCATGTTTTCAGTTCAGATTTTTTAAAATATTCTGATTTCAATTCCATGACAACGTAATACTCATCATAAATTTATCAGCAATTGCACAAAAACGCTAATGTGAGGAAATATTGTGTGAAAGAAATTATAGTACTGCCCATTCATCTCACCACCTATAAAACCCCGTAAGTATGAAGTCATTGTTCACTCAGAGTTGAAACTTTATGGCACAGATCTACTTAACCTTGATATCATACACTTTGCAGTATCAACTGAAACACTGCCAGCCTCTCTTCGGTGTAGTTTAAAAAGAGTTCACACAAAATGAAAACGTGCTAATAATTTAGCCACCCTCAGGGCATCCGAGATGTAGGTGACTTTATTCTTCAGTAGAACGTTTAAGAAGATTTTTCCTGAATATCTGAAACTGGTCCTTGGTGATTCACAAAACCTTGGTGAAAGGCTGCGAGCACTTTGAGTCACATATACCGGCAAAATAAAACAAAACAAATCCAAAAATATAATGACTATATAACCCAAATTAGTAGCCACGGCTCCTGGAGAAACAATGAAGTCTTGATCTGTCTGTTATTATTTTAGCTTCTGGAAATGGCGCATTTAGTCTGGAGCATGGGCTTTTTGTGTGTTAGAAACTCACTTATAAGCTGTTGTTTGTTAAAAACACATTTACTTAAATATAGACTGCAGCAATTAGGATAAGCACAGCAGTTTTGATGAACAATTGCAAAACACACTCATTCCTCTATGTGTGAGTTAGTACCTGAATACACGCCAATTGTTGTCAGTTATGTTCAGTTTCTTGCACATATCAGTTGTTTTGCTTCATAAGACCTCAAAATATAAAACTGATTCTGAAATATCACTAAGAGCCACTGATATTAATTTGTTTTTTGCCTTTGTTTGTTTTTTTACTTGCATTTTATGAATCACAAAGGACCAGAGTTTAAACAAAAAATCTTTAATGTTCTACTGAAGAAGTCAACAAGATCTTGCATGGCCTGGGGGCAAATTGACAGGGTGAACTATCCCTTTAAAGAGCTAAGATAAGTTGAAACACTTATTCCCGTTGAATTTCATTAATATCGTTGACTATATTTTTAATTCATGATTAAAAAACAAGTTTTTTTTAAGACTATAGAACACTATATAGAACACTTGCTGTCAAATTGCATTGGCCCAGAAACACACCATAGCATTCACATCGAGCTGAAACAGCAATCACACACCACTTACACATGAATGCACAATGACCCAGAAGACAATTTACTTTTTTCTTTTTTTCACATGGACATTATAGATAAACAACTAACAAGACATTCACTGTTAAAATGATGCAACACAGATGATGGTATTTTACTAAAAAAAAGAAGTAGTACAATTTAAAAATACACAACATCGTGGCTGTTTTGTGATTATCAGATGTCATTGTCCAAAAGCCCTACATCTAATCCATAAAGTTTGCCAAGAGGCCTGCTCAGATTTCAATTAGATAAAACACTGCTAATGACTCTCTCCCTCAGAACATCAAGTCCCACTGCCCACATCTCATCCTCTTTTCTACCCCTCTGAGCATCTGCAGTTTCAGTCATCAGAAGCTCATTACTGTCTAGATCCACCACGATCCAGCTCCGTTTCTTAACACAAGGATTTATCTTAAAACGTAACAAAGAGAGAGGAAATGATGCAAATATGGCTGTAAATCTGAATTCAGAAGTGTCCGGCGAAGATTAGCCTTGCACTTTGGAGAATTAGTCATTTGCTGAGTGTTTTGAAACTAACGAACCCCCCTTTTTAACTGGAAGGGAGAAAACAGCCTCTCCCGAACATCTCTTCACACTGTTCTGGCATAAGTATAATACAATGTACAGTTGAAAACAGATACTTGTCCTGACAAATCAGGTCTTTTATTTAAAGTTGGCTCTGTTTCAAACTGTAGTGGTTTGCGTGAGAGTGTTTTTATTGCTAATCTCCTCTGGAATGAGAGCCGTAGCCGAACAACCGTTGACAACAGAAATGCTAGTCTTATTGTCTCGAAGTCTATGCTCATATGTGCTGACGTGTGCATTCGCTGTTTCCTGCTGAGTGACACTTGCAGAGATTTTAAGGTCAGGATTAAGGTTGGAGGGATCCGTGCAGCTGTTGATCAGATCCTCGCCCTGGACCTTCTGCATGTGAAACGTTCCATGAATTTTCAGTTCAAGAGTGGAGGTGACAGTCTGCATGCATACGACACAGCGGAAGCCTGTCAGAGAGTTGTGCAGGTCTGGGTGCCTCTGACAGTGTTCCAGGAAGTCCTCCTCACTGTGAAGAGGAAGCTTGCAGATGCGGCAGTTGCCTGTGTCCAAGCTCCTGCTGTGGGTGACCTTGTGTTCAGTCAGAGTTAGCAGTGAGGGGAAGCGCTCTCCACAGATGGGGCATTGGCAGTGCTTGGTGGGGCCTAGATGAGTCTGGACGTGCTCCCACAGTGCCATCTCAGTGAAGAAGGTCTTGGAACAGTCTTTGCATTTGTGGCTCCCTTGGATCGCCTCCACTTTGCGCTTGAGAGTGCCACTCTCCCCAGGCTGGATGTGGTGATCTCGCAGCTGGTGGTTGGCGAGCAAGGATTGCATGGTGTATGAAGCACCACAGATTTCACAGGCAAACATAGGATCGCTCAGGCTCGCCTTGCCTTTGCTTTCAGTGGGAGGGCTGAACAGCGATTCCACCTTACCCTCTCTTATTTCACTATTCGCTGGCAGGAATCCAGCGCTGTCCTTGGCAACTGGTTCGGAGACAGGTGGAGGGGTCACGTTGTTACCTTCAGCGCTCTGGCTCTTGGCACAGAGTTTCTCGTGTAAGGGCACCTCGAGGGGAGATCTGGTCTTAGTACAGACGCAGGGACTGCATTTGTCACTGTGTGTGGTGATATGACACTGCAAGTCAACATCCGTGGTAAAGGACTCTGTACAGAAGATGCAACAGTATGCCTTACATTGTTTGTCGAGATGCTTCTCTTTGACATGCATGTGCAAGTCATGCTCTTGCTTGAAGTCCCAGTCGCATGACGTACAGTGGAAGGTTGTTTTCTTGTTACTGTGTTCAGAAGCCAAGTGAACCTGAATAGACACCTTGGAGCTGAACACCTGCTGGCATAGGGAACAGCGGTAAAATGAAACAGTGTGCATCTCAAGTAGGTGTCCATGTAAGTCTTTCACACTAGCGAAGGTCTTACTGCAGCTCTCACAGATGTAGAACGTAGATGTGTTGCTAAATTGAGACACTATTTGTTCCTTAAAAGATGCCTTGTTTGGGAAATCCCTGAATCCCTCTGGACTTGTAAGTTTTGGAAGCATACTTTTCAGGTGAGAGCTCAAGTGAGTCTGAAACAGATCCAGATCTGTGTATTTAGCTCCACAATGGTCACATATTAAATCCGATGATGGTATGGCACATTGGCCAGCTTTTTTGTCTGGACTCTTAATTGACTGAGGTGATGTTGAACCAGTTGTTCTTCTTCCATCTGTGAGGTTCATCAGGTTAGTGTTCTTGTGTGTCTTTTTAATATGCTGCATCAGTTTTAGTTTACTGCTAAATGTAGGCAAGTGGGTGCAGTATGGACAGAATTGCAAAGACCTCCTTTCTGCTGTTTCTTCTAGATCAGGATCAAGTTTTGGGCTCTGGTTCTTACAGTGGGTTTGCTGAACGTGATTATCTAGTGTGTCCTTCGTAAGGAACCCTCTAAAGCACTGTGAGCAGAAGAAGACGTTGCTTTCGGTTAAAGCAGAGTTATGGGTTCGCCGAACATGCTCTTGAAGAGCTTCCAGGTTTTTTAACGATGTGGGACAGAAGCTACACTGAAGAACTGTCTGAACGGCTGCTGTGATTGCAGCTTCAAGCAACACAGAGTGGCCTAGCATTACATTAGCCTCTTTCTGGTGCAGTTCAGATGGAAAAGCAAGAATCTCAGAACTGGAGCAGATCTTATTCTCCGTGTGTTGGGCCTGTGGACGTGCTCTGGAGTCCACGTGGTTGTGAACATAATTACTTATAATCTTGAGCTTTTTGGAAATTCCTAAAGAACTGTCAAACGAAGACTTTCTTTTTTCTCCAGAAGCAGCTAGGCTTGTTGGACTGGGTATTGATACATTGATACATTTGCATTCTGCCATTAAGAGAGATGACTGATCTTGTGCTGCAAAATTTGGAGGTTTTCTTTTCTCAGAGTCCCCCATGTAATTTGGTAGATCGTTTAGAAAAGAGAGATGTTGCAAGGTCATCGTACTAGCCTGCTCAAACTGATTATTAAAGTCCTGTTTGTTTTTTGTTGGGCTTTCGTCACTTGCATCTGTTTGTGATATTTCAAGAGGTACTGAACTGTTGCCAGGCAAAGGGGTGTTCACCTTCCCGCTCAGACCGAGTCTCTGATGGTCTCCGCATGTCTTTCCCTTGAATCCAAGGCCACATCCATCTTCATGGTCAGTGGAGGAATGTCCAGGAAAACCCAAACAAAATATTTCATCTTCCTCAACATTACGGTTTGCTATAAACCAAGAGGAAAAGAGAAATGTCTGTTTACAACTTTCATGAAAAAATGTACCATTGGAGAGTAACTAGCTGGCAGAAATTTAGCAAAGCTTCTGAATGAAGTTTATGTTTAGTAATGTGAACTTAACTCAAAAAAGTTAATTTTCTTTAAATCATTGAAGGTTCTCCAGTAACAAGATACTTTTTCAAATATGTAGAGCCACAGGTTTGTCTGAATCACATATGATATACTCTGAAATACAGCCTGCCCACCCTCTTGTTAAATTGTAGTTTAGTTATTTACTTTCAAAAAGACAGCTACAGCTGCACTAAATTAATAGTACCATGTAGCTTCCCAAACACTTCAGATTAAATGTTTCAAAAGGACTGTCTTGCTGATGTCTGGCAGGTTAAAATATAATCCAGCCTCATAAAAGCAGACTAAACACCAAAAATATGAATTGGATGCTCTTTTTCACACTTTTTTAGATGTAATTAGCTCGGCATGTGGCCACATAATGAGCAGTCCCACTGTGACTAAAATTGCTGTCAGTGTGAGAGGACCAGATTCACAGTTTGAACAAATGCAGTGCTGCTACTTTAAAGTACTGAATATTTACAAGAGAAAAAAATAAAGCAAAAATCATTGAACCAAATCCATGCCTACACTGAATGAAATTAAAAGATAAAACACTTAATGCATAAAAAACATGATTAGCAATTTAAGTATCATAAATCCAGAATCATTTGTAAGGACATGACTCGTTATGTTTGTGTGCAAATAGGGAATTGCAAATATACCTAATTCAAAGGTCACACAAACATCAAGAAACACTAAACCTGCAATATAAAACCCCTGAGAATGTCTCATCTTTGTAATCTTCTCATATAAAGGATACAGACAAAGATGGAGAATATATTTACAGTTTATTCAGGATAGTGTGTTTACCTGAACTATGGCAGTACTTCTGTTGAGCCAGTGATTCTGATTGTGGTAGGCTTGTAGGTGCTTCAGTACTTCCTTCTTTCTCTTGTCCATGGATGTTATTTTCCTCATCCCATTCTTTGCCCCTCTCCTCGGAGCAATGTTTCTTTCCCATATTCATCCCATCTTCATTTGCATTTAACCTGTTTTCCTGACCTGTGGAGAAGAGATTGATAAGACTCATGATGACCTGACCATAGGTGCTAAATGTAATTTTACATTGCTAAAACTTAAGCATTTTAAGTGGATTATTTGGTACACACATGGTTAGTCTGAAAACGTGCAAACAAATATAGATTATTTTGATCTGCTTTTCATCCAGCAATGTAGTACCCTTGTGTGCTTGTTTGCTTTTTAAATAAAAGGTGCACAGAAGACAGAAACAGCTTTCTGTTTTTAATAAAAGCATGATGAACTATAAAATGTGGATGAGTAAATGATCTCTACAGGGAAAACTATGCAAACAAAATGTGCAGAGAAACAGATTCAGCAGTTGAATATTTCATTATACAGCCTTTTTTTGTTCTGCATTTCACTTTTTGTTCTTCTAGTAACGTCTGTATTTCAAAGTGACAGCAACATGTCAGGAAACACACACAGCTTTTACCCAGCAAACATAAAGACATCAGTAAACGTTCAAACACTCAAACTCGCATTCATTCATTTTTCAGTCATGTTTCTGATTTCTATTGTTTTTTTTTTATTGAGATATGATTCTGATCCCTACTCCTAAATCTAACACACACATTTAGAATCAATTGTTATACATTATTAAATGTTTATTAAGTAGTATTCCTCAATCACTTCTATTCTAAGCCCTAGAACATTTAGTCCTCCCAAACAAAGCAAAATCGCACGCACACATTATTAATACAGCTGTGAAAACTTTGTTGTTGCCAATACCACAAGAGCAGCCTACATTGATTATCGTAATAAATTCCTCTTCATCGATATGTAGGCTATCATGTGGATCACGTGCATAATATGGCAACACCCTCTAATAAAATGACCCAAGAAGAACGCAATGAAAGTGAAATGAAAGTTCTGCAGAACAATTCCATTATCCTCTTGGTCTATTCCGCAACATCTTTCTGTAGTCTATCTACAACTTATCAGGGTCAATCAGTCGATTTGCCCACGGTGGAGTTTCACATGAAACAAGGAAGCAAGTGATTAAATAATGATAAAAAAAACCTTTCGTACCTTTTAAAGATCTGGGCTTCGCCTGCTTTCGACGAGACATTTTAAAAGACTTCAACAGCGGCCAGTGTTAAGTTGCTGTCCACTGTTTGCAAGCGCAGAGGGCGAACAAGACCAAACACTTGAGTGTTATTTCATGGACTGGAATAGCGGAAAAGCACATTAATATGACGGGCAAAGGGGCTCGCCCCCGCCTACAGCAGCGGGATGACTCCATACACGCGCTGCGCCACCGGGGACGCGCGCGAAATGCGTAATCACTGTACTCACATGAACACGGACACACACAGAGCGGAACCCCGATTGGCAGCGTTCATACTTTTTTTATTTTGAGTTAACTAGTCTAAGAGTGTCGAGTTTACTAGTTTGCCCTGTAAATATAGTTCTCGTTTCACGTCACGTGTTTTTACTAGAATTTATTACATTTATAGACTTAAACAATAAAAGATACGTTACGAGATTGTGCTTATAATTGATTAAATTGATTGGTTTCAGAACATTTTGATTAGAAATTAATCCTGGCTTTCAATGTTTTGATCTGGACAATTTCTTCTGAATGAGATGTTAAATGAGTATATGTGAAGAACATTTAAACTTGATTTTTTTTTTTTACAGATCCCCAAAATCTGATTTTTGTCTGAGACAAGGAGCATTCACTCCATTAATGCTTTAATTTCATTCAAATCAAAGAAATGAAACAAGTAAGACGAGAAAATGCTCATGTAACGTTTGAAATATCTACAATATAGCATCAAACATATGGCACTGTTGTAATGAAATCATCAGAGGAGCGTCTTCGTTCATAATGACACCTCGGTTTAATTTCTCTGTGGAAACGTTAGTTATGAGCCGCCCCGTTGGATGGGCTTTGCAGTGGGGAACGTTGATTAGAAAGCTGGATCCCTTTGGGAGTCTGCTCTGCAATTGCATGTTTCTAATGAGTTTTGAATTAGCTGCTGAGACACTTGTCTGTGACTGTTTTGTGAATAGAGGAGGGGATGTTGCGATATAGACACACACCACGACATAATACATCTGTCAGGTCCTGAGATTCCACCATAAAGACTTTGGGTCAATTGAGTGTAGTTTGAGTTGCCTTAAGCATTCTAGTGATTTAAACTGTCAGATGACATTATGAATTTGCAGCGCAGCCGAGTATATGCGTATTTGTGAATGTGTAGCTTTAAATAGCCCGTATTGACATGCAAAAGCAACCTTTGCACAAAGGAGATCATGAAGGAAATAATATATCAGCCAATCAGAGCATCTCCAGGGAGGAAAGCTGTTCTGCTTCATATCCTCAAGCACCCAATTGGTTTTATTAGACCATTTTAAAACAAACACTTTGCAGTAAATCTGCTGCAGTAAAAATAACACTAATAAACAGTCATTTCGCCTAGATTGTTTTTATTGATTCACTTTTTTAAAATTATGAACTGAGAGAGTTCAATTTGTTATTTTGAGCAAGAAAGACTTTCTTTTGAGTCCCAAAAATCCCGAAATACCTTTGCATCCTAGAAAATCTTTCAACAGAACTATGGGGAGAGAAAAAACACTGCTACTCTCAGTTGATAGTGCCTCATAATGCATGTCATTATTTCAGGGCCACTAATGGGCATAAAATATAAAGCCTATTAAGCTCTTAAAGGAATAGTTAGCCACAGTTAATACCGCAAATGTGTTTCTTTTGAAATGTTTTGCATACAGATGATTGTGTTGTCAAAACAATTGTTGTTCACACAGAAGCACGAAAACTATTAAAGGTGCCATAGAATGAAAATCTGGAGATAAAACATAGCTAAATAATAATTACAGTAATGACATGAGCCTCAAACACCATTTTTCCTGAAAGAACAGGCCAATCTGAAAAGAAAAACTGGCAATGTTTTCTAGTGAGATCAAAATATTGATGATTTTCCCCCTATACATTTATCTAAGCTTGTAAACATAATATGTACTGTATGTGGGACTCTTATTTTGAAAATAAGAGTGGCAGGAAGACTAAAAGGAGAAGATCTGTGAAACAGGAACACTAGAGGCTGTGTCTGAAACAGCATACTTCCATACTATACAGTACGCTAAAAGCAGTATGCAAGCCCAGTAGTATGTCCGAATTCATAGAATTTGAAAATCAGTATGCGAGAAGTACCCGGATTACTTACTACTTCCGGGGAGATTCTGAAGTGCGCATCCCATGCACGCTGCATTATCCCATGATGCCTCGCGAGAGAATTCATGAATGGGAGTGACGCAACCATGACAAAATGGCGGATGTAGTACGAATTCCATTCATACTTCTCACATTCATACATTAAAGAACATACTTTTTTAACGGCCGAGTAGTACGTTTAAATTCAAATGCAGTACTACCTACTGAGTAGTAGGCGGTTTCGGACGCAGCCAGAGATTATTAATTTATTCAGTACCGCCTCCAAGAGGCATAAGGTCTGTTTAAATGTATATTTTGTTAGTTTAATGTGTTTTTGCGATTTGCCAGATACGCTTAAATAAGGCAATAAACACGTATGTTTATAATGAGGCAGCAGACACATGTAAACCTCTAAAATTTGTGCTTAATGCATATTTATGCATTGTGTCATATCACTCAGCTCCTACTATGATTTTTCTTGAGTAAAAGGATGCCAATACATTTGATCTGATTATGCAAAGGCTGATATTAATTGGGGCCACTCTGGTGAAATTAAGATGGTGACATAAACCACTGTAGGGCCTCGCACACGTAATAAATAATTATGTAGTGCGTTAACTTTAAATTAGCTCAAAGGGAATATAACAGAATTTAAAGTGGCTCCAAAAGAATCAACTCTTTTGAACTGAACAAACGAATCATCCAGCGCTCGTTTGAACAGACAGTGCTGTTGACTCTAAAATGAATATTGCTATTCGAAATAAAGTAACAACTTTTAATACTTAAGCAGGGTAACAAGATCTAGGTATAAGGCAGTAGATTCATGAATATACACAGGCCGCTTTCCTTTGAATACAAAAGATACTTTATTGACTACAAACAAAACTAACACAAACACACATACGCACACACATTCATACTGGTTGCAGACAAGGAATGTTAGGAAAAGAAGAGTTTAGGAGTAATGTGATGTCTAACCTCAAGATGTGAAAACCTAACCAAGTGAACCAAATAATCAATTCAACCTTTACTGTCTTAGACAGGGTTATTTATCATTTAACATGATTATCAGACCATACACCAGTTCAGCAATGGATCTGGAGATGTACTTGCTTTCCTTATGATGTGGTGAAATCCCTCTGTGGAGCTGGATTCCCACGTGAGTTCACTGGTAGATGGTTGGTCGTTGAAGTAACGTGTCGGAGGCTGCTGATGAAGTGAAGTCCGGTAGTTCAAGTTGGAGACGGCAAAACTGTAGTCGTGCGGACTGGTTTCGCGACGCAACTTAACTTAACTAGACCCTCGACGGAAAGAAAAGAAAGAAGAGTGAACGGAAGATGAGGAGTTTGAGGCTGGTCTCATCCCATCTTAGTGTCTGAGTCCGGCTGGACTGGACCTGGAGAAGAGTCGTCCCAGGAGCGGAGCATCTCAACTCCTCAACAGCTGCTGCTGGTGCAACTGCTCTGCTCTGCTCTGCCTTTGCTTTTGCCTAGAGAGTTTTGAGGTGATGGGTTTTTAACCACCAATGTTTCCGGCCCCTAATAGAGCTGGATCAGTAAGGCATTGTCCATGGATCTGCGTGACAGTCCCATGTTAGCACATGCAGCTTTGGCGTGACTCGCTCACATGAGCCATGATGCTTAGAATTATAGTTATAATCATACATTCATAATTTGAACATGATACATTTTACATATCTATAATTAAAAGAAATGAAAGAAAGGGAAAGGGTTTCACTCATTCATCTCAAGTAACATACACATAATGGTATATTTGTGATAAATCAAAGCATAATGGTTACGCATGATTGATTCCTCGTTAACATATACAGGATTCAGTAGTCATACAAGAGTAATAAAATGACTTTTCATTAAAAGTCCGCTATCATCATTTTGAGGATGATCTGAGGAACTTTAATGTTTAATAGTAGTTTATAAGATTCAGGGAGGATTTTGATTCTCTGTTTTGGACCAAAGTCAGTCAATTCTTTGTCTTGCATGGAGGTTAAACACAAGCTCTTTGTTAAGGAAAGGGTTCTCGTGATCAGTTACTCATTCGTCTTGAGTTAACTTGATCAGAATAGTAGGTCCGATGACACTTAACTGATGATGACCAGTCATGAGGCTGATAGCCTCAAGACATCCGCTTGCTGCTCTGTACTACAACAAAAATGGCTTGATCTTCGGATTTTGGTCAGAGACCAAAATGACTCTTGATCAAGGTGATTCTGATCACAGGTGTCGACTCAGTTATTGGTGTCTGCATCGTTAAGTCCTTACACCACTCACCACTTCACTTTAAAAGATTGGCAACAAGGCTTGTTAGAATATTTGACAAATTAAAGATGATTATTGCATGTGTGTATTTCAGAGGGCAACACAGTAGCTCAGTGGTTAGCACTGTTGCCTCACATCAAGAAAATCGCTGGTTTGAGTCCCGACAGGGTCATTCAGCATTTCTGTGTGGAGTTTGCATGTTCTCCCCGTGTTCGCGTGGGTTTACCCCACAGTCCAATGGCATGCGCTATAGGTGAATTGAATAAAATAAATTGGATGTGGTGTATGAATGTGTGTGAATGAGTGTGTATGGATATTTCCCAGTACTGGGTTGCAGCTGGAAGGGCATTTGCTGTGTTATACATATGCTGGATAAGTAGGTGGTTCATTCCGCTGTGGCAGCCCCTGATGAATAAAGGTCGAAGAAAAATAAATGAATGTATATTAAAGTGCATCATGCTGAAAGTGTTTGTGTGTGTTTGAGAGAGAGAGAGAGAGAGAGAGAGAGAGAGAGAGTGCAGTCACTGTTACAGGCTGCATAGCATCAGAATAGAGCTCATTAATATTCACAACCACTCCTAAAACTACAACTGTTAGCTTTCTATACTACTGTAAGCTTTCTATTCTATGGGTAATTTCTGTAGTTATAAATGAGCATATGAAACTGGAATTCTGGAGAATATTTGCTCTTAACTAAGCCACACATCTACAGAGAACAATTTAACATATTGAATCAATGCAGTCTGTGGCACCTTTAAAAACACTCTGTATTATGCATGCCAGGCCAGTAGTTAAAGAAGCTGCCTGCACTGCCCTGTAGTCTGCCGTTGTTGTCAATTAATTGCACATGTATACACACCAAACATGTAATATGCATAAAGTTGCAGTGTTTATAATATCATTTTACACAGAGATGTTAACAGTAGCTCCAAATATTTACTGCAATACCAAGACAATGGATGATGCTCTACTCACAGCTGTTCAGATTTTCAGACACTAAACTCTGTATTTCTGTGGCAACATGGACAACATCTGAATTACGCTGGCCAGGTTGATACAGTGGTCATTTGTTGAGAATCGCAGCTTTTAGAAAATTACCAGTTTACAAATTATAATTGTGTGTTCTAGGAGGCTGTGAACATTTTTATATGCCAGAATCTTTTAATTACAAGAAAACTGAATGCAGCTAAATCATTTAACATGCGCATAACATGCACTTTAAAACACCTTTAAAATGTGTATGTAAATTAATTGGCAATAATGTAATGTAAACACCCATTAAAGACACTTAAAGAAGGTATACTTCTTTTTCCACATTCTGCTCCATGTTTTGCTGAGCCATGTTTGAATAGCTAACTTAAGGATGAGCATGGATGGATGAGCTACATGCAGTACCACCTAGTGGACTTGTTCTGTCTCAGCATTCACCTCATGCTTTCAAAAAAAACCTTTAATATCTATTGGAAACTTTTCATTCCAAAAAGGATCTTTAAAATTCACACAAAAGCGTTCCAAATACACGTTTTCCCATGTGATCACGTGTTTCAATATGATCGCATGTGAATTCACTCAAAAGTGTTCCAAAAACATACATTTTTCCATGTGGTGATGTAAAAAAAGAGATGTGAAACTCATGTGAAATTGCTGTAAGGGGTTAGATTCCTTATAGTCTTCACCCATTATAACTGGTTCTATGAAGATCTTCTGTCTTAAAGGTTCTTTGGGAAGTGGAAAAGTGGGAGATCACTGTAAAAACATATTTTTTTGGTTCTTCCTGGCGCCTTTATATTTAAGGGCGTACTCACACTATGTACAATTGCCTTGAACCGGGCTGAAGCACGCTTGTCCCCCCTCCCGTCTCCCCCGACAGCCCGCACTCACATTACATTCGGGCCTGATCACGCTTACGTCATCGATGATGCGCTGTTGAAATGCTCTCGCTCAACACAGTGCAGATTTCTTTATATTATTATATAGTTTTAGTGGTTTGATATGCAGTGACACGCAGTTAAAGATTTCGCCGAACAGATCAGCCACTTTGGACACTAATAAACAATCATAAAGTCCTCGTGCTGCAGGAATTAGAGGGTTTGCTAAAGATGCAACTGTCGTGCAGTGAGCGGTTTTGCATCTTTAATAATCTACGACAGTTTGCGTTCATTAAACAGTAAGAATGATTAATAAATCCATATGAAACAGTCCCCAAAAGTCACATCTCCTCTTCAGTTTTGGGCTCAGGCACGCTTTGCACTCACACTACAAGCGTACCGCGCCAAAGGCCAAGTGAACCATGCTCAGGCAACCTTCTTCCGATTCAGAGCACTCAGACTTCTCAAACGATCCGGGAAACGGGCCTGGGCATGGTGTGGATAGCATAGTGTGAGAACGCCCTAAGGGCTTACTCACGCTGTGTACAGTTGCCTTAAATCGGGCCGAGGCACGCTTGTCCCCCCTTCCGTCTCACCAGACGGCCTGCACTCTCATTTACATTGGGGCCCGAGCACGCTTACGTCATCGATGATGCGCTGTTCAGTTTAGGAGAAGTGCTCTCGCTCAGCACAGTGGAGATTTCTTTATATCAGTATATCATTTTAGTGGTTTGATATGCAGTGACACACAGTCAAATATTTCCCAAACAGATCAGCCACTTTTGACGCTCATAAACAATCATAAAGTCCTCTGGCATGCTGCCGGAATTATGAGGTTTGCTGAAGGTGCAGCTGTCGTGCAGTGAGGGGTTTGTGTCTTTAATAATCTACGACAGTTTGCGTTCATTAAACAACATTCTCAATAAAGAATGATTAATAAATCCATATGAAACAGTCCCCAAAAGTCACGTCTTCTCTTCAGTTTCTGGCTCAGGCGCGCTTTGCACTCACACTACAGTGAGAACCGCGCTCAGGCACATCTCTTCCAACCGGGCCAGGGCCGACCAACTGAACCGTGCCTGAGCCCGATTCAGCGCACTCACACTTCTCAAATGATCTGGGAAATGGGCCTGGGCACGGTTTGGATAGCATAGTGTAAGTACGCCCTTGGATTTTTGTACACACAAAATTCACATAGACATTCCTAAGGATGGAAATTACAGATTTATTCTAATATGGAAAAGCAGCTTTGTTTTTTTTTTTTTCTTGAATGTGAGTAAATGGCAGTGGGTGAACTACCCCTTTAAAACTCATTTTCTCTTGAGGATGCACAGCACATTCCAACAGAGGCGGCTCATGAGGGCTAGTGTGATTATCTACAGCATGTGCAGTCTTGAGAGCCAATTATCTTTATGAACATTTACCACTGCCAATTCAACCAAATGAAAAAAGAGATGGGGCATTTTTAAATCAGGACATCAAGATTAATTATTGTCTGATATTAATGAACTTTGAAGGTTAATTTTTATTAATCAGCTAATTACAGAGCCAGAGATGAAGCTGATTGCTAATGATGATGATCCCGGCTCAGTCGGTGAACAAAACGGACTGATCTAGAGTGGATCAGAAATTTAAAAAAAGACTTTACTTCAGTGCTTCTCCAACTGAGGTCAAGGACATGCTGTTGTAATTGAGCATTGCGAGGTAGTAAGGTACTTTAAGTTTATTCAGTGCTACATATTTACACACAAATCACAAGGCTATTGATATACATTTTTTAAGAAATGTTATAAGACATTTATAGAATAAAATAAATATCCATTCATTCATTCATTTTCTTTTCGGCTTAGTCCCTTTATTAATCTGGGGTCGCCACAGCAGAATGAACCGCCAACTTATCCAGCATATGTTTTACGCAGTGGATGCCCTTCTAGCTACAACCCATCACTGGGAAACATCCATACACACTCATTCACACACATACACTACGGACAATTTAGCCTACCCTATTCACCTATACCACATGTCTTTGGACTTGTGGGGGAAACCGGAGCACCCGGAGGAAACCTACGCGATCACAAGGAGAACATGCAAACTTCATACAGAAATTTAGCCACAACTGACCCAGGGGATCGTGCTACCCACTGCACCACCGTGACACCCCTAAAATAAATGTAATTTAATTAAACACATGCATTTATTTATCATCTGCATTTAAATGATGGGTTGCACTTCTGGTTTGGGGAACTTCCATTTAAACAAACAGAAACAAATCATTTAAAATACAAAGGTTGCACTGCAAATAATCTATATAGTGATAAATAAGTGAGTTTGACTGAATTTTTTTTTTTTTTTACCTCTCGTGAAAATATTGTTATGCTTAGCATTTTAACATGACAAGGCATATCTCTGGCTAAAGCTCTTTTGAGTCTTTTGTTCCTCCAGATCATCTTATCTTTCTATTCCCTACAGTAATATTCAACACGCATGTAATATTGCTACTAAAATATTTCTCTTAAGTTTTTTGGGGGGTTATTCATAGTCTTTTGAGAGTATTTGAATAATTCTCACGTTTAATAGTTTGTCATTGAACTGTAAAGGAAAAACACTTCTCTGATTGTTTACTAGGTATGAGTCAGTGTAAGATTCTGACGGTATGATACCCTTGGATAAAAATATCACGGTTTCACGGTATTGTGATTACTGCCCTAAAATATATTCTTTTTAAATGCCTGGTTAAAAAAATTAGGGCTGTCCAAAAATTAATCGTGATTAATCACATCCAAAATAAAAGTTTAACATAATATTTGTGTGTGTACTGTGTACATTTTATTATGAATATATAAATACACAAATGCATATACTTGAGAAAATGTTGGTTTATATTTAGATATCTAAAAAATATATGTGTATGACACAAATTTTACATTTGAATATGATGTAACTACTTTGATGTAACTTTTTTATATATAGTTTTGGCTTCTATGAATGTGTTTATCACATATACATAATAATATATATAACACACACATATTATGTCAAAACAAACTTTTATTTTGGATGTGATTAATCATGATTAATTTTTGGACAGCCCTAAAAAATATATAACTTTTTCCCATTTGAAAACTATATGTTTTATTTTGAGAAGCATTTAAAGTATTTTGGAACAGTAAACATGTCAGGATAAACAATTAAAATGAATAATCGACCTCTGCTGTCTTCATTGGTTTCAAAAACACAGATTCCATTACAATTAAAAACAACATCTTTGGAGATCTTTCCTGCTAGAGATACTGTGGTCCAAAAAACAAAACTATTTATATATGAAAAAAAGTACATATTCTGTAGGAACGATATAGCAGAAAATTTGGCGGTTTTAAAACCTTGACTTTTCCAAACCGCGGTGTACCTTGAAAACGGTTATCGCCCCATACCTATTGTGTACACATTAAAGCATTACTGAATGGGAAAAGGCTGGATAAGCGGGGTTTAGAATGTTGAAAATCAGTGTTAAGCACACTGGAAAGCCAGCGCAATAAATCCAATGACAGATTTTTACAGTAGTGCAGTATGCAGAAAGATCAGAAATCCACCCTGAACAGACACGCACCGATGCGCTTTTCCATATGTTTACAGCCCCCCCACCACAACCTGGTTTACTTCAGAGCAGTCTTAATCTGTTATAGCTAGGTCACACTTGCTCAGAGAGCCCTCATGTCCCACACAGGTGACTCCCGGAAGAAACACTGGGGTTTGTGAGCGTCGGTGAGCTCTACAGAAGCTCCTCATTAGCTTGGTTAGAGGGAATACACAGCTAAGGAATACTAGTGGGTGGGCATTTCTGTCTCTTTGAACACTGCTCCATGGTCTCGCAACACAAACCCCTCTATTCCCCGATGCATCGTATTTACTTTAATGTATTCTTATTTGTTGAATTTAATTAAAAGGACATTTTTAATAAGGTACGGCAGATTTGTGGCCTGTTCTCTGCAGGTTTAGCATGCTCTTGATGAAGCATTGATGAGAGGTTTGGTGGCACCAAAATGGCCTTTGAAGTAGAAGCATGAAAGTGTCTGTAGGTACTTGTAGAGGTGCTTGTCAAAGAAGTCATGCTGTTGTACATTTGTTCACAAATGTTGAGGACTGCATTAAAATGCGATAAATGGTAAATGAAGTGACCAAATAGCTCTTTGGTGGCATAGCCTTCACAGCATATTGCCTCATTTTTAATAAACGTTTGTTTAAAACATAGTAAAAATACTTTTTTTTAAACTTTTGTAAATATTAAAAGTCATTCATTTATTCATTCATTCATTATCTTTTCGGCTTAGTCCCTTTATTAATCTGGGGTCGCCAGAGCAGAATGAACCGCCAACTTATCCAGCATATGTTTTACGCAGTGGATGCCCTTCCAGCTGCAACCCATTTCTGGGAAACATCCAAACACTCTCATTCACACTCATACACTACAGACAATTTAGTATACCCAATTCACCTGTAACACATGTTTTTGGACTTGTGGGGGAAACCGGAGCACCCAGAGGAAACCCACATGACCACGGGGAGAACATGCAAACTCCACAAAGAAATGCCAACTGACCCAGCCGAGACTCGAACCAGCGACCTTCTTGCTGTGAGGTGAACGTGCTACTCACTACGCCACCGTGGCACCCTAATATTAATAGTATTAATATTATTGTACATACACACGTACATATACACACACACACACACACACACTATTATATTGCCAAAAGTATTAGGACATCTTTGCATGCACATGACATTTAATCACACCCTAATCTTAGTCTTTAAGGTTTTATACTGCATTGTTCCTATAACAGCTATGACAGCTTTAGCTCTTCTTAGAAGTTGCACCCCAGGCGTGATGGGAATTTTTGACCATTCTTCTAAGTCTATTTGTGAGGTCACTCACTGATGTTGTTGGATGTGAAAGGTCTGGTTCACAGTTTCCACTCTAATTCATCCTAAAGCTGTGCAGTCGAGTTGACTCATCCATGCACAGTTCAGTTGATACAGGAAGAGGCCATCCCCAAAATGTTCCCAAAAACTTAGAGATAATTCACCCAAAACTGAAAATTAAATCTCTACTTACTCTCCCTGCAGGGTTCCAAACATTCATGAGTTTTGTTCTTCTTTTGAACACAAAAGAAGATGTTCTGAAAAAAGCTGAAAACTGGTGGCCATTGACCTGCATAGTAAGAAAAACAAATACCATTGATGTCAATGTTACAATGTTAGTTTTTTCAATGATCTTCTTTTGTGTTCAAACTCAAATAGGCCTTGTGAAGCTTGGAGGTCTGTAGCTATTGACTCTGCAAAAAGACTTCTGCACCCCTAGCATGGCATGCTCTGACCCTGTGATTTTATGTGGCCTATACACTTTATGGCTGATTTGCTGTTGTTGACCATGGAATATTTAGTAGTGAGAAAATTTCACAAATTAATATATCGCGCAGGTGCCGCGACATATCATTGTACCACACTTGAACTCACTGAGCTCTAGACAGTGACGCATTCTTTCAAAAACTTTGTTGACGCAGTCTGCATGCCTAGGTGCTAGATTTTATAAACCTGTGGCTGTAGAAGTGATGGGAACCACTTCAAAATCAAAATAATTCAATGTTCAAAAGGGGAGTCCCAAAACTTTTGGCATAATGTATACATATTCAATATTAATAAATCATATAAAGAACAAATTTCAAGCATGAATGGCCATGACAACTGTCTGAATCTCTTTTTTGTTGCTCTTTTGATATTTTTGGTAGATTTAATAACAAATAAATGTCTAGACTTCCATAATTAATTTAATATTTGTTTAAATTGGCACTACTCAAATCAAACTACAAATAATATGTAATACTACAAAACAAAGGAACAAAAATACAAATATATAGAGTGGGCATGATAACAAGTTAAAGCAATTGTTTTTTATTCAGCTTTTTATATATATTCATTCATTCATTTTATTTTCAGCTTAATTCCTTTATTAATCTGGGGTCGCCACAGCGGAATCAACCGCCACCTTATCCAGCATTTGTTTTACGCAGCGGATGCCCTTCCAGCTGCAACCCATCTCTGGGAAACATCCATACACACACATACACTACGGACAATTTAGCCTACCCAAATTCACCTATACCACA
>CAIGQQ010032164.1:7811790-7852977 GCA_903798035.1 Danio albolineatus
ATTTGTATTATGTTCACATTTCTGTCTTGAGTTTGTAGTTAAAAAGGGGAAAAAACGAAAATACCTTTCTTTCTGAATACCTGCAGTGAAATGTACCCTGTTACAGTCTATGAATGTACCTTGTTTTGTCAAAAACAATAAAAAAAATTAAGTTGTAGTTATATATCTATATTTCTTGCAAAAATAAAATCATTTCATGGTCATATTTAAACTGCACCAAAATTCTGAGGAAAGTAGTATTTATTTTGGCATCTGCTTTATCACAAAACACTTTATGGTTCTGTAGTCCAAAATAAATTAAACAAACGGGCACATACAGTAAAGAAAGTCATTAGAACTCAAGTGCAAAAAAATCACGAGTGTTCCGTGTGGATTACAAGACCCACCATCCTATGCGCTCGGTGGTTGCGCATGCGCAGGTCAATTTCGAAACCTCCTGTGCTGTGCTGCTAGTCGAAAGTCAGAGGCAACTATTCCACAGTAATTCGCGTTTTTCTGTCTAGTGTGCAGAAATGGCAGCTAGATACGACAGAGCTATCACAGTTTTCTCTCCAGACGGTCACTTGTTTCAGGTGGAATATGCGCAGGAAGCAGTAAAGAAGGGCTCCACAGCTGTGAGTGTGTTTATGTGCTTACATCTGAGCCGCAGCTTTAGCTAACGGCTAACAGCTAGGCACTACCCATACACTCTGAAATAAAAGATAAACGATTATAGCCAACAAGTGCTGGATACTGGAACAAATATTATGATTTAAAAAGATTCTTATGAAGAAGCTGTGTAGTTTGGTTTATCAGAAGTGTTTAGTATTTGTATTTCTACTGCTAAGCGTGACTTGCATGTTGCGGCTAACATTAGCATGCGCTATTTTGATGCTAAACTAGATGTGCGATCTAATAAAGCATAATTTATGTATTTAAAATGCGCTTTCAATTCACCACTAACATACCACGCACTTAGTAAAATAATTATCATAAAATAACGTGGGGTTTAATATTTCTGCACGTTAACAAATCAATGAAATTACACGTCCATTTCAGGTTCATGTGTCTTTTCTAGTTGCGTTTCAAACCTTACGCTTGTTAGATGATCCCTAAAGAGCTGATAGCCATTTTAAAATTGTATTTGTGATATTTAGTTTATTAAGCTTCTTCTATAACAGTATGAGTCAGGTAGTTTCATTCTGAAGTGAGTGTGATGATCAAAATTTCCGGTAGAGGGCGATGTGTTCATAGTATAAGAATAAGAGGTCATCAATATGAAAGTAAAGTGCTCACACTAAGTGATCGCCCTTATGTAAAGGTCACCAGTTTTCAGACTTTTGGCTAAACGTGACTTTTGTTTATTTGCAGGTTGGAATCAGAGGGAAGGATATTGTTGTGCTGGGTGTTGAGAAGAAATCAGTGGCGAAGCTTCAGGAGGAGAGGACGGTCCGGAAGATATGTGCTCTGGATGAGCATGTGTGCATGGCCTTCGCAGGTAAGATTCATACTTCTACTCCTGACATGAGGAGATTATCTAATTTTCATGGCTTTTTTTTAAGTTACAGTTCACTTTCATTGTATTATAAACGATGCATTGAATTTGAACGATTACCCATTATTTTTTTAAATGCCACAACTGGAGCCACTAGACAGTTTTAAGGCATTTACTTGGTGTAGTTTAAAGTGCCCCTTCTTCTAATATGACCCTTCATGTAATGTAGCTGTTTGTAAATGCTAAAGGCACACATAGCTTGAAAGATAAAAGTGCAGAATAAATGGAAAGTATTGAATCTGAACTGCTGAAGTGATTCATCATCAGTTACGGAAGGTTAATTTGTTTGTGTAATGCCAGTCTTGTGAGCAGGGTGTCCGCAGGGTCTTAAAGTCTTACATTTCAAAAGCTTTAATTTTAGGCCCTAAAATAGACTTGTGTTTATACTGAATTATTGTGTTGTAGGTCTTTTAAACAGCTCTTAATTTTCTATGTCTGTGTAAAGTTACCCAATTTGGCTAAGACCAATCCGACCACCGACAATCCATCTCAATAAAACTTTTTTGTAAGTTTATATTCAAACACATACAATTCACAAGATCTGTTTTTTACAGCAAATTCTCCAGATTAAATTCCCTAAAAACACTTACACAGATGATAATAACAGAGCAATATATTCTTTTATGTTTATCTTTCATTCATACAAAAGAAAGGGGGAGCGTACATAATGTGTAAGTAGACATGACACTTAACATAATGTGTAAGTAGACATGAAACGTTTTATAATAGATTAGGGTGAATATGAGTTATATACTTAATCCATTTGAACCAAAAGTCAACAAATATATCTTTTTGATGATTTATGAATATAATTTTCTTCATAATAAATATACTTTAAACAATGTCGTTTAAAAAACAACAACAAAACAAACGAAACATTGAAAACAAGTGTATGTATACAACTAGAGTTTGCTTGTGGCTAAAAAATAACTGAATATGAATTTTTGTTTGATGAGGCAAGTAGAAATCGATTCCATTGGCCCAAGTAGTCAATTAGAAAAAAAAATCCTTAGCATTTAGCCTTGTATATGTCTCAAATTTCTTTTTATAATGGTCTTAAAAGGTCTTAAATTTGACTTGATGAAACCCTGGTAAGGTGTGATGGGCTATTATTCTCTGAACTTGAAAAATCTCCAGCTCAAGATGATGGAGGTTTGTGTTGATAATCTAGTTTTTTTCAGTGTTTCATCATTAGACTTATGCTTGAATTGATAAGATAAGATCAACTGTCCTACAGTGTATTCATAATGGCCATTTTATGCATCGACTAGTGAGCCATCTGACCAATTTTGAAAGAATGTATGTTCAGATAATCATCTGAGAGGAATTAGGTGATGTGAAATTTATATTCTCTATCATCGCCAAATACCACCCAAATTTTTGATGATTTTCACCTAAATTTGATGTCCCTCTGAATATTTTCTGCTTCGAATATACGATATATATTGTTTATCAATATACAGTTGAAGTCAGAATTATTAGCCCCCTTTTGAATTTTTTTTTTTTCTTAAATGATGTTTAACAGAGCGAGAAAATTTTCACAGTATGTCTGACAATATTTTGTCTTCTAGAGAAAGTCTTGTTTTATTTCGACTAGAATAAAAGCAGTTTTTTTTTTAAGAACAATTTTAAGGTCAAAATTTTTAGCCCCTTTTAAGCAAGTTTTTTTTTTTTCAATAGTCTACAGAACAAACTATCTTAACACAATAACTTGCCTAATCACCCTATCCTGCCTAGTTAACCTAATTAAGCCTTTAAATAGCACTTTAAGCTGTACAGACGTGTCTTGAAAAATATCTAGTCAAATATTATTTACTGTCATCATGGCAAAGATAAAAGAAATCAGTGATTAGAACGAGTTATTAAAACTATTATGTTTAGAAATGTGTTGAAAAAATCTTCCATCCGTTAAACAGAAATTTGGTGATAATTCTGGGGCACTAATAATTCTGACTTCATGTATGTGTGTGTGTGTGTGTATTTTTTTCTCCTTTACTTTTAAACAATAAGCATTTTATTTAGGGCTGTCCAAAAATTAATCGTGATTAATTACATCCTAAATAAAAGTTTGTTTTAACATAATATGTGTGCATGTTATATATATTTATTATGTATATGTGATAAACCCATTCATAGAAGCCAAAACTATAAATAAAAAAATTACATCATATTCAAATGTAAAATTTGTATCATACACATATATTTTTTAGATATCTAAATATAAACCAACATTTTATCAAGTATATGCATGTGTGTATTTATATATTCATAATACAATATACACAGTACACACACAAATATTATGTTAAACTTTCATTTTGGATGTGATTAATCACGATTAATTTTTGGACAGCCCTTATTGCTTATTTAATTTTATCGCTTATTATTTTAGCTTCATATTTCATACCTGGGAGCCTCAGAAGCTATCCCTTGCCTTGATACACCTAAAACACAAATCGCTGTAAAAACTTGTCAATCACAGACTCCGTTGAAGAGATATCTTGTCATTGGCTAGGAAAAGTTAAGGGGAGATGCAAATGTTTTTAGCTTGGATGTAGGTAAACCTGAAACTTTTAAGACCACAAAGCATTACTGGGGAATATCTAGACTCTACTGTATTCTAAAGACTGATCTTGGCTTGTTTGCTAAATGTGTTGTCCAGGTCTGACAGCAGATGCCAGGATCGTGATCAACAGAGCACGAGTAGAGTGTCAGAGCCACAGACTCACAGTGGAAGACCCCGTAACTGTGGAGTACATCACCCGCTACATCGCCACACTCAAACAGGTGACAAACAAATGGACAATTCTGCCTTCATACTATCGAACACAAAAGATGGAGAAATAGCATAGTATTTATCATTTCTTACAGTGAAAGTCAGCTTTCAGAAGTCAGAGAATTTGTAGTGATTTGAGAATCTTTCCTGAACTCTGCGTCTGACATTTTTGTAGAATCAAAGATGAGCTTGGTATGAATGAGAAAGTTGTGATGTGGTGAAGTATGGTGATGGTATCTAAACTCTTATGTTTATGTGCTGATGTTACAGTAAACACAACTTAATTATATTAAGTAAATAATGTAAACAATCCTAAGAGTGAGGAAGCAGCTTTGAGGCAAGATTTATACAGAGCTGCATGTTTCGTTGGAGTCTGAACACCAGCTGGATCTGCTGCTGTTACTATTTGCCAGTTAAGAAATGCTGTCTGAATGGCAGCACAAGAACATAAACACTGAATCACTACTAAAGCGTAAAGTTGTGTTCTGGGGTATTTCTGTTCTTCAGTAAGTGCCAGGTAGCATCAGTGTGTGGTTTTGCACGTTTATTGCTTCATTCACACTAGCAGCAACTTTGTAGCTGCCTGTCGCTCTGGGTGGTGACCTGCTGCAAACTGTGTAGGTCTACAGCACGGAGAATACAACCGGCCTCTGCGGGAGCTGAGAGAGCTCTACTGGTGCTCCTATTGGCTGTTGCTCAAGAAAGTCGCTGTTTATTTGCATAAAGTTGAAGGATTCTCAACTTTTTGCGTTGCTAGACACGTCCACCTGACCGCTGTCGCTCGTGTAGACGGAGGTCAATCTCTATTAAAATGAACGGTCGCTTGGCAGCTGTGAGTCGCTCGTAGTGTGAATAAGGCTTCACTCTGCTTATCACTAGTGGAAAAATCACTAGGAATGCCAAAACACAATAAGCATAAATGAAAGTCTCGGTGTGCACAAACCTTAAGGCTGCACATTTTGTCCCGTAATTATGAGATTATTTATTTGACTGTACCACAGGTAATGATGATATGATTCTTAAACAAGATAAAAGATCTAATAAATAAAAGTTGTTTCACTATGGCAAGCCGTTTTGACTTTTATGTATTCTTGATATCAACAATATAGTTCTTGATATCAAAAAAGGTAATTGTTGATATCAAAAACTGAATTGTTGATATCAAGAATTAACATTTTTTATATCAAGAATTTAATTGTTGATATCAACCATTGCATTTTTAATGTCAACAATTCAGTTTTTGATATCAACAATTGCATTTTCACTAGTTAAATGTCACTATAGGCAGCCATTTAAATTTAATTGTTGATATCAAGAATTGATTTCTTACTAGTTAAAATGCAGTTCTTGATATCAATAATTTAATTGTTGATATGAAAAATGTAGTTGTTGATATCAATAATTTAATTGTTGATATCAATAAAAACTTTTCAACTAGTAAAGATGTTCATTTTTGATATCTGCAATTATATTTCAACACGTTAAATTTGTTATCTCTGTTATCTAAAAATGTATTTCTGATATCAGCAATTAGGGAAGTAATTTTTGATATCTAAAATGAATAATTTCACTAGTAACAATTATATTTATGATATCAGAAATTAAAATTGTCACTAGTGACAAACCAATTGTTGATATCAAGAATGAACATCCTTACTAGTTAAAGTATTTCTTGATATCAACAATTTAATTCCTGATATCAACAATTACATTTTTCATATCAACAATTACCATTTTTGATATCAAGAACTGAATTGTAGATATCAAGAATACATATCCTGAGAATGAATAAAAGTCAAAACGGCTTGCCATAGTTTCACTACTTTGAAAGTACTTTATTTTACAGTACAGCTGTATTAAACTGAAACAGACTTTTTTCAAAATCAAATTATCAGTAATACTAAAGAAGAAAGATGTTGGTTCATTTTGTGTTCTCAAATGCACGTTAAAAGTGACCTAAACTTATTGCAAAAGCAGAGTTTGTGTAGAGCAGTATTTACAATAAACCGAACCGCTCAGACACACTGAATCACGAGCTGCTCGTGTAAAATAACACTTCTTGCTCATGCAAAAAAACAAATGATGCTGCCCTAGGCTTACTAACAAATGAATTTACAGAGTTACACGGGTACAGCAGTCTTCTGAATCATTTCCTATCACTGCTCTTGTTTGTGCAACAGCGCTACACTCAAAGCAATGGACGGCGTCCGTTCGGTATCTCGGCCCTGATTGTTGGCTTCGACTATGATGGGACTCCACGTCTCTATCAGACAGACCCTTCTGGAACATACCACGCGTGGAAGGTAAAGTGGGAGCAGTGCACTTTCACAACATTGAAATGCTACTCATTTTCAGGCTTATTAAACCTCTCACCTATGCGATCAGGCAAACGCCATCGGCCGCAGTGCGAAGACGGTGAGGGAGTTTTTGGAGAAGAACTACACAGATGAAGCCATCGCCAGTGATAATGATGCCATCAAGCTGGCCATCAAAGCCTTGCTGGAGGTAAACGGCACATTCCCTTAGTTACATGTTCACAACACACACTCGTGTCATGAAGCTGGCAGGATGCAACATGTTTGCTGAGGCAGTTGTGTATGATCTGTGCTGCACAGGTTGTGCAATCCGGGGGCAAGAACATCGAGCTGGCAGTGATCCGGAGAAACCAGCCCCTTAAGGTAATGCTTCTGATTTATGGATTATTTTGTGTGCGTATCGTTTAAGTCTTGATGCAACATTCTTGTCATCTGTTGAGTCTTGGTAATCGCTCATGACACATCTGGGGCTCGTTCTCGCCTTTCACAGATCCTGGAGTCCAAAGAGATTGAGACGCTGGTCGCCGAAATAGAGAAGGAGAAAGAGGAGGAGGCAGAGAAGAAGAAGCAGAAGAAGTCTTCGTAAATCACATTCTCTTTTGGTTTTGTTTATATGGGCAGACGCACTTGGCTCAGGCTCTCACTGTACACCTTCCTCCTCCTCCTCTTCATCTGTTAAGAGCACAGACTCTTGGTCTTCTGCTGAACCACAGCATCATTGAATATGTTTGTTTTTTTTCCCAGGAAATATTTTTTAAGATCATCACAGTAATAAAAGCATGTTCAGGGATGACAGTTGCCAGCTGATCATTTGTTGAGTGTGTACTGTGGTCAGCCTGTAGATTTCGGTCAGTTTTCCTACTCAACTGTGACCTCTGCTCAGAATTCTGGGAGAATGTGCTCTGACTGATGTTTCCTAATAAACTGTTTTGGTTTGTACCAATGGACTGATGTATTTCTGTAGATGAGATGAAAACACAAACACTTCTGATGAATATAATCAGCTAAATTGTTGATTTTGGGTTGCATGTATTAAAGCGGTGGTCAACTACGTTATTTTGAACTTTACACATCAACTAATGTAGCTGTGTGAACATAAACATCTCAATGTAATACACACAAAGTTCAATGCAAACGGAGACATTGGCTTTTACAAAGTTAGCTTAGCAAAGCATACATCCGGGTTGATGATGTTACCCCGTGCAGCAAAGGGGCATGGCCAGATGCGCTGTTATGCTATAGCAGAGACGCTTCCTGGTGACATGGAGTCGATCTGTGAATCACAGCATCTTACTTTAGCTGACCAATCAGATTGTCTTGTGGGTGGGCCTTTCAGAGGAACTAGGAAATATGTTAATGTAATATCGTCATGTTAACTGAGTAGTTGTATATAATCAAAGATATATGAAAAAAATAAAAATAACGTGATTTTCTACAAGTGAAGCATGAACACTGCTTTGCATCTTATTAACACAGCCAAGCCTTAAAAATATACTCTGGACCACATCTCTGAGGTCATGTTCTAGTTAGACACTAGGATTTCATTTGTCAGACAGGCAAAGTGATGAGAAATTGCTAATTCGATATTGTAACCTGCGTTAGCCTTTATATAAAAGCCTATCTAAAATGGTTGGTGGCACTCTGTTCAAAATTCACAGGAATTCTGGGATGTGCAGTTGAACCCTCATCAATGTGAACTGATTTGTTAATCTGTTCGAACGATACTCAAATTTATGATCACTTTCAAAGTGACTGAACACAGAATTGGTTCAATCACTACTGACAACACTGGTTATCACGATGCAGAAAACAAATGATTAATTGATCATTAATTGATCATCAATTGATTAATTAGACCCCAAGGTCATGACATCATTACAGCCCTCGTGGCGCCTCAAACATTGATATTTATTACAAATAAATGACAGTGCATCTGCCTGCTGAGCCTACTGAATAACAGGATAACATTTCTTAAATTCAAGCAGGATGTGTATCTCAACATTGAGAAACACTTCTGAACAGCTCTATATAAAATCTCAATTATTTAAAGTAAATGATTAAAATTTGGACAGTCCGTCGACTGAAACACTTTTCCTCCACCAAGCACCTCAGAGAGAAGCAGTGCCGTCTGACGGGACTTCAGTACTCGGTGAGTTCAAACGCTGTTTACAATGTTCAGCTGTTCTGCCTGAGGAGTTTTGGAGCGGGTGGTTAGGGACGGAAAATGACTGTGTGCCCAAGTGTATGACTGGAGACTAGGCCTCAGATAACATTAAAAACATCTTTGTTTTCATGAGCGCACTCATGCATAATAATGCCGGGTAAATTACCTCTGTCTTCCTCCATTTGACGTGCTGTCAAAGCGACGGAAACCTAGAACGCACACAAACTCTCTGCGCCTTTGATCTAAAGCCGTTAGCAGCGCATGCAGATGATGATACAATCAATAATTAATTGAATTGAAGAGCTGCAGTCTGGAACAATTTCACCAGCTCTTCAATGAGTCCATTGAGCGCGCACACACAAAAAGTGTTTAAGCATTAGTCAGCATGCAGGACCATCAGGAATGCTGACCGATGAAGCTCATTAGGAGAGTCATTGCTAGGTATGTTTACATCGGCTTCTAAAGTTTGATTTCATGCAATAATTGTGTAGTTTATGTTTATGACAACATAAAATGTCAGTTGGAACCTTTTTTTGGCCTTCTAGGATAGCCCTAATGGAAACTTGCTTTTTTTTTTGCCCCTGAAAAGGTTAATTAAGCTTTTTATCTCACAACATGTATTTTATCGTGTGAAGCAAACGACGAAAACGAAATGAATATTAAGTTTATACTTCATAAATATATTTTTCATAACCTTTTTCCATGCAGTTACAAGTATATAGTTGACAACATATAAAGTACAGTGTAAAAAAAATGCTTGGTTCAACACAATTGCTTCATGTTGCCCCAACACAAATGAATTAACGTAATACTTTTTACAAATTTAAGTGGATTGAACATAAAATTTAGATGTAACCCCCACAAAAAAAACCTTTTTGTGGGGGTTAAAAAAATTTTGTTGTTTCAAGTCATTTGAAATTAGTAGCTTGAAGAAGCAGAAAAAGTTTATATCTATAGATCCAAAGATCTATCGTTTTAGGGGAACTTTGCTGAAAGGGTTTCACTTCAAATGTTATACTGTAGGCCTATACAGCAATTCTAATTAAGCTAATAGTCTTGTAGGCCTACCACTCAAATCTATGAAAAAGGAATACATTGTGAGTTATAGACCTGTTATTGTCAGGAGAAACATCTAATAAAGTGCCATTAGACTTTTAAAAATGTTTTATTGAGTGGTGGAAACTGGCTTCCATAAAGTCCTCTCTCTCACTGTACGTTAGGGTTAACACTAACCCTACCCCAGACCTGTAGATGGGGGCAACAGATACAGCCCTTATTAAACAAACATCAAGCAGTTAATCAAGATTTTCAGACTCATTAGGAACTTTTAGGCAATTATGCTTGCCGCCAAATGTTGGAGCGCACTTCCATTTCATGGTGCATCATTCGCATCTCAAATTAAACAGATAATGAGAAACATAAACATTGAAGGCACCCAGAACATAATTCTTCATTCCTCATGACCTCTGTAGTTTTTTTACATACAAAACTGCGGCTTAAAGGAATAGTTTACCCCAAAATGTCTATCAATACCACAGATGCACAACTTCCTCTGTTTGAAGCAAAGCACAGGCACATATAAGGTACCGAGCACAATCAACATGGATAACGGCACTGCAATGTGCTCCCTATACTGACATTGAGGGAAAAAATAAACTGTTGAATAAACATACCTGTTGAAATACAAATAACAAAATAAACATACAAATGAGCCCAAAGCAATATCCATGGCTCCTGGCGACACAATGAGGTCTTGTAAAGCGAAGCGATAACCATAAACTCTCTTATTAACATTATTAATAATTTTAACATAATTTACAATTTTAGTGCCGTTGTGATTTCACATGCTGAGTCATGTCGTTTTTCCCACCATGTCCGACATTAGAATCAATACGACACACCTTGCAGAAAGCGTGGGCATCGTCAAGGTGGCTTCTAGACAAAAACTTGAATTCTTCCGTCCAGCTGCTGTTAAATTTACATGTATATATTTTTTTCTTTGCCGAAGCACAACCTGACTCTTTTCCTTCCATCATGTGTACTACTACTGACGCAGCTGCTTGTTGCTACTGCCACCGTTCAAGTCCCGCATCAACCTCCTGTGCAGAAACATACGCACACCTTGTAACGTATGTTGCCAGATTGAGGTAAAATATGTTACAAGATTTGAATATTGCGTCAATAGTGTGAGGTAATGAACTTCATTCAAGATCTGGCAACTTATATGAACAAAAGTGCTTTTTCTAAAACTGCATTGGGATGTACAAATTACGGGAGTTTCCCAGGAGAAATAACAAACCAGGAGGATGGCGGGAGATGGATGTGAAATACGGGAGACTCCCAGGAAAAACGGGTTGGCAGGTATGTGAATAAAGTGTCTATTTTTGTTTCACATGTGCACAAAAAGATTTCCCAAGCTTCATTATATTCTGATTCAACCACCACCAGCAGCATCCACCTGAATGACGCGATGGCAGTAATACTGCCTCAGTTTAACAACTCATCTGAAACACAGCACTTACTGTGCAGTATAGAGTCCCCATAAATATTCTGGACCAGGCATGTACTGACCATCGGGACAACCGGGATATTCCCAGTGGGCCGGTGTGCATGTTGTTTTTAAATTATTTCTAGTTGTAATTCTATCCTAAAAATTGTTGTGTAGTCTGATCCCAGGCTTTTGTGTCTAATTGGTTGCAGGAAGCTGACAGGAACTGTGAGATTGACTGTGCTTTTTAAGTTTACGATCAGCAACACTTGACGATTGGCTGAGCGTTGACCAATCAGAATCAAGTTCGGGTTTAAGGGCGGTTGCTGCTGTGCTGAGGCGACAGAGCCGGTGTTACACCATAATCTGTGACCGTCGAAATCTGTGACCCTTGAGGCCGTGGCTGTGTAATCTACGCGAACTGCGTACAGTCGGCCTTTTAAACCAGCGACGGCAAAGTCTATGGAAAACATTTGTTTAGAATAGCTGTTTATACGTATTCAGTGCATAAATGCTTACTTGCTCGCCCAGAACACACGTGGTGTTTACATGTGCGACAAATATAGGCTACAGTACATAAGAGAGCCGTGCACGTTTTTAAAACGTTAATTTCTCACTGTTTAGCCATTTATGTATTATATTAATATTATTATATTAATAAATATTAATACTATATCGATCACGTGTTGTTTACATGTTGGCCAACATCAAATGAAGATTAGTCTTTATTATTTTATTCAATCTTTCTAATATTTATTTTATAAAATTATACTTCTATCTATCTATCTATCTATCTATCTATCTATCTATATATCTATATATATATATATATATATATATATATATATATATATATATATATATATATATATATATATAAACATTACTCTTACGGAGAGTACCTAAAAAATATCAGACATATGAAGGCATGGTGGGACGCTCTAGATCATGTCCAGCCCTGTTCTGGACCCCTCTCTGGTCTCACTAACACCACGTCCGGTAGCAACCTAGCTTTCCCATGTGGTCTCCCATCCAGGTACTGACAGGCTCAGCCCTGCTTAGCTTCACTGGGCGACCATGTGAGAGTTGCAGGTCAAACAATATGAACTGGAGTCATAAATGTTACTGATTTACTTCATTTTGGTCAGCAGATTTAAAACTCAGTAAGTAAAATCAAAATGTCTTTTTTAAAAAAAAAAAAGGTTTCATGTAACATAAAACCAGCCTTTGTATTGGCAAAAAGGCACACTCTGTGCTTTAAACTCTCTCTCTCTGCTGCATTCACTGCTAAGCCTGTATTGGCATGTGAGGCTGTGTACCTCTGAATAGCATGCGCTCACACTCTCTGAGGGGTCTGTGAATGCTGCAGGCATATCAATATTTAGCTCCCAGCTTCTCATTCATGATTATTCAGAGGTAATGGAATATTTCAAAATCCTGTACCTCAGGCGAGCACACCGAGTATTTAAGTTTCTGAGGCTGAGACGAGGCATACATTAAAGCGGCTCCTTTCCAGAACTCCCATTCACCTCACAAATGCAAAGACATGCATGACAGTTGAGGAAGAGCGGCAATGCTAATGAGCAGAGATAAACCCTGGCCAATTATGACACTGTTGGTTACCCTTTAGTTAACCTTGGGTTGAAGAGTGGATCACGAGAGACGTCCTGCCCCTGATCTGTTGATTTTGGCCTTAGCTGTCTTGATGTTGCACAAGAGTTCTCGAGGGCATCTATTGTCCTGTTTCTTTCAGCTTCAAAGCCTTGGGCTGTTTGCACTTCCTATTGGTGTGTTCTAGTTCTCAAATTGCGTTCTGATTGGTTGGTCAGTTTCAAAACATGGAGTTGAATTTCAGCTGATTTCAGGATTTGAGGCAGCAACCTTTTTTTCTTTGATTGGTCAGTGGTCAGCCAACATCTCACTGTGATTTGTTCGGGTATCCATTGCCCAGAGCTTATACACAGACGTCTGTACAATCCCCAATGACAAATGAAACAGCATGAGAACAGTATCAGCAAAAAAAATCATTACTGAAATTAAAACACTGGGAAGTTACATAGAAGATCCACACATGGTGTTGCTGCTAGTGTTTAATTAATTATTTTGTGCACCATTCCCAGTCAATGCGTCTGTACAGCTCATTCAATAATCAAAACAAGGTCAGAAAATAGAAACAAATGTAAGAAGAGCTTCAGTCTGAACACTGTCAAAGTGTAATGTCACATGGAGAACTTGTCCAAACAAGGCTTATACCTTAAAACATTGTGGTGATCTAACCTAGAAAGGCTCTATAGAGCACGAGAGTGTGTCTGAATGTGGGGTCTTGCTCCATGCAGAAGGTCAAATCTCTCATAGTGACTCGAACAGGAGCTCGAGAAGCAAAGTGCCCATGCGAACCTAACAACTGATCAGAGAGACATGAGGAATGAGGTTATTGAGCCATGTGGACCAACATGTTTCTTTTTAAATAAATTTTTAAAATGGTAATTATACAATTTTAGCACTTGTTTGTTATTGTCACAAAATACAGAAAAAAAACTTTGATGGTAATTTTCACTTTCTGTATTTTAAGTGTATTATTTTCAAGTATATTATACTATATACTGCTTGAAAAGAACACACTAAAAATAATGTTCAAATATTTGCAAAATAATATTCCATTATCATTTAGTGAAACAGAAAATATTGATATAAAAATAAAACACTCATATGTGACCCTGCAAAATTAGATTGTATTTTAAACTACTTAAAACGTCTTGAAATTAGGTTTAACCTATATGTTTTATACTTTTTAAAATGTATTTATGGCTTAGATATTTAAATTTAAAGTTGTTGTTTAAAGGTCTCACGAAGTGCTCTGAAATATGCATTTTTATTCTATGTGAATAAAATCAGTGACTGTAGCTCCTCCCCTAAAAAAAAAAAAAAAAAAACCAGCCAATAGCGTTTTGTTTTTATCAGCACTCTGCCAGTGAGAGTGGTTGAGTTCAAGCGCATCAAATGAAAAGCAAATGAGAAGTGTCCTGAAGGGGACGGGGCATGTCAGATACTAGAGAGCATTTGATTGGTTCTGAAACTGAAGTATGAGGTGACATGAATAAAACCATTGGTCCATTTTGGCAGAAGTGACAAGCTTTACATGTTTATATCAGTATTATATCTTCTAAATGCCAATTTTTTTTACACACTATAGATGTTCAAAACTAACAATACCGATACCAACATCTACAAAAACATTATTTTGATTTCATGGGAGCTTTAAATATGCATTTTAATGTGTCAAAAAATAATTGTTGATGTAAAATATGGACCTTGATATATATTTTTGGTATGTAAACTATTGTTAACATGATTGACATTTCAGAGTCATTGGTATTTACAGTATGTCTTCTGTAAATCGTGTATTGAAAAAATATTATAGCTATGGAGAAAAACACTAAAAGTTCATAGCTGATACAACACTAATGCACTTCTTTTTCACATGGGGAGCAACTATTAAGATATCATTATGCTTTGAGGAAAAAAAAATCAGAACAAACCCACCTCAACCCAGGAACAAGAATACACAGCAATAAAGAGAAAGCAGGTATGCACATGTAGACAGTTAGCAAGTAGATGCTGCTGTAGACACTTTCACTTTTGAGAAACAAGAGTCTTTTAACCTCCACTCTTTTCTGCAATATTCACTTCTTCATAGAGATGCTTATTCTGTTAAAAAAATGAATCCACGAAGAGGCAAATGCGAAACTTCCCAAGGCTTTTTCCCCTCCTAAAATGCCTGTGTAATTTAAGCACACAAAAACTCAAAGCCATCTTTTCACTTATTAGCATTCCTCTCTGCCTAAAGGAAAAGGGAATTCACAAACGTAAAAACTAATTAAACTAAACTAACATACTGGTCCTTTGTTCAGTCTTTCCTTGTCCTTTTCTTTTCCTAAATCTCATAAAATCACTAACAATAACATGGTATTACATTACAGATAGAGTTCAGTACTTGCCTTCAGGCATATACAGTACACTACCTTTGAAAGCTTGCGTAAGTCTCTTATGCTCACCCAACTTGCATTTTTTTGATGAAAAATATAATAAAAATATAATAGTTTTTTTAAAAAAAACTATTTAAAATAACTGCTTGCTACTTTAATATATTTGAAAATGTAATTTATTCATGTGAAGGCAAATCTCAATTTGCATCAATACTTTAGTATTCATTGTTACATGATCCTTCATCTAGTCATAATGATTGGCGGTTCCTCTTTTTGTTATAATGGTTGATGTTCTTAATATTGATGTCGAAACACTTTCTCCAGTGTAAAACACATTTTAAAAGGAGGATTAGCATTAAAGCTGTTTTTTTTGCCCAGCCAGAGGTCATACTGTCGTTAATAGGCTAAACCCAAAGTATAAACAGTTGAAGTCAAAATTATTTTTAGCCCTCCTTTTAATTCTTTTTAAAACAGCTTCCAACTGTAGAGAGAAGATTTCTTCCCCAACACAATTGAAACAGAATAGTTTTATTAACTAATTTCTATTAACTAACCTCTCTAGTCTTTGCCAGGATTACAGCACATAATATTTTACTAGTTATTTTGCAAGATACTAGAAATCAGTTTAAAGTGCAATTTAAAGGTTTAATTAATGGCAAGTTACTGGATAACAGTTCTATAGTTGCCATGTGGATTTTTTTTGTTTGTTTTTTAAGTGTAAATTGGAAAGACATTTGTGTTTTTGAAACAAATGAAGACAGCAGAAGTCAATGATTCACTTGAATTATTACGCCTGACATGTTTACTGCTCCAAAATACTTTAAATGCTTCTCAAAATAAAATATATTGTGTTTAAAGAGGAAAAAGGTTTTGGTTTTTAGCCAGACATTTAAAAAGAATATATTTTAGAGCAGTAAACACAATACAGTCATACCGTGAAACCGTGATATTTTCATCCAAGGTTATCACACCGTCAGAATCCTATACCAGCCCATGCCTATTAGGGGCTAATAATAGTGGCTTTAATCCTTATACGCCAGTGGTTTTCATCCACTCTGGGGTGATTTTGAGTCTTACTTTGGCCACAACTTTCTGTTTCAGCAAATGGAAGGATTTTTGGTGACAAATCTTATTTTGACACATATTTTGGGAAAATGTTTTGAAAGTTCTTGAAAATACAACAATAGACTCTGGAAAATTGTATTACCCTTTCGTTATGCTGGTGGCAGTTTTTGCCCCTTTGACTTCCATTATAGTAACATTTTTTTATTGCAAATCCATGACACCATATAATCATGCAGTCTTGATTGTTGCTGACTTTCCCTGTTGGGAAGAGGTAGATTTACTCATTTTTACTGTTTATCAACAGTTGCAGTGCAACAAAGCTTAGTTTCTGGATAAAAAAAATCATATGGTTATATAGAGTTTAGTGTGTGGGGGGAGTGTGTGAAAGAGACCTTTGCACACTTACCTTGATATGTTTGTGAAAATAAAAAATAAGCACCTTAGCTCTGAGAACACAGTAAGCATGGTAAGTGTATTTAATCATGTGTATTTAACTCCATATAAAAGTCCGAAACTTTTCTGCACAGGCCTTTCTAAAGGGTTAATGTGACGACTGAAGAGTTTTACCTCCTTCAAATAGGGAAAACATCAACAATTCAGAATGCATGATTATTTGGTGTCACGGCTTAGCAATCAAACAATGTCTTTAATATGGAAGTCAATGGGGCAAACACAGCCATGAAGATATTGAAAGAATAGTCAATTTGGACAGTAACATAACAAAAGTTAACATAACAAAAGTTTAAAACAATATTTATAGCAAATACTGTGAGAATGTCTTTGTTCTGTTAAATATCACTATGGAAATATTTGAAAAAGACAGAGGATGGTTGATAATTTTGTCCTCAACTGTATATATATATATTCATATTATTATTTTTTTTTACAATTTTGCGTTTACAAATACAAATTGTATTTGCTGTACTTATGATTTATCTTTCTAGAATACACTTGTGGAGCCCTTAAAGCACTACAAGTCACGGACTAGCACTGAGGTGCTCACGGTGATCTGACTCTCGGCTCAAGGTCCTTTGCCAATCTTTCCCCTTCCTCTGCTCGAAATACTTTCTTGTCTGTAGTCTCCACAATCTTGTGCTGATAAAGATTTAAAGCCCCCAAAAATTATTATATAAAATAAAAAAACACTATAACATATATTCTTTGAGATGCTGTGTGTTCAAGTATGGTTGTACACTAATGGTGTGTTTCCACTACAGTGTCAATCTGTGCTCAGTACTGCTGGCACAAAACCATTGCTCTGGCACAACCCCGCTCAGGAACATGTCAGATTTAAAGCTGAGCACAGCAGTTTAAATCAGGTGGATGACAGTGAGATTACTCGTTTATCACACGTGCAGGAAAATATTCAATGCACAGGCATACGTGGTTCAAATGTTTGTGTAAACTGAAAGTGTGAAGGAATACATGATCATAGTAGTCTACGTAATTTCAACACAGTATTCCAGTTCCGTAAACACTCAGACACATGCGTCAACATCTTGCCTTGTCTACTTTTTGCAGTGATTGCTGCCCTGATGTTTTTCGCTTGACATTTGCAGAAATGTGCAACAATTTTGATGCTCTTGGCTTCTCTCAATGCTTTCTCCATGTCGCTTACAACCCCATAATGCACTGCAAGAATGTTTATGCTCAACTTCCATGTAAATAAACAGAAAATGCTTGCAACGTGCCAGTGGAAACATGATGTAAAAGTACAGTTAAGTACACTTTAGGATGAGAGGTAACGTAATCATGGGGTGATTTAAAAAATAACAATATATCAATTTTCTTTCTAAAAGGACATTACTATTTAATTATATAAGAGCAAAGGTGTAATTTCGCATGGCCACAGAGCAGTCCTAAACTTCTGGAGGCCCTATACTCTGTGGTGGCCTCCTGTCAGTACGTTAAAGGGATAGTTCACTGACTTCACCAAATAGGATATGTTCCTGGATCAACATCTATGTTGATCCTGGAACAACATACCAATCAGCCAATCAGAATTAAGGGATACATTTACTCTTAAGTTTAGGCCTAGGTTTATGCACTTCAACATGATTTCTATCCAACTTTTATTCACCTGTGATTTTGAAAATAATTTACAGTTATGGTTGGTTTTGGGAGTAGGAAACAGGTATGGATTACATTTTCGAACAAAAATGATGTTTCAGGATCAGCATAGATGTTAACCCAGAATCACACTGTACTTGGCAAAAATCAAGACATGCTACAGTAGCTCACACAAAAATAAAATTTCCTCAACATCTACTCGCCTTCATATAGTTTCAGACCAGGGCTGCCAAGGACCAAAAACCAAATATTGAGAGCCATAGACTAAAGGTAAATATACCAAACTGTTTTACATTAAAGTTGCCATGGGTAATTTCCTAATTTCTATAATAATTTTTCAAAATACGGTTGCACGGTGGCGTAGTGAGTAGCACGTTCGAAGGTCGTAAGAAAGGTCGCTGGTTTGAGCCTCAGCTGGGTCGGTTGGCATTTCTGTGTGGAGTTTGCATGTTCTCACCGTGGTCGCGTGTGTTTCCTCTGGGTGCTCCGGTTTCCCCCACAAGTCCAAAGACATGTGGTACAGGTGAATTGGGTAGACTAAATCAGGGCTGACCAACCCTGCTCCTGGAGATCGACTGTCCTGCAGATTTCAGTTGTAACCCATATCAAACATACCTGCCTGTAATTATCTAGTTCTGTTCAGGTCCTAATTAATTGATTCAGGTGTGTTTGATCAGGGCAGGAGCTGAACTCAGCAGGAAGGTCGATCTCCAGGAACAGGGTTGAGCACCCCTGGACTAAATGTATGTATGTGTAATGTATGTGTGTAAATGAGTGTATATGGATGTTTCCCAGAGATGGGTTGCAGCTGGAAGGGCATCCGCTGCGTAAAACATATGCTGGATAAGTTAGGGGTTCACTCCGCTGTGGCGACCCTGGATTAATAAAGGGACTAAGCCGAAAAGAAAATAAATGAATGAATGAGTTTATGAATAAATTTTATTTAAAAATAAATAAAAATAAATATTACTGTAAATCTATATGCTACTAATGTAGTATAACTTTTTAAAAGATAACTTAATGCAATAAAAACAATCGCATTTATAACACAGTGGAGTTCAATGCTGAATACATTAGTCAGAATCTGCTTTTGCTCACCAAAGTCTCTGCATTGTCGGGTGACATTTTAAACAAAATTTGATTGATTTACACCATTTAATTGAATAATTTAATTTAACTTTCAACAATAAAGCAAACAAACAAAGGGTCACATTAAAATTGAATTGACAAAACCATCCCCATCATTTTTTAGATGGGATGGTGGGCCAAATCAAAGGTTACCCTGTGCCCGCGGGCCCTAGTTTGGGCCTCTGTTTTAGAACTTTATGAGTTTATGAGAACTTTTAGAGTTTATGTCATTATTGAACATAAATAAAAGGATATTTAGAGGGCTGCTGGAACCCATCGACATCCATTGTAAGAAAAATACTATTAAATGGTTCCCAGCATCTAGCATTTTTCAAAATAATTTTGTGTTCAATAGAAACTAAGTGAAGAGGCCGTAATTGATGGCAGATTTTTTAACTTTGGGTGAACTACTCCTTTAAATAAACCCCTAAAATGACACAGGAATTTGTGCTGTGCTTCTGTGAACTGTAAGTCCTGCCTACTTTATTTTGATTGGCCATCTCAACCACTTACAATGGAGCATTTTGTAAAAAAAATTTTGCCCATTTCTTTTTACTGGGGGAATTTATGGTCTTGAATTAGTCACCTCCACATGTGCAGTGCAGAGTGAAGACTGTATACAGGATAAGTCACTAGCACAGAGGGGTGTTTGTACAGACACATGCAGGTACCTGGTTGGCCCCTAAGCCTGGAGCCTCCAGAGGTTTCTTCTTACGGGGCCCGAGGGCTGCCAGCGCTGCCAAATTTGCATCTCGGTGCTCCATCTGTGCCAACTCCAACTGCTGCATCTGAAGAAAGAGGGAAAAAAAAAAAAAAAAAGGAAAGTGTGCATTTGACAGGCTCAAAAATAAAATCAATATTTCCATTGGCTTGCCCAAATCCACACAGAATGTTTGGGTAAAAAATAAAGAAATGGAAATCTGTTAATGGTGATGAATCTTTCGTTTTAACACTATTGATCTCACCGATAGCCTATGACAAAGAAGTGTAACGCACAAACATGTTACGTGCTGCTCTAGTAGAGGAGAGCTACCTTGTAAACAGACACACAACTCATCCAGAGGGCTTTCATTACATTCTGTTCCCTGTTTCGCCCCGGGCTTCAATTCCAGACCCAATATTAGACTCAATTAAAATGAGCCCCCAATTAGAGAGCCTTGTCTCCAGGGTATGTGTATGTATGTGTGTGGATTTGTCTATGTGGGCCACAAATGGGACTTTATGAAAAGTATTGATCGTCCTCATTGCTATACAAGGGAGCAGAAGGAATTGAAAAACAGATTGTAGAGGAGGAACGCGTGTATTTTTATAAAAAAATACAAGAGAGGAATATTTCTACCTCTTTGGCTCTTTGTTTCAGGCGCTGCTGCTCTGGGTCTTCGCTGTTTGAGCGACTCTACACATAAAAAGATTTAATTTCAAATGGGTGGAGATTGCTGGTGATTTTCTGATTTTTCTTGCTGGGTCTTCTGGATACCCGGGCGATGCGGAGCAGTGTCTCACGCTCCTCTTCCTCCCTCTTCTGCTTCTCCAGTCTTTCCAGCTGCTCCAGGAACTTCAGCTGAGAGCGTGTGTCATTGGTCTGAGTGTAGCGCCAATCATCCTCAACACACAAAACACCACAGAGACATATTAGCATCCTACAAAAATGTGTACATTTATATGAATATAAAATATTTTTAGCAATCTTTTACATCCGTATGGTGATGGAATTTTGGAAAAAAGTAGGCTGGATGCTTGCAGAAACCAAAAAGGAGTTTTAAAAAAAGTGATGTCATTAAAGAAACTTTTTTTGGTTCATCAAAGAAACGTTTAGTATGAACTTCAAAGAGAGATCAGTTTTCCATTATAAAGAACCTGTTGTGAATTAAATGTCTGTGGAAGATAAAGGTTCTTTATGGAACCATCAATGCCCAACAAGGAACTTTATTTTTAACAGTGCAGATGCCTAAAATAATGGCTTTTGAAAAAGTAGTTAGTTCACAACAAAAGTTTATTTTTAGAGGTTTTCAAACTCAGTCTAGAGAAGCCCAAAGAAACATGGTATGAGGTCTGTTGAATTGTTTTGAAAAATAGAACTAGATAGATAGATAGATAAAATAAATAAATGAATGGACTAAAGGAAAACTTTTTCACAAAATTGAATTATTTCAACTTATTTGATTTGTTTTCAACGTATTTTACACGGAATATAACACACAAGCAAAAATAATATTGATCCAATTATGTCAAATCATGTTGTTTTAAATGACCAATATTTTCAGTTATTTATTGCAGTTCAACCTTGCAACTGCTTTAATAATGTCTGCAGTTGATCCCAGAACTGGCATTAGCATGGTTGTGGCTCACTAAGTGAAGTATCTGCCAACACCCAAAGCAGTAAGTGCTACTCTTCCTCAAGGTGGTAACCTCAAAAGTCAAACCTTACATGAAATTCTTCTAAATCTTTAAACTACGTGAGGATTACACTAACACAATTCATTCATGTCGTCACTACACAAAACTATTAAGTTAACTAACTATTATGATTATTTGTTTACAAATTTATGTGGCTTAAACGCATAAATTGTCCAAAACAATTACAAGAACTGGGGTGTTTCAGCTCATTTTAAACAAGTAGCTTGAACACACAGCAACAATATATTTGTCTTTTTTTGAGTGTAGATAGATAGAGAGATGCTGTTGATTAGCTTTTTATGCATCATCAAGGACCAGTTTAGACTAAAAAAAAATAAGTCAACTTCATCTTAGATGGGCAGAAACTCTTGGGTGAACTGGGTGAAATTTTGGGTGAACTATGCCTTTAAGAAACAAACTTTGATTCCCTCATATTTATTTTGTCTACTGAACGAAGGAAAGCATATACCCTGTAAGAGATCTGTCGATGTTGTGCCACAGCGGTGATCTTCTCTAGCAGGTCTCGAAGTCTCTCCTGTGTCGCCAGAGAGATTAATTCAAGAACATCAGGACAGACCTCTGTGACACCCAAAGAACCACCTGTACACACACAATCACACACATTTAAGTCAAAGAATTTTACAAGTCCAGATGGACTCTGCGATTTTTTTTTTCAGAGGGAATATATGCTTTGGAATGAAACATCACGCTTTGAGCTGATGATGAAACGGAAACTGTTCTAGAAGAAAAAATATTTATGTATTAACTTTATTGTTGCAAACCTGCGAACAGCTTGTAACAAAACCGTATAGATATTTTTGCTAGAAATGGATGCATGATATTCTTGTTCAATTACAAATTAAATGAATGCTTAATGTTCAAGATAATCCCAAAACCCCACAAATTGTAGCAAAGATAAGAATAGGCTCATCTAACAGATGCTGGAGAGAATGTGGTGATCATTTAGGGAACCACTCTCATATCTTTTGGTTTTGCCCAAAACTGCAGCAATTCTGCAATGATATCTACAGTATAAAGTACTTGGAAATATATTTGGTATTGATATTTCCTTTGATCCAACTGTGGCAGTCCTAGGTATGGTGCCTGAGAGCATGGGGGAAAGAACAAGTATTTTTTTATTTTAAATACTGCTTTCTGCAGCACTAAAATGTATTATTTCTAACTGGCTCAGATCAGATCCACCTACGTATGAACAACGGATAAAACTAATTATAGAAATTTATGAAATGGAAAGAATAACTTATTGCCTTAGAATCCAGATGAATATATTTGAAGCAAGATGGAACCTAATTCTAACAATTATACATGACTAAATTTAAACTTACACCATAGATTTAATAAACATGCTACATTACATACACGATAAGTATATGAGACATCTCCCAATCGCCCCCCTCCCACCCCCCTTTAAATATATTTTCTATGTTTTTTAATAACTTCAACATGATATATTTTGTTTTAAAATAAAACTGTGCTAAAAATGTCCTTTTTTCGTTCCTCTTCTCTCTTCCTAATCTTTTAAGTATTCATCTGTATTCTTACTATTTCTGATATAGCTCTGATTTTGTTATGTTCTAATAAAAAAGATAATCCCAAAAGTGCTTAGTGTCCTGCAGTCTGATATATAATACCCCCTCATAAGTTTCATTAAAGTGCTATTTAAGTAACATGACATTTTAAAACAGACTCTTATGTTATATCTAAACAAACACAATTTTTTGTTTGTTTGACTATTTATATCCCTATGCTTTGACCTTATTTGGAAGGTTTGTGTATATTCATGTGTTTCCTAGTCATGCTGCTTGTGGCTCGACTAACAGTCACAGTTATAAAGAGATAAAGAGTTATACTGTATATGAGATAAAGTTCCCTGTGGCCATACATGGCTGTCCACTTTTTACTGTTCATTGTAGTCCATTTTTAAAATAAAAGTCCCACATACGTAGGCAATACAATAAGGTAATATTACAATAAGGTATTATACTTAAAAATAAAAATGTGGAGGGGTTGGGGAGGATTATGTTTGTTGTAAACTTACTAGGAAACATTGTGACCAATCATACACTGTTGGGGAGTACATATTAATGATCCCATGTAGATCATCACATGGCCAGGATTTCAGACTCACAGGATATAAATGACAACCAGGAAAAAAGTGGTGTTTTCGGCTCAAGGTATTAACCCTTATTATTCAGCTATGCCTAGGTATATCCTGATATTCTTTCTACGGCACAATTAATTCTTTCTACGGCACTTTCTACGGCACAATTAACTAGTGTCGCCAATACAGAATATATGGGGGGGTCTGAATTCTACAGTACATATAGCCTCATTTAAACATTAGCATGTTCTGAATGCAGCATAAGTACAATTTGTGAATGGCACATTCATATTATGTTTGCACAAAATCTGATAATCACAAAAGACTGCCTAACAGAAATGAAGATTATGTATAATTACAGGGGAACATCTTCATGGAGCTGGAATGCAGCGATTGTGTTGTTTTCCTCTGCTGTTTATATTGTATTCACATTTCCATAATGTCAGACACGCTTTGTTCCTGTTGGTCTGTTACACTTGCCGAGTCGACAGACATCTGCAAACACTCCAATTCCATCTCATTTTTGCCCTTTCTGCTGATGCGGACCGAGTTCCTGCAAGGCCAAGCCTGTCTCTTTCATTTCCACATTCTCTCTTTTCGTCTCCTCCTCCTCCTCCGCACGACTCCCCCTTCCTTCTGGCTATCTCTCTCTCTCCCTCCCTCCGCCTCTGTCGTCCTTTCTCTCCCTTGTTCCGACGCTTTTTTTGATCAGTGCAGCAGAGTGGATTCCTGCCACTCTGGCAACTTTGCGCGGCTCGGCAGTCATTAGCATACTGATTAAGCAGAACAGGCTCGTCAGAGATACCACTGATCAAAGACAGAGACTGCACTCGTGTGTCACAACACAGCACAACATATGCCCAAAAAACACAGACAGGATGCATGCTGTAGAGGCAGAGCTGAGGGAGGTGAACAGACTCTGACAAACACAGATGGAGGGAGATGCAGGATCACTTTGAGTAAAAATACACTCATGTACCATTAAAACAGTGGATGCTATGGCCAAGGTCAGCAAAGATGTGCAACAGTTACTTTTAGGATTCATTCATTCATTTTCTTGTCGGCTTAGTCCCTTTATTTATCTGGGGTCGCCACAGCGGAATGAACCGCCAACTTATCCAGCATATGTTTTAGACAGCGGATGCCCTTCCAGCTGCAACCCATCTCTGGGAAACATCCATACACACTCATTACATTCATACACTTTGGACAATTTAGCTCACCCAATTCACCTACACCACATGTCTTTGGACTTGTGGGGGAAACCGGAGCACCTGGAGGAAACCCCACGCAACCACATGCAAACTCCATACAGAAATGCCAACTGACCCACCCGGGGCTCGAACCAGTGACCTTCTTGCTGTGAGGTAAACGTGCTATTCACTACGCCACCGTGGCGCCCTACTTTTAAGATATTTTGCTAAAATTTAGTAACTTATGTTACATAAACAGTAACAAGCTAAATTCGGTCTTACTTTTGGTCTCTCCCCCACATTGAAAATGCTCTGCCTGGTTTGCAGGTTTTGTTTTACAAACCTTTTAGTTTCACATTTTAGCTGGTTTTAATGGGTTTTAGCTGATTTAAGATGATCCTCAAGTACTCCTTCAACTTGATCATGCTGGTGCTCTGATTTAGTTGGATAGTAAGCAGAGCCAGTCAAAAAACAACAACAACAACAACAACAACAACAAAAAGACATTTAGGATGAATGGTAACCACATATGCTACAGAGAACATAATAAGGGTTCACAGTTAAGGAAGACAATGTATTTTGCATATTATATATACTATAAAGAGAGGAAGAGAGTGCTTTGCAGAAATGAAATGATTTATGATTTTTTTATATGAATGCATAAATGATATTTATATGAATATTTGTATCCATTTCTCACTGAATATAGCCAATAATTTTTGGTACATTTAAACAGTTATACCCAATAAAATAAGAGTTTGATCACAGAACATCTTTAATAAATTTGGAAAGATAACAATTTTTAATTCAAACAAAAAAATTCAAGTAAAAAGATTACAAACGACAACATTTCAACTAAAATTGCTTTTCTTTTTGTTTCTCTTGATATATTTCCTGTTTATGAACAATTTAATATTTTTCTCCAAAATAACAATTTGGGTTTACTCATTTTTTAGACTGCGATCTTAAGTTTTATTTTGTTAGTTACAGTTTTGTCTTGATATAACATCAGTGTGACTTGGTAAATTGTGTTTTTTTTTCTTAAAAAAACAGTTTTGACCTGACACAATACATATATAAATTATATATATTTATATATATATATATATAAAGTAATTGAATGCTTTGGGTGAAGTTACCGATGTGCAGCACTCGTGTCTGGAGGGCTGATGGGAATAGAAAGGGTTCTTCTTGACAGGAGCGGATCACTGATCCCACGAGTTCAGAGCCAGAGGCCAAAATACGAGCATTTTCTTCACTCAGGTTCACCCCAGCCATGGAGGCCACATCATTAATGTCATCGTCATCTCTAAACAAAAGCCCAACAAGACAACAAAAGAACAGGACTTCACTGTTTCTTGCTTGAAATAAATATGTTAATGGTGTAGCAGCTCATCTAAAACAAATCGTAATCTACAGCGCCTTCGATTCACATTCATCCTATAAAGTAGCGATATGCACATTGAGCCACTGTGCGCTGAGAATGGCCGCCAGTCAGAGCTATTACCGGAAAGAGCCCGAGGTGCTGTCCTTGAAGCCGTGTGCCTGCGCTGGAAGGGTCGGCTGGGAAAAGTGTGTTTTAGACGCCTGAAGGATGGACTGCCGCACAACAGCACCTGTGGGGACAGAATAAAAATACAGATATTTTTATCAGCTCAAAATGAATTGGGACACTTGGAGGTGAAAGAAGCATAAAAGTAATAAAGGCTCACCTAGATTTTCTTAGAAATATATTGAGCTGTAATCAATTAAAACGCACATAAGTACACACATACATAATGTATATACAGAGCTAGATCAGGGGTGCTGATAAATTATTGCAATTAAAAAACATAATCACATTGATAACACAATGGAGTTCAATGTTGAATACACTAGTCACTAGATTTACTCACCAACTTAAACAAAATCTGATTAATTTACATTTAATTGAAACATTTAATTTCAGTTAGCTTTAACTTTCAGTTAGCTAACAGTAAAACAAAGGGTTACACTACATTTGAATTAACAATCTCTAAACCCTCCCCATCACTCTCTCTCTCTTCTCAGATGGGATGGTGTGCCAAATTAAAGGTGACCATGGGCCAACTTTGGCCTGCGGGACCTAGTCTGGGCATCTCTGGGATAGACAAACAGACCGACAGATAGATAGACAGACAATGGATGCATGGGGTCATTAAGGTGAGGTCTTCTGGTCATAACCTTTGACCACAACATATACAATATGCCATATACAGTGCTGGGTAGATTATTCACAAATTGTAATGTTGTTTGTAGGGCTGTGCAGTTAATCGCTATCGCAAAATTTAAAAACATTATCGCAACTTAAGCACATGCAATATCTAAGTCACGTAAGGCTGCAATTTTATCCATAATTTTATTTAGATTTGTATTCAGAATACGTTCTTGTGCGCATGATTTCAATATGTTAACCAATCAGAGCTGACGCAGCACACCGGGCAATTACAGCTAAACTGAGAGGAAGAAAGATGTTAACCAATCAGAGCTCACTCTGCACTCGACGAAGTTGAGCAGGAGAAACGAATAGGTGGTTTTGATTTACGTTAGTTTTTATTTATTTTTGACTGACTGGAATTGAGGTTAGTTCATCTTTATTTTTTCATGCTGTCTGTTTTTAAGACAATTTATTTCAGTTTTGTTTATCAAGCAGTTAGTACTACTGTGTACAGTATGTATTTAACTAGAGGTAAGGTTCGTTAATCTTAATTTATTTTATGTTGTCTGTTTTAAAGATAATTTTACTACAGTTTTATTTATTAAACTTAATACTATGTTATTTCATTGTGAAATGTTTTGTTATGCACTTCTTGTGCACTGAATACATTTAGTGTGTGTATATAGCGTGTTTGAAAAAGCAAAAGCAGTTGCCAAAATCGCAATCGCAATATTCGTTCCAAAAATCGCAATATGATTATTTTGTCCATATTGCACAGCCCTAGTTGTTTGTTACAAATTATATGGCAAAAACTATAATTAGTAATGTGATCTATTAAAATAAATACTTTAAGATTTTTCTAATGACCTAACTTGCTGATAGATTTGCTTGTTGCATCATGTTGATAACAGAAAGAAAAAAATGCAATAATGCAAAGACACACACACGCCGTGCACACAAGCAATCATTCAAATATGATTTTATGAGAAATATACTTTTTATTGAACAAAGATGGATTAAACTGATCAAAAAAAGACTAAACTGAACTAAACTATTGTTTTAAATAAATGCCATCTTTAAAAAATAAATAAATTAAAACATAAAGCAGCTCATCATCTAGCCTAAATTGCAATTTACTATATAATAGTATTTCACACTATTACTATTTACGCTGCATTTCCAATAAAATAAATGTATGAGATGCTCTCTTACCTCTCCATATGCACAAGACACTTTCTTGTTCCTGGTAAAACATTGTGCACTCCTGAGTGTGCTTCACACAGGTGAGTGGGCGTAACAAACAACCTCTTACCTCTTTATTTGTTGCCACATCAGCAACTTATGGCTATTTCAGGGCAAGCTCAATATGCATAAAACACTGCATGATAAGAATAACTTCATATTCAATAAGAGATGAAGCACAAACAAATACAGTACATAAATAGAAATACATAAAAATTCACAAAAACTGTATAATAAAAGTATTTTTTTTAAACTCAATATTTAATAAATACCTTAAAATTGTCCCTGGTGATACCCTTTTAAAACATCCATAAAAAAGTGTTTCCATTATAAAAATCACAGAGCAACTTGACAGTAATGACATGTTGGTGGTGTTCTTTCCTCTCTGTATGCACCAGTCACTTCCTATAAACACTGCTATGATGACTCAACTATAAAAAACAAACAAACTGCTAGACTAAGACTTGTCATGGCTTTTATAAATTGCTGCTCTCTAGTGATCTGAAATGCTTGTTTTAGCCTCATCTGTAAGTCACTTTGAATAACAGCATCAGTTTGATGAATAAATGTAAATGTAAAATGCAGATCTGGTGTTCATTAACAACTACAGAAATGAGATCATAATCATAGCTTATACCTGTTGAATGAGTGCTGGTCTGAATGACCATCTGTTTGGACTGGGTTTGGTTGTATGCAGGTAAGCCCACCTGAGGCTGTTTGATGACAACCCCTTTAGCTTGCACCTGAACAAGAGAAAACGCAAGTAGTCAGCCTAAATAAATACAGAAAATATGCAAAAATTATGTATATGAAAATAGTCAAAGAATGTACACCAGGTCTGGTCCACCTCGAGGACAATGTACAAGCCATATTAAACAGCAGGACTTCTTGAAAAAAAAATCCTCAGAGCACTTTCTGATTCAGAAGTAATCAAGCCTCCAAAGTCTATTCAGGTATAGGGGAAATGAGCTTCTGTATTTCAGTGGAAATCCATCAAGACGTCCAATAAAAAGGTGATATTAGATTACAGAAAAACAAATCATGACATTATTTGAATATGATAACATGACATTCCTGGTAAGAAATGGGGTAAGACTCATGCATCTTTGTCTCTAGTGTAAAACTAATTTGGCTCTGCTTGGGCTTGTGGGATACTGGTGGTTTTAAGTGAATTAGCCTGTACACCGTGGGCGGTGGTGAGTTAACCAGGAAATGAAGACAAAGTGAAGAGAGGCTGTCATAAAAATGAACCAGTGCGCTGGGAAGGAAGCAGTGTGAAATTAGACTGCACACACAAACAGTCTACTATTACATAAAACATCAAAAAGGCATATTCAGGACAGTCAAATATACCTGAATTCCAGACACTGTATGTTTTTCAACTATTCGTGAAGAATTTACACCTGTGCATTAACATTTATGAACACACGGGTCTGTTTCCACAGCACTGAATGATCATTTGTTTTCTTTTATTATCAAATTACCTTTCTGTTGTTTCATATAGGCAAGCCCTGAAATCATATTCATGATGAATTACATTGCCGCGGATAAAAATGGATTGGGATTTACCAGCTGAGGTGCTCTGGTTGGCTGGCTGGTTTTGAGGGAGGAGCTGACAGACGCAGAGGCCTTCTGGTTTGTGGATTTGGTCAAGGCTGAATCCGAAGGCTTGATATGATCGCACTGCTGAATGAAGAGCTGTGAGTTTGGCGTGAGCTGACGGACGGCTGGCAGGCTCCTCTGTAAGAATGAACACATCAGCGTCTCTAATTTAGCTCAAACCAAAGAGGTCGTGTCTCATTCATGCACGAGCCACGAAGGTCTGATAATAGATTTCATCTTAAAATCAGGTCAGAAATGAGGTCAGCACCCTCATATGACTTTGTTGAAGATGCTGATAACATCTAAATGGGTTTTATAAGCAAAGAAACTGCAGTCACCTTCAGGAAAGGCACTAGATATGGCTGAGGAGACGATTTGAGCTCCATGTAGAGTTTCTCAGTGAATTCTTCGGCCTCTAGTTTCCCATCCTAGAGTAGGTGAAATCAAAAGCCCATTAAAATATACCATGCCTCCAAAAAATAGTTACTGTTTGGATTTAAATAAGGAAATATTTAGGAGTCTTTGATTGTATCTGGGCGCCACGGTGGCGTAGTGAGTAGCACGTTCGCCTCACAGCAAGAAGGTCGCTGGTTCGAGCCCAGGCTTGGTCTGTTGGCATTTCTGTGTGGAGTTTGCATGTTCTCCCCGTGGTTGCGTGGGTTTCCTCCGGGTGCTCCCATTTCCCCCACAAGTCCAAAGACAGGTGGTATGGATGGATTGGGTAGACTAAATTGTCCGTAGTGTATGAGTGGGAATGTGTGTGTATGGATGTTTCCCAGAGATGGGTTGCGGCTAGAAGGGCATCCGCTGCGTAAAAAATATGCTAAATAAGTTGGCGGTTGATTCCCCTGTGGCAACCCGGGATTAATAAAGGGACTAAGCCGACAAGAAAATGAATGAATGAATGATTGTATCTGAAGTGCAGTGATTCATATTTTTCTGGCTCATTAGTGTCTTGCACTAACATTGGCACCCTTGGAAAATATGAGCAAAGAAAGATGTAAAAAAATAAATATTTGATTTATCTGTTGCTTGAAATATATATAATATATATATATATATTATATCATATATATTGCATTATATCAAAGAGAAAGAAACTGGAAACCAAAAAAAAAAACGAGCCATGAAGTGGCTGGCAAATGCTTACAGTAGATGCACAGTGGACAGAAGTCACCAACCTTTCTGTAGTCAATATCTACTGACCTAAAACTGAGTGACCTTAGTTCAATAACAATGTGGAGACCTTCAGGGAATGGACGGCTTGGTTGATCAGCTGCATCTAAGACTTACATCTCGCCAGGTGTAATCAAAGTGTATTATAACACTTTGTGTTGTAAGACTAAAGCTGTGGAGTAACCCATGTCATGCCGCATGTGGCAATCAAATAGATGGTTCTGGGTCTGAAAGTTGGAAGGAGAATGGTATTTGGATGACTCCGTTGTGCCAACTGTAAAGTAAACAGGTTTGGTGCGCAGTGACCTGATGTCAACCGGATTGAACACCTTTGTAATTAATTAAGAGTTGAGACTCTGAGACCGGTCGTCTTGTACATAAGTGCCAAACCTCACAAATGTGCTTCTAGAAGAATGGTCAAAATTTCCCATGAATACGCTCCTAAAACTTGTGGAAAGCCTTCCAAAATAATTGAAGTTATTATAGCTGCCAAGGGTGAGCCAACTCCATATTGAACACTACAGAGTAATATTAGAATGCCATTAAAGTTCATGTTCATGTTAACGCAGATGCCCCAATACATTTGGCAATATAGTGAGCGTATGAATATGTTTATGTGAGTGTGTGCACACACACATTTCACCACATCTATTGGCACCCCTATGAGCGCATATGAGCGATCCATTTTTAAAGTGTATTTGCACTGATAATTTGATGTTTTTTGAAACTGTGTGACTAATACAGGTAATTGTTCAGCTATGTCCTGCAGTTTACAGGAGTTTAAATAATGGCAAAAGCACAAAAATGCCCATTTCTACCATCAGGGCAACAGTTTAGAAATTCCAGTCAACTACAAATGTTACGAGTCAGCCTGATCTTGTCCAAACAAAGTTAAGAGAATTTTAAGCAGCCAAAGAATCTCCAAGAATCACTGAAAATTGAAAAGTTAGTTGGGTTTTAGGGTCAGAAAGTCTACATTACCACAAATAGTCTGAAATGCTTTCACAAAATTCCTCCACTCTCATCCAAAAACAAACTAATGAAAAAAAGTAACATTTTGTGCAAGAGATCAATAAAACAAAGACCTTTTTCCATAGCCTTCTTTGCTCAAATTTACCAAGAGTGACAATTTGTGGTCACAGAATTTGTTTGGCATATGACATTCAGTGTGGATTACACAGTTCAAATCCAGTTAATCTTAGAATGCTGGAATATGACCATGGGATACAACATCTAACATGGTTGTTTAAGTACTAAACTTCTACAATGGTGCCGTCAGGTTAATTGTTTACTTTAATCCAAAAACCAACATTGATTCTTGGCCTTGCAGCATATACTGTATTGTAATTTTTGTGATGCATTGATTTTGAGAGCAAAAAGGGACACCATACCAGCAGGCCTTTTACAAGAGCACGGACGTTTTGAGCCATGTTAGCAGAGCGAGTGCCGCTTGATGCCAACTTCATAAGAGTGACCAAGAAGTTCTTACACTTCTTCACATTCTCCAAGGTCTCCTGGTGGTAAAAAAAATAAATAAATAGATAGTACTAGTTTCATGATGCATATATTCAAAATAAAAATACAGGCCTTGACTAATTAATTCTGCGTGCTCATTTTCTGTATTTTTACGTTTAGATGACCAACTAAACATTTGTTTCTTTTAGATAATTAAAAGTTATTTATTTTTAAACTACTAATAATACAGTAAAACACTTAAATGTAATAGTACATAAATGGTTATTTATATTAATACTGTACATTATCACTTTAAAATACCAAAATGACCTCAAGCATTTAAAACTGGTTACATTTTTTTAAACAATTTAGATTTCTGTAATCTCTGCCATTAATTGGACATGAAAATTATTTTTGGTTTTTAAAATATCAACGTTTTAATCCCATAGGGTCTTATGTAAAATATTTGATATGTTAATTTCAATGTAGGCCTAATTTCTAATTGATCAGTCAAAACACAGTTGAAACAACACTGCAGGACATTGTCTTGATTTAATTCTGAATACAATTACATTCAGGTCATGGCTAATATGATTTACTCGTTTTCAAGTATTAAATATTGTAATCATTTTTACATGGTTTGAAATAGTCAAGATGAACACTAGGTATACTTTATTATCAAGCCAAAGTACTTTCATATATTGAGATTGATATCGGAGATATCTCAGAGAAAACAACATGTATAAAAGAACTGTAGATATTAGTAATTTGTGTTTGAGATTAATCTTGGTGAATTCCCTGATGTGGTGGATTAATACAGAGAGAATTCTGTTGATTTACTGATTTTGTATTATGCCATGCAGCATTAAAATCCTGAGTAAGCACTTGAAAAAGATCATTCATTTTGTTATAACTAAGACAATACAGCAGTCCATAATACAATAAAAACCATTCCTTCATTTAAAGTTGTGAAGTGATGTTTTGAACAGGGTTTTTTGTTACATGTTAAAACGGTCAGCTTGAGATTTGATTGGTGGGAGTAATTCCATTAAAAATGGCTTTAAGACAATCTGTAGTTGTTTTTTTTATAATTACACACTAGTGTCCTTAAAATTATCACATGAATGCTACATCAAACTTCTGTGATGTGGATTTATATCAACGTGATTCATCCGTAGATCCATATAAAACTATTCATGCTTTAATACTTATTTATCTGATTGATCTAGATTACTTGTCAACAGAATTGCATCTTTATGGTCATAAAAATATTATTATTATTATTAAATTAACCAAATGGCTTTTTTGGCCATGTTTGGACCTCCTGAGGTGTTCAAATTATTTTATATACTTCTAATTTTTAATAATTCAGTCCTAAGGTAGTTACAAAACTTACAGCTGTAACTGTGACAGGTGTTGAGGATGTGTTTGTGCTGGATCTGGGTGGTACATTAGGAGACACCACTCGTGGGGCATTACTCTGGATGGGGGGCCCACCTTTGCCCACAGACTGCTGACAAATGAAGCGCACACACATGATTAGGTAGATAGATGTGACACAGAATGACCTACATTTCTATTTAAATCACTGAAGGAAAGCTAACAATGCATTTCAGTCAACACTTGCCCTAAAGGCACAGTATGAATCATTTTTGTTTTGTTTTGTTGTTTGGATCAATAATTGATGCAGCCAAAGTGAGTAATACCTTTCCAGCGGAGGTATTAATTACTGTAGTTGCAGTGACAGAATTAGTCCTCTGGTTAAATGTCCCTGGTGTGCTGCTGTTTGGAGTCATTTGACTGGCTTTGATAACTGGCCCCATGGTAGAGCTGGGCTTTCTGACGGCTGTGCCTACAACAGTGGCCTGCTTACTGATGGTGGTTCCTGCTGAACATGATGGTGTGAAAACAGCAGTTCCTGTAGCTGTGGCTGGTTTCTGAACGGCAGTCCCCACAGTGGGGTTGAGTTTAACATTGGCAGTAGCTGATGCACTTGAAGGAGGGAGAGAAACTCTGATGATAGGTGTTGTGTTTACAGCTGCCTGTGAAAAAAAAAACACAGAATAAAATGGGTTAATTAATATATTTATATTTTTAAATAAGACAAAAAAAATCCAAACATTTCCGCTATGAGGCTTTACAGTGACCGAAATGTTTGTTTTTTGTCTTTTCACCTCGTGATTTGCTTAAGAAATTATTCATAATTACCACCTTCCTTGCTACTTGTCATTTAAAGAAAGTTGGTAACAGCATCAAACTTACCTGGAAGAGCATGAGGGACAATATTTGAATGTTTTTTTTTTTTTTTTTTTGAGTGACAGTGTTTAAAGTAGAAAGTTCATTAATTAAATTTTACTCACTATTTACTCTCTCAAAAGTGATTCCGAACTGTAATGAGTTTCTTATTTCTCTGTTCAACAATGAATAAGATATTTTAAAGGAAAAATAAAATATTACAGAAGTCAATGTTCACAGGATTTCAGCATTCTTCAAAGTATTTTCTTTTATGTTCAACACAAAAAAAGAAACTCCTAAAAGTCTGAAATAAATAAAAGGGTAAAAAACGTAGGACAGAATTTTCATTTTTGGGTAAAATATTCCTTTAACCTGTGTAGCTATACTATATTACTCACGTCACTGATGCTTTTATATATTTATAAATACCCCATATATTTTATAAATACCCCAAAATGTAACAAAATAATGATGAAAACAGGAATTAAATAAACATTAAAACTAATTTAAGATATCAATAAAAAACATGGGCGTCTCACTGACACTAACATAATAATGCCCTTGCATTACCCTCATCCTAAAATTTAAAGACTAAAATTGATATTTTCAAATATGAACACCTATTTATACTCTTATCAACATGTTTTTAGCCTTACTCAATTAGGTTTTATTTATTATTATAGGCAACTGTATTACCAAAATGTACCTAAAATATAAATTTTGTATATATTATTTTATATTACATTATATTATTTTAAATTATTGAATTACAGTACCCAGTTGAAATATTTGAAAGAATGTTTGAGTAAAATACTACATTACATTTTTAATAAAATACAAATATTAAAAATTAAAATCAAATAAAATCTTTATGTATGACTATGATACATTTTATTATCATGCATTAAGTGTTAACAAGAACCAGGACGAAAAAAAGCATATGGCGTACAACGAAAAGCATACAGTGTGTCAGTTACATATTATCACAGGACCGTTGTTACCTTCCCCAGCAGTTTAAAAACAGTGACCAAATCAACAAACCTGTGAGGACGAGTGTCTAACTATAGCTGAGGCATTGGCACTGGCTGCTTTTGGCAGCATTCCCTGAGCCTGGGCCAGAGCCTGCTGAGATACCAACATCAACTGCCCACTGTCACTGCGGATTAACACCATTCCTTCAACAGTAAGACATCCACAAGACTGAGAGGAAGTAGACTTAATGGTGAAGCATAGCATTACAGCCCACAAATACACTAAAACAAAGACATTAATGTCACATAAAAGCTCACCTTGTGGTACCTGGAAGTTGGCAGGCAGCTGCAGTGGCACCGTCTGAGGGGCGCGCGTCATTGGCACACTTTGTGATGGAGTGGAAATCCTTGGCAAAGTCATGACCGGCCCTTTGGCAGTGGTCAGTGTGGTGACTCTGGGCTGGCTTATGGCCACTGAAACTCTTCCAGGCTGAGGAACCAGAGCCAAACCAGTGGCCCCTGGTCCCTGAACGCTGGACGTCACAACTCTGGCTCCTACGACAACGGGTGTTGTGGATTTTATCTGTGCGGAGCCCATGACCTTTGGAGCAGCTTCAGATGAGGCTGATGTGCTGGAGGTCAACGGAGAGACCGTTAAATGACATCGAGGTGCAGCGTTTGATGAACCAGTCTCTGTTTTTGGGTTTGGCCGCTCTGCTTTGTCATTAAGGGAAACTGAATCTGGTTTGCTGTTTTCATTAGTGATAACATTAGCGTTAAAGTCCGTTGTCTCTCTTTTCTTGTCTGCAGTTTCCAAAACGTTTTCGGCATTGTTTGTTTGCGCGTCGTGGCAAGTCGTATGAAGATTATCATTGTCTACCTTATCTGAGACCGACGTTTCGGACATTATTTGGTTCATTTACGTTACTGAATAATTCGATAATAAATCAAACGATTTTTCCATCTGCTTAAATAATCGCCATTACAATAGGCAGCAGACGCGACTGATAAACACCATGTGCCATCAGTGGTGTAGCGTTTGATTCATTCAGACAGGATTCGATTCTTTTGAATTCATCGGGAATTGCTCACCGATTCTATTTGATTGAATCATTGAATCCCTCAAATGAATCATTGATATTAGTTCGTTTATAAGGTTGTTTTTGTGTGATCGTTTCCCACATGCTGTCAATTTTCTTAGATTTTAAACTGCTGTTTTGTTCAAATGTATAAGTAAGCATATATGAACGCTTCAGTTCCGGACCGCTAGATTCAATTTCACATTAATTGATTCACGGGCGTTCGAAAATGAAACGTCTTGATGTATTCGAAATATTTCTCACAGGTAATGTCTTGTTTTTTAGACTTCAGATAAGTTCTTAGTTCTTCTGATAAACATTCATTCATTTATTTTTCTCCTTTATTCATCAGGGGTCACCACAGCGGAATGACCACAAATTTATCCAGCATATGTTTTACACAGTGCATGCCCTTCCAGCTGCAACCCAGTACCGGGAAACATCCATACACACTCATTCATTACGGCCAATTTAGTTTATTCAATTCACCTCTAGCACATGTCTTTGGACTGTGGGGGAAACCGGAGCACACAGAGAAACCCACGAGAACACGGAGAAATGCAAACTCCACACAGAAATGCCAACTGACCCAGGGATTCGAACCAGCGACCTTCTTGTTGTTCTAACCACTGAGCCACCGTGTCGCCCAGATAAATATTCACTCAGTCAATCTTTCTCCATGTTATATACGGCAGGTAGCGACAACCAATATATTTTAAAGTAATTAAATCATTCAAATTATTGTCATTGAGAACAACATGGAACAGTTTGCGCTCAATCATAATTTCCATGAAATGACAGTAAAACTAGTTTCCGCCTATTTTTATACCACTGGAATTGCGTTTTAATTATGTAAACTCATAGTTCGGACTGGTTTTCTCCTAAACTGAACAAACGTTTTAGGATTCACGTTTATAAATGACGCTTCATTCAGTTTAGAAATGAATCTCACTTAGATTCAAATGCATGAGTAATTGACTTCCTCAGTCATATTTGTTCCAGGAGAAGATGCATCCAATGAAATGCTCACTTGCACGCTATATGGACATTTTTTCCAGATGTTACTAAACAACTCTTGATGGTTTTTAAAAACGTTTATTAACAATGTCACATTACATTCCTCTCAAACTTTAATCTTGTGGATTATAAACCAGTTTTTAAGTGTAGCCAGACACTAGATTTATGGTCCCCTCCCAAAAAACAAAAACTCAAAACAAAAAACATTTTACAGTTCCAAAATAAAAATACTGCAGGTTACAGCACAATATAAATTTATCTAACTGGCTTGAATGTTTTTTTAATTGTGTTTAAATTAGAAGAATGAAGAACAGTTGGGGAAAGAAATACACTTTTAATAAAATCTTTCAGATCTGATCCACGACTGTATTTGACAAAATAAAGGTTTCTAGTCATTTGATCCCTATGAAGCCCACAGTTGTGGTTTAACCTTTATGTGTGCGTGTGGGTTTTCTAATTAGAGCTGCTGTTCCTCTCTGGAGTGATATGCTATTTATGAGAGAAACACTTGAAGATTATTAACATAAATGATTCATCAAACAGCTTGTTAAATAAGTATGGCAGATGATATTCTTTACAGGATGTCATATATAGAGTCTGACATTAGTTTAGCTTCTTCCAATTCTAGCTGTCACGGTGAAGACAAATCCAGCAATAGTGCAAAGTCTGGCAGTCTTGAAGTTTTAAAACAAACCTTCACATAGAATCAAATGGAGACTGAGTTTGGAAAAAAGTATCCATTTCCATTTTAAACAATAATTTCCTTATTTGAAACAGTTTACTTGGGGACAAAATCAATGGGGGGAAAATTCTCAGAGAATTACAACATAAAACATCCCTTATATTCAGTTAAAAATACCAGATCCAGTTTATTGTTTGTCAGAGCGGGCGGCTAATCCAGTGGTTCCTGTTTGATTCGGATGACGGAGGTCATGACCCCGCGCTGACTCCGTTTGACCTCTCTCCTCAGGACGTACTCACTGAACTGAGTTGAGTCCACACCACCTCCACAAGAAGCAGCTATCTCAAAACCTCTCTGCTGCAGTCGCTCCAGAACCTGCCAACATAAAAATAAATTACATACACACAGTTATTATTATCCTTTCATTTCAACTGTAAAAAAAGAATTTGCATAGCTATTTAGGACTTTAAATCTGAATGATCGTAACAGGCTGCTTTATGTGTCAATTGGACAGCAGTGCTTGTGGAAGTGGCAACAACACATCTGATTGTTTAATGGGTCTGGGGAAATGTACAATCATACCTGTAAAGAAAAAAAGAGCAATGCCCTCTCGTTTGATCGTTTAGTGAGAATATATTATATAGTGGTATCAATATAGAATATATTATCAGTACTGATAATGTCACTACAGTGAAAAAAAACAACACTAGTATTTTCACTAGCAAAAAATCGTTTTTTTCCCAGTTATTTTTGTCTTTTGGTGTACTGTGTTAGTATGAAATTTCTAATTGTTATTAATTGTAATACATTTTTGTTTGCGTAAGGAGTCTGGCAGCAGACGGCGCTTCACATACAGATATCCAGATCTGATCTCACCATCATTCAGTCCATCTAAAAAGGCCACAAACTCAGTCCAGAAGAACTGTGGCCATATCTTCAAGGCACTTCAAGAAAGCTGCCTGCAAAGCTAACTGTAAAATAATGCACACATGCACCTATAGGACAAGAGCTCTTTTAAAAGCAAAGGATAATTTAGTTTATAGAAGTTAAAAAATAAATAAATACATAAATTTAATTATGTATAACATAGTTTTTTAAAGCATCCGTAATACTGAATTTTTACATAAATGCCTAAAACGTTATACAGTACAAAAGGTTTGCATGCAGGTTTCTTGAAGTATCTTGGAGACGTTGCCACAGTTCTTCTAGATTTAGTCTGTCTGACACATTATACCAAACAATAGAAACAAGTGACTTGAAACCATTGTTTTGCTGGTGAAAGCACTTGGGGCCTATATATAAACATGCAGTGCTTTGCAATATATATTTATTAGTTGTTCTATTTATATAGGTGCAATGGGTGATTGGTTTCAGAAAACATTTTTGATATGCTGGTTAAAAGTCTCTTCACATTCTGATAGCATTCATTCATTCATTTTCTTTCGGCTTAGTCCCTTTATTTATCAGGGGTCGCCACAGCAGAATGAACTGCCAACTTATCCAGCATATTTTTACACAGCGGATGCCCTTCCAGCTGCAACCCATGACTGGAAATCATCCATACACATTCATTTACACACGTACACTACGGACAATTTAGTTTATTCAACTAGCCTACAGCGCATGTCTTTGGACTATGGAGGAAACAGGAGCACCCGGAGGAAACCCACGCCAACATGGGAAGAACATGCAAACTCCACACAGAAAAGTCAACTGAACCTGATGGGATTCGAACCAGCGACCTTTTTGCTGTGAGGCGACAGTGCTAACCACTGAGCCACCGTGTCGCCCATACTGATAGCAATCATTAAATTAAGTGGTCCAAATCTATTTTAATATTATGTGGAAGGCGTACTACAAGAAAAGTTCATCCAATCAAAAGACTCGGTAAAAACATTACGAGACAGATAGTTGTGGCAGGCAAACATCAACAACATTAAGTTGGGTTTTGTAATCACTAACTGTAAAGTTTTGTCTCCTGTGAATGTTATGTGATGTGTTGTAGTGCATGTTCATGCATTCAGGAGGTGTGACATTAGATGGCAATTTCTTGGGAGGGACGTAAGATTTCAGTGCTATCAAGCTAACATTAGCATTTTCTAAGATTTCCAATTGCACTTTAACTTGTGTGATGCACCATGATTTTTATTTTCAAATAATTGTTTACATTCAAGATGTGAGGAAGAAAAACTTATAAGATTCTCTTTATGTGCGTGATGCAACCAAATTTCATTGTAGTTTAAGACCGGCCTAAAGGATCATAAGGATTTGATTAATAAATATGATCATTGAATTAAAGAAAAATCATTAAAAA
>CAIGQQ010032164.1:7857844-7870478 GCA_903798035.1 Danio albolineatus
TGATGGCCTGTGAGAGACTAGTGATGGCCTGTGAGAGACTAGTGATGTCAGTGTGAGATTAGCGATGTCCCGTGAGAAACTAGTGATGTCTTTGAGAGACTAGTGATGTCAGTGAGAGATTAGCAATGTCCTGTGAGAAACTAGTAATGTCAGTGAGAGACTATTGATGTCTGTGAATGACTAGTGATGTCAGTGAGAAACGAGTGATGTGATTGAGAAACTAGTGATGTCAGTAAGAGACTAGTGATGACCTGTGAGAGACAAGTGATGTCAGTGAGCGACTAGTGATGTCAGTGAGCGACTAGTGATGTCAGTGAGAGACTATTGATGTGAAAGTCCAGTGAGATCCTCTGAGAGACAAGTGTTGGTCTGTTGTTGCTGATGTGTAGACTGGCCCTTAAGAAATTTTTGTTTCTTGATGAAACACATCAACATGTGTTTTCCACATTATGTTTTTGGTAACGCACAAAAACTGTTTATTTAGTAAAATCCTTCTACTTGCGTGGTGTAGCCACAACTAAAATTGCTTCAAATTCTGAGCAATGAAGATTACATTATTAGTACTGTTTTAAATAAAGCATTCTTAAATTATTCTCAAAAATGTGATCTCCAAGTATATTTTTCCATGTATATTTTTCTACAGTCCCTGGTCATTATGAACTTTTGTATTAAACAAAAGTATTGTACAAGTATTTTTTGTGAAAAGGAAAAAAATAAAAACATATGGGTTGTAGTGCCTACATAAACTACATATTTGCGATGAAATGTTTCTTTATTTTTTTAAGCTTCAATATAAGTATGCACACACAGTGATGTAAAGGCAGATCTGCAATACCTTAAAGTCATCTGGGATGAGCAGTTTTGAGGTCCTGAGGAAGTTTAATATGTAGCGAAACATGTGTCCATCCCGATCTATAAAATAATGCTGCTTCAGGCTGTCCAATACTATGGGCTCCGTGCCATCAAACAAACGGCCAATCCTCAGAGAGAAACAGACAGAGATTAACATAATTAGATGAAACTGAACAACAAATTGCTTTTTAACACACACTTACAGTATGTCACAAAAGTGAGTACACCCCTCACATTTCTGCAAATATTTATTTATATCTTTTCATAGGACAACACTGCAGAAATTACTCTTTGTCACAATGAACAGTAGTCAGTGTAAAGTTTGTTTAGCAGTGTAAATTTTGTGTCCCCTCAAAATAACTAAAAATACAGCCAATAATAGCTGAACCCCTGGCAACAAAAGTGAGTACACCCCTAAGTGAAAATGTACAAATTGAGCACAATTAGTCATTTTCCTTCCCCTGTGGCGTGTGACTCATTAGTTTTACACTGTCTCAGGTGTTTCCAGATAGCAGGTGAGTTAAATTTGGTATAAAAGCTTTTCCTCTCTCTCAACCTGGCCACTGAAAGTTCAACATGGCATCTCATGACAAACAACTCTCAGAAGACCTGAAAAAGCAAATTGTTACTTTGCATAAAGATAGCCTAGGCCAGTGGTTCTCAAACTGTGGTACGCGTACCACTAGTGGTACGTGGGCTTTCATCTAGTGGTACGCGGAAGAACCGCTGAATAATAAAATGAACACTTTTTTTTACCCTTTGACGCGTACGATAACACGCACATCAGAAAGCATGGGCTGTTTCCTGAAGCGTATGATTACACCGTTGTGCCAAAATGTTTACTTTAGTGCATCGCGTCATCAGATGTTAAAAAAAATCTGCTTGACGCTGAAGATGAGGATGAGGCGCGCGGCGCTTGCAGTGTGTGCGGTGCGGAGCAGACACACACGCGCCAGAGAAGCCCTTCTGTTCTGCAGACTAGTCCTGCACATTCAGGAAGTCCCCCATGCTGCATCATTGGTAAAATAATTATTACGAACGTGTTTAAACGAGTGCTCGTAGTTTGTGTAAAATAATGCGTGCTTTCCATATATAATGTTATTTGTTTTGTAAAGCAGCGTGGCTTTCGGTTTAGTTTGTTACCTCAGATTTGTGCTAATTCATTTGGGTGTGATTCAAATGGCGCGAGACACAGAACAGACTCAAGTAACTTTTCCATGCTTGAAGCGTAGAGGTAGAATATAATTAAAGTTACTCTCCGCGTGCACAGACGGAGGGATGGCGAACTGGACCGTTGTCTGCTTGAAACACGATTCTCATGTGATCTCATTTGCACCAAATCACGCAAATACTGCATGTATTGGTCAAGCACTGTATATATGCATTTAATCACTCGCTTTTCTGACACACAGAGGCCTACTGTAAATGACGAGCAGTAAGCAGATCAAATTTCTAATTTTAATATGTAATTCCAAATCATATTAAAATACAAGTTAACATTTAGATTTCAAATACATGCAAATATGCCATATGTACATACAATATATATATCTCAAAATGTATTCAAATGTGTGTATATATTTATGTGACACAGCCATTATTTATCTGGTCCAAGCAATATTTCCAGGTTTAGATGAATAGGTTATACAGCAGTTTGCTTTTTTACTTTTTTAAGAACAGTGCTTTTTTTAACTAACTTCTAAAAGCACATTTTAACTTAAACTGTAAAGTTTTTTTTGTCTGCAAGCACAGTTAATGTTCAAACTATTTATAATGTTTAAAGTGGCTGACAATACATATTTTTAATAACTTAATCTGCCTCGTTTATGAACTATGCAGTGCTGTAGCTGCTTAATTATGCCTACTACGCTACTGTATTTCAATACCGGTCATTATGGTGGTACTTGGGGAGACTATTTTTTCTGAGGTGGTACTTGGTGAAAAAAGTTTGAGAACCACTGGCCTAGGCTATAAGAAGATAGCCAACACTCTGAAACTGTGCTGCAGCCAAGGCCATTCAATGCTTTAAGAAGACAGGTTCTTCTCAGAACAGGCCTCGCCATGGTCAGCCAAGGAAGCTGAGTGCACGTTCTGAGCGTCACATCCAAAGGCTGTCTTTGAAAAACAGACGGATGGGTGCTTCCAGCATTGCTTAAGGTATTGAAGGGATGGGAGGTCAGCCTGTCAGTGCTCAGACTGTACGCCGCACACTGCACCAAATTGGTCTGCATGGTTGTCCTCGAAGGAAGCCTCTTCTAAAGACGATGCACAAGAAAGCTCGCAAACAATTTGCAGCAGACATTCAAACTAAGGACCAGGATTACTGGTACCATGTCCTGTGGTCTGATGAGACCAAGATAAACCTATTTGGTTCAGATAGTGTCAAGCGTGTGTGGTGGCAACCAGGTGAGGAGTACAAACACAAGTGTGTCTTGTCTATCATTAAACATGGTGGTGGGAGTGTCATCATGTGGGACTGCATGAGTGCTGCTGGCATTGGGAAGCTACAATTCAATGAGGGAAACATGAGTTCTGACAAGTACAGTGACATACTAAAGCAGAGCATGATCCACTTCTTCCGGAAACAGGGTCATAAAGCAGTGTTTCAGCATGATAATGACCCCAAATACACCTCACTGGCTTGCTAAAGGGGCTCAGGGTAAAGGTGATGGACTGGTCAAGCATGTCTCCAGGCCTAAACCCTTTAAAACACCTCTGGGGCATCCTGAGGAGCACAAGGTGGAGGAGCACAAGGTGTCAAATGTCCACCACCTTGGTGATGTTGTGATAGAGGAGTGAAAGAGGATTCCAGTGGCAACCTGTGAAGCTCTGGCCAACTCCGTGTCCAAGAGAATTAAAGCCGTGCTGGAGAATGATGGTGGCCACACAAAATATTAACTTTTCAATTTTTTTCTAAGGGGTATACTCACTTTTGTTGCCAGGGGTTCAGCTATTATTGGCTGTATTTTTAGTTATTTTGTGGGGACACTAAATTTACACTGCTAAACAAACTTTACACTGACTACTGTTCATTGTGTCAAAGAGTCATTTCTGCAGTGTTGTCCTATGAAAAGATATTAATAAATATTTGCAGAAATGTGAGGGGTGTACTCACTTTTGTGACATACTGTAACTTACAAACATGTACATACAATAACACAGTAAAAAATAATATTGTCAAATCTTTTGTAAATGTATTTAAAAATTGAATATAGTGTTGTGTTGTCAATGCTGAATAGCGTCATTTGATTCTTAAGAAACCATTTTAATATGCACATTTTATGTACATGAAATAGGTCTTATTATCAATGCAAAATATTTTGAACATGCAATCCTAAATATAAAAGGTTTCAAGAGAGGGTTTTTTACAGCAACGTCAGTCAATGTTTCAGAAAACATTTATATCTTAGTGCAAGGAACAATTCAAAAACTCAAAGAATCCTTTTCTTCTTTGTGAAGTTCATCTATAAACAAATTTCGAGAGGATCACGTGCTTATGATTGTTCTCAGCTGTTCCAGCATCAGCTCATGATCGATTATCCAATCAGATGATTCCTAACTCCCTATAAATAACCAGTTTTCTTATCTCAACATCTTCGTCTTGATGAACCCACCACCCACTCACCCCTACATTCCCTCCTTTTAGATGGGCGACACGGCTGCCCAGTGATTAGCACTGATGCCTCACAGCAAGAATGCCTCTGGTTTAAGTCCCTACTAAACCAGATGACATTTCTGTGCGGAGTTTCGCTTGTTCTCCCCGTGCTCGCTTGGGTGTTCTCTGGTTTCAGTCAGGCTCTTAGTAAATACACCTCACCGCAGTCCTGCCACTAGCTGAAAAGAAGCCGAGGGGCAGTTCATCGAGATCTACCTGAGCTCAAACTCTTCTCTCGCCCTGCAAACGGGAGGGAGCCCAGAGCTTGAGGATCTCATAAGCTCAGGGCTCTCTCCCGGGACAGCATGCCAAACAAGCTTTATTATCAATCATCAGTGTGAACTTTTGAAAAAGGGTTAGTTGAGCCCAAAAAAATAATTATGCTAATAGTTGCACATTACAATCCCCAGAGACATCATCTTAACACAAATTAAAATATTTTATTAAGATGTTTTGAGTTCTCCAATGCTGCATACAGTATATAGCAGCAGTCCAAGGCACCAGATCAAACACCAGGAAAGGAACCAAATACTTTGTCAAAACATTCCATGTTACTTCAGTGCTCCAAATGTAATCATATGAAGCTTCAATATGTCCAAAAATGTAAAATGTTTGCCAATACCTTCAGCATCATATCAGGATGTGCATCATTTACACTGCTTGCAATACTTGCTAATTACAATATAGCTTACAAAAAGTAGCAAACGTGCATCCTGACCTGAGGTAGAAGAGAGAAGACAAAGATGATCAAAGTCATTTTTAAAACAAATTTGGTTCACAAAAGTGTTATCAGAGCTTTGTATTACTACAGTTGAACCACTGAAGTCATATGAAATGTTTTGAAATATCAGAGAGAGCTCTCGGATTTCATCTAAAATATCTTAACTTGTGTTCTGAGGTTGTAAGTGATAATTGATCATAAGTGACAAAATTTTCATTACGGGTAAACTAACCCTTTAAAGAACCTTTGTGGAACGAAAAGTTTCCATGTATATTAAGACTCTTCATGTAACCATCGATGCCAATAAAAATGTCTATACTGACTTTAGAAAATTAGGCGGAAAACACAAATTTCACATTCAATTAAGCGCAAATTAATTTACTTTGATCTTTTTTAAGCTGTATTTTGATTGGACAGGAAAAACGTTCAAAACAATCTGCCGTCATCCCTGCATGCTCATGTAAATCTATGACTGTCCGACAGTAGACTGTGACAGTTGTTTTGGTCAGCAGAGGCTGCCTAAACTGTAGCCTCTGCATCTGCATCAGCATCAGGGAGGGCGAGACTGCAGGCGGTGGCCATCATCATCATCATCATCATCATCGCTCCTGACCACGCAAATGTCACCATCATCCAGCGCCCCGCGTCCTCCTGGCTCTCTGATGAGCGCAGTGTCATACCGATGCTGTCTGTGATAAAGCAGCCAGCGGGCAAATGGACCACAACTGTCACTTACGCCAATGCTGTTTTCGGAAACGTCTAATCGACAATCACAAAGGCTTTCTAAGGCCTATCAACCTTTTCCTGCACGTGATTAGTGTGCTTCAAATCATAGGATGCACATCCAGATTGAGCGACGTCTATTTATTTATTCATTCATTTTCTTTTCGGCTTAGTCCCTTAATTAATTTGTGGTCGCCACAGTGGAATGAACCGCCAACTTATCCAGCATATGTTTTATGCAGCGGATGCCCTACCTGTGTAACATCCATACACTCTCGTTCACACTCATACACTATGGACAATTTAGCCTACCCAATTCACCTATACCACATGTCTTTGGACTGTGGGGGAAACCGGAGCACCCAGAGGAAACCCACGTGACCACTGGGAGAACATGCAAACTCCACACAGAAATGGCAACTGACACAGCCGAGGCTCGAACCAGCGACCTTCTTGCTGTGAGGCAAACGTGCTACCCACTACGCCACCGTGGCACTAACGTCCATTTAAAACAACTGAAAGTAATCATTTTAAATAACAAGATGAATCCATATCCACAGTGAAAACGTGAGATAGCGAGAGAAAGCGAGAGATATGTTTGGTTTTATGCTTTACTATTATCCATTATTAATATAAAGTTATGCCTGGTATTGTAACGTGGCAGTAGTATCACAAGCATATCTGTGGTCAAAGCATTTTTTTTAGATCACTGTGATTATTTTTGCTTTATATTCCAGTCAGTACAATAATATTCAATGTGTCAATAATATTCATTCCCTCCAGGATTTTGCACTTTATTTTGAGTCCAAAACATTTTTTCTACTTGTTATTAAGATTATTATTGTTATTTATTGCAAACTACTTATTTAAAATGAGCTGAATCAACACAATTCTGGAGTTTGGAGTTTTGGGAAAACTTCATTGTTTTATAGTTAATCTACTTAAAAGTGTTTAAATGAGTTAACTTAGGCCCCGTTTACACTAGTGCGTTTTCGCTTTTAAAACGCATAAGTTTTGCTACGGTTACGCTATCTGTCCACACTTTGCCGGAGTTTTCGAGCCCCGAAAACGGAGCGTTTTTAATTCTAAAACGCTGCTGCTCCATCTCAGTGTGAATGGGGCAAAACGCAAACATCGGAAAACGAAGGCATGGCTGCTGGACACAGAAATGGGAGCGATGGGAGAACCAATGTCCGTTTTAGGCGCTATTGTGCAGTTAAACTCTGCCTTTTTTACTACAACAGCTGCATATATTCACAAGAGGCAAGCTACTGTTCGAGCACTCGCTAATCGCTCGCGTTTCCAGCCGCTTAAGCCCCATTTAGAACACCGGTTTTGGGTTACACCGGGAAGAACCAGCGAGACGCATGCTTCCTGTTTAGACTTGAACGCACATGTCCAGAGTGCGCGAATGGTCACGTGATATACATTTCGCTGGAGTAGTGTGGAGGGACATCTGTTCAGACATCTGGGTGAAGCGCTAGTGTGGACGCGGATTGTTTTCATGGTAAAACGCCGTTTTAAAACTAAAATGCACAAGTGTAATTATTTGTGTTGGGACAACAGGAAGAAATTGTGTGGAACTCAGGATTTTACAACACTATCTCACGGCAATTCGTAACTTTTGATTTAGTGACTAATTCGTATGATCTAATTCGTACAATTTAGTACGATTTGCTCATCACCCAATGACGGTTGGGTTTAGGGTGGGGTTGGGTGCCACGCCTCCTTTTTAAAATCATACACTTTCGTTCGACTGAACTCGAATTCGTAAGAATTAGCCACTAAACTGGCAAAACGTAAAATGCTAACGTTTTATTGTGAGATCAGGCTGGGATTTTGTACAATGTTAGAAAAAAGAAGATAACAAAATGTACAAGAATTTTGAATATTTCACACCAAAATTTAGGCCACAAATCTATTAAAACATCCTGAAGGGACTGAATATTGCTGCAGAAAGACTTGTTTTAAGTTTTTTGTTAATTTAAAAGGTAACACTTTTTGATGGTCCATTTGAGAATTAGTGAACTGTCTGTTTGTTATCTGTTGATACTGCTGCTAAACAACATGTAACTGACTATAAGGAACTTTGCAAGTACATGTCAACTTACACTGACTTACACTAACCCTAACCCCAATCTAACAGTCTACTTATAATCTAATGAGAATTAGTTGACATGTAGATGCAATGTAACTTAAATTCAACAAACAGACCATCAAAATAAAGTGTGACCATTCAAAATGCTTGCCTTTTAATACTGGATGGCAGAACTGTGAAGATAGTAATAACACCTCATTGTACCCACATTCACTGACTGTTTACGGTTTCACAGAATTTAAACTGTAAAGCATTATGGGATTAAGGGAGAATGTGGATACTAGGCCTGTTTGACTCTACATCAGACAATATGTGTGAGACTTGGTCACTGTAAGCGGCGGTGGGAGGCGAAACTGTGAGACATGTGAGCAGTTGTGAGACAGGACGCGAGTCTGGCTCAAAGCGCTTCGGGCTCCTTTTGGCCTGTGCTCTGATGTTTGACTCAGTCAGCAGCGATGAGACAATAATGCTCTTTGGCATTGCAGAAATATACCGGTCAGTGAGCTAATGAGCACAGACAAGCCACACACACACATACACGCAAACACACACATCATGAAGGACTCGTGAATGAACAGACGTGTTCAGAGGACGACATGTGTTTTTAGAAATTTTGGGCTGACTGCCAGACGAATTAGCAGACACTGACAGGGAATAAAATAAGATTTTGATGGGTAAAAAGAACACCTTTCACTTTGAATATGCTTCACAGTACAGTGTACATTTCATATTTTCATTTTATGATCAAAGTTTTTATATTGTCATTTTTTTTACAAATAAATTTAAAATGGACAGAACACCCAAATATTTTAATTCTGTCATCATTTACTCACACTCCACTTGCTGGAAACCTGTTTTACTCAAAAATACAAGAAAAATGTATCTGTTGATGTTTTCAAACTGTTATATTTGATTAACCAAAGTCACACAAGTGGCAATTTCACATCTGTCACATCTATAACGGAGAGGTGTCACATACATAACGATACTTTTTCCTCATAAATGAAAAAAATATTAAATCAAATTAAATCAACAATTTTTGTTCTAAAGAGAGACAGCTTTTATCCTTTTGATTGTCATTATGTCTTTTGGGTTGTACAGTTTAATTCACAGAACTTCTACAAAGTGTGTTGTATACGGTAAACTCACTAACTTTTTTGGTCACATCCATAACACGTTTATTTTACTTATTTAAAGTACGAAACATGTTCACAGATTGATATTTTTCTGGTCCCTTAACTCTGTGGTGAGTTGTTCTGGAAAATATGAACAGATGTTTCAATATAATGCTAACAGTGCAGTAGGTGATTGTCTTCAGAAACATTGTTTGTTGTGCTGGTTGAAAGTCTCTTCACATTCCAATAGAAATGATTACAGTAAATGATGTAAATGTATTTATATGTATTTTTATATTCTGGGCAAGGCATAAGTTTAAAAAACATTCATCCAATGAAATATTGTCAGACCGACAATTCCCTTAATTCCGATAAGTAGCCCAAACCGTCTGTCAACAAATGTAGATTTGGGCATCTGTGCACCCGTTAACGCAGATCCACCATTAGCGCGTACACGCCTGCATGTGCACCACGCGTTCACGTGCATACGAGACAGTCACAGTCACGGTAAAATCAAATGCTGGATCACAACTTTTTAATATCCTGAATCAATATTGGAGTTAGTTTTACCCGCTGGAGGAAGGACAACACCATGGCTGAAGTATTTGTGTTAGATGTTTTAAAACAATTTTAGTCCCCCAAAGCTGATGTAGACTATGTAACGAATGAAAGATTGATGTGACTATTTTTAATTTTATTAGGGTCCTTTTACAGCATCGATAATGTCGATTTTATTTAGTTTATCAACAAAACATCAGTAAATAGTGCTGTTCCGCCTAGCCTGCTTTACTGAGCTGAAGTTGCTTTTATATTCACATTGGTTCATTTTTGAACAATGACAGCCTCCCTATACTGTTTACCATGCTACTCTGAATATTCGCTCTGAAATAGCATGCAAGTGTGGCTTAGTAATAGTGTAATTTCCTGCATGCTGTCAGTCAACCTCTAACTACATTTCTAACTGGTGAATGACATGAACTAGTCGGTTGTCTGATGTCATGACGCGATTTCAGGAGGCGTGGCTTTAAAACGCAGTCCCTCCCCTGCCGTTCAAAGATAATATGCTAACCGGTTAACATCTTGGCAGATCACCTACTGCACTTTTAACATATACTTTCTCTGTGAATTTATTTAGAGTTTTTACAGCAAATTTTTACATACAGAACACTGGAATTGCTCATATTCAAAATATCCTTCCACATTAACACCCCAATAATGTTTCTCTTTTTAAAAATAGTTTGCTGCTGCTGCTTAATATTTTTTGCTCAAACTAACATTTCTTTTAGGATACTTCAAAAGAAGTAGATTAATTTAAATTATTTCTAGAAAGCATCTTTACTTTCACTGTTCATTTTAATGTACTCTTTGCTCAATAAAAGTATTTTTTTACCCAAAAGTCTAACTTAGATTCCACAACATACTTCCACAAATTCCCCAATATACAATATATTTTTGATTTCTGTTTGATTTGTACTACAAATGTGTTTGATTTGTCATTCATTCATTCATTTTCTTGTCGGCTTAGTCCCTTTATTAACCTGGGGTCGCCACAGCGGAATGAACCGCCAACTTATCCAGCATTTGTTTTACGCAGCGGATGCCCATCCAGCCGCAACCCATCTCTGGGAAACATCCATACATTCTCATTCACACACATACACTACGGACAATTTAGCTTACCCAATTCACCTGTAGCCCATATCTTTGGACTTGTGGGGGAAACCAGAGCACCCGGAGGAAACCCACGCAACCACGGGGAGAACATGCAAACTCCACACAGAAATGCCAACTGACCCAGCCGAGGCTTGAACCAGCGACCTTCTTGCTGTGAGGCGAACGTGCTACTCACTACGCCACCCTGGCGCCATTTGTCTTTGTCTTGTTCTCTAATAAAACAATTAAAAACATATCAATTTAGATGCATTTAGGATGGCATGGTGGCGCAGTGGGTAGCGCTGTCGCCTCACAGCAAGAAGGTCGCTAGTTTGAGCCTCGGCTGGGTCAGTTGGCGTTTCTGTATGGAGTTTGCATGTTCTCCCCTTGTTCAAGAGGGTTTCCTCCAGGTGCTCCGGTTTCCCCAGCAAGTCCAAAGACATGTGCTAGGTGAATTAGGTAAGCTAAATTGTCCGTATCATATGTCCAGGTCCTCCAGGTTGGGGGTTGAGCGTTGGGCTGACAATCCACCTCGTATAAATTATGTTACGGAAAATCAACATTGTGTGGCTAAATGTCAACTTCCATATAAAAAATGGAGTAAGATGTATTTACATAAGAAGCAAAGATACTAAAGAAATGTAAATTATTTTATCATACTACAGATGCAAAAAAATAAAATAAAAATAATAATAATAATAAAAATAATAATAATAATAATAATAATAAACGTAACTCATTGGCATTCATGGTTTCATGAAAAACATTTCATCATAAAAAGGTGCTATAAAAGATTTTTTACAAGGGAAAAATACTCTATTAAAATGATTTTCACACGATAAAAAACATGGTTCTTTCAAGCTCCAAGATTTCAAGTTTTTCTGAAAGGTTCTTTGGGAAGCCAAAAAGTGGTTCTTCTATGGCATCGCTGATAAAACACCCATTTGAAACCTTTGTTATCAGCGGTTGTTCACCAAAAATAAAAATTGATCCACTATTTATTCACCCACAAGTGGTTCTAAACAAGAAGAGTTTCTTTCTAACCTGTCACTGAACCTGTAACCACTGACATCCATAGTAGGAAAAACAAATACTATGAAAGTCAATGATTATAGATTTTCAGCTTACTTCAAAATATCTTCTCTTGTGTTCAACATAAAAAAATAACTCAAACAGGTTTGAAATAAGTCGAGTGTGACTAAACGATTCTTCATTTTTGGGGTGAACAATGTCTTTAAGCAGGTTCAACACTTTTGATAATACCTATGCTTAGTGTTATTTATTAAAGTGAGAATTTTAGTCAGTCTAAACCCTTTTGTTTTTGGAAGACAGTAATCAATAACATGTCTAATTTTGGAGGGAACACAATTTATAGTTGATCGCAACAAAAATTTTCAATTTGGAAAATCACGTTATACTGTAGCTGTCATGAATTATGTGTTTTCTACAGGAGTATAGGATATGAATAGAAAATGGTGTGGTAGCTTCTGTCTACAAAGTTTTCATAACTACGACGAATTTCACAAGAAATGTGAAAGGTGTTTTTGTGTTTAACTGTGTGTAAAGTAATTTACCTGGACTCGGGGTATTTGGTTAATGTGGCCAGGCTGCTGGTGTACATGTGACCTCCTACATCAATGTGCACGGGTGCGTTGGCCTTCGTGAGCTGTGCAGGTGTGGGGATGCCAGCTGTGCCCAGTGGCGAGACCGGCGAGTGCGCCAAGATAGGCCGAGTCGACATGCCCACACTGTTGCTGCGATTTTCCTGACAGAGAGAGAGAGAGAGAGAGAGAGAGAGAGAGAGAGAGAGAGAGAGA
>CAIGQQ010032164.1:7870488-7885019 GCA_903798035.1 Danio albolineatus
AGAGAGAGAGAGAGAGAGAGAGAGAGAGAGAGAGAGAGAGAGAGAGAAAGAGAGAGAGAGAGAGAAATATTATTTAAGATCAGTTCAATTGAATAATTTATAGCCAAAGCTGAAAGTCAAATAATTCAAATGAAACATCAGAGTTTATGCATCAGGATTTGACTGGAATATGAAAAGTGGACATTAATAGTGCCCCGAAAAAGGCAGTGTTATTCAATGTGTTGGTTTAATTTCCACACAAATAGGATTGGACATAAGGAGCAGCTCCTCCACCTTTTCTAAAAAAGCCAAAAGCATTTTCGTTTATATTTCTCAGCTCAGCCAAAAATGTTGAGCTCGGTAAAACCGCATCAGACATCTCATGACAGCCACAGTGAGTCTGTCTGTCCATTTCTTCTCTTAACCTCCCACACACCATGGTAAAATATAACTGACTGCACAGAATTCAAATACTGTCTGTATGGTATGTTTTCAGGCCTGAACCAGCTAATAAATATGATCCATGAGACTGTTTACATAAAACTAGACATATTTCACGCTGATGAAAAGCATTACCATTGTCCCAATATTTTATCCCATACAGTCAAGCCTGAAATTATTCATACCTCTAACAAATTCTGACTTAAGGGCCGTTTCTCAATATGCGTTCTTCAGGCGTCTTGCGTCTTCGTGCAACGTCATCATCATCCGCCGAAGTTCAGTTCCAATACTCAAGACCACAAGAACGGAGGATGCGTGAAAGTTCCCGGATGAGTTCTTGATATCGAGGATGCATCGATGCACCGACTTGAGCACCAAACTCGCTCTAGAAGTCCCAGAAGTCATTACGACTGGAGGTGAGAAGCGCAGCATTTTGTATAGATTTATTATTAAATTCAGAGATATAACTTATTTATCTGAGGAGTTTCCCTCAATGAGACGGTGAAAGTAAACATTAATGTTAAAATCTTAATAAAGGCATAAACACATTAAGGGTGTTTATTTGTTGAAATTCGCATTAAAATCTGTGTTATTTGTGTTGTGCAGCGTATATTTGTAAAGTCTTTATGCAGAGTATATATTGTGAAACGGGCGAAAACAATAAATCGCGGTATGAATGCTGTAATGTTTAAATAATTTTCAGTTAAAAATGCGTGAGGGTCATGTGACCATCAGGAAGAACGCAGCATTTTGTTTCTCACAGGATTTTTTCCTCTGTTCTCGTGGTCTCCAGAGTTCATTCTCCCAATGTGACCTGGCAAGACCGGTCTCCACAAGAACACAAGTCTGTTCTCTGCGTTCTCTGTTTTTTGTTAAAATGTAAATAAATCAGAGGAAGGAGCCTAAGAGAAACAGGTGCCATTTCCAGTAAAACAAAAAACAACAACAAAAACTTGCTGGTTGAATAAAAGTAACTTTAAAGTCAAAATATGCCAAGCGTATGATTATTTTCAGGCTTGACTGTACTGTATATAGTCCCCATTCACCAAACAGAAAAAAGTACTTGTGTGAACAAATAGTTGATTTCAGATGCAGCTTTAGATTCTGTTTATAGTGTAGGTGGCAGGACACTTCAAAGAACATTTGATTGGACAGAAAGTCTGAAAAGAAACAGAAGTGCATAGAGATGTCATAATAATTGTTGATCCTTATTGGCAGGCATAAGAGACTACAATTTTTGAAAGCATATATCTACTGCTATGCTGATGTAGTAAAATAGATTTGTGACATCTGTCAAGAAGAAAAAAGTCGTTTAAACTTTTTTGTAAATTGTGTAACACCTTACAAAGACAGTTGTTGTCAACAGAAACAAATCTGTCAGCAATTTGGTTTTCATGTAGACTTTACAAGTGTATTTCTGCATCACCAGTGAAAACCAATCAGAGCTTAACATTTTTCAATTAAAGCCATATAACATCAGATCAGCAACCTCTCATTTTGTTATTATGTTATTATGATGGTATTACTACACTAACTCATTTTGCATTACCACAAAATTTACTGTATAACTTATGATTGCTCAAAAAAGTTAATAAATCCTACATTTTCATTTCCAACATAAGCAATATATACAGCAGTCAACATTGTGGATCAAAGACGTTTTTCAAAATTGTCCTAAAATATGAATGGGGAGTTCATCAAAGTTTATCAATAAAAGTTAACCCCAAAATGGGTGTGAGAATACATATAAGAGAAGATATTTTTTACAAACAAACATGCTAACAGCTAAATGAGCATTACAAACATTTTTGCCCCAAACATATGGATGGTATAACAGACAATCTTTAACTCCATACAAATGACCCCGATACAAAATGTGTAAACAAACTTTATGGCCGTATTTCATTCAATCATCTTCCTTTGGCTTAGTCTCTATTTCAGAGGTCACCACAGCGAAATGAATCGCCAACTATTCCAGCATATGTTTTATGCAGCGGTTGCCTTTCCAGCCACAACCCATTCATTCATTCATTTTCTTTTCGGCTTAGTCCCTTTATTAATCCGGGGTCGCCACAGCGGAATGAACCGCCAACTTATCCAGCATTTGTTTTACGCAGCGGATGCCCTTCCAGCTGCAACCCATCTCTGGGAAACATCCATACACACTCACTCACAAACACACACTATGGGCAATTTAGCTCACCCAATTCACCTGTACCGCATGTCTTTGGACTGTGGGGGAAACCGGAGCACCCGGAGGAAACCCACGCAACCACGGGGAGAACATGCAAACTCCACACAGAAATGCCAATTGACCCAGCTGAGGCTCGAACCAGCGACCTTCTTGCTGTGAGGCGATCGTGCTACCCACTAGGCCACTGTGGCGCCCCAGCCACAACCCAGTACCGGGAAACAGATGCACACACTGATACACTATGGCCAACTTAGTTTATTCAATTCACATAAAGCGCATGTCTTTGGACTGTGGGGCAAATCGGAGGACCCGGAGGAAACCATGAAAACATGAGGAGAAAATGCAAACTCCACACAGAAATGCCAACTGACCCAGCTGAGGCTCAAACCAGTGACCTTTTTGCTGTGAGGCATCAGTGTAAATATTTGCAAAGTTTTATTAACTTAGTACTTTTTCTTTCCTTTCTTTTTTTAAAGAAATGTTTATGCACGCCTTTCTGGCCCAAACAAACCTGAATGCTTTATGAGGGTTTACACTCTTCAGGGAACTATCCTTAAATTCGCTAAAATCTGCACAGTAAACTGGAATTGGAAATGTTTAAGTATTAAACCAGTACATTTTAAAGCTGCATCTTCATTTCGGTTAATGTGTCACGAGCGTGGAATGAGAAAACAACGCTAAACGGTTCACAACATAAACCCAAATAATCACTTGTACCTTGACAACTGCGCTGCAGCGCACTAGTTGAAATAATTAAATCTAGCCGTTATGGCATTAATGGTGATTTCACTGTCAGCACTAAACCACATTACAGCAGTCAGACTCTCATTATGCTCGTTCCACAGGCTCCGTCTGCCATAATATCTGCTTGTACTGGGAAATAACTGTTTGCTAAATCTCAATGGTCACTTTCTACAGAGGCCCGATGAAACAGCCACAGGCAGAGTTTCCTTTAAAAGATGAAAAACAGAGAAAAGTAAGCTGTAACATAAGTATACTTGTGTACTTTGTGCACTATCGATGCATTTTTCGCCCAGAGCGGAGTAATGTTATCTGAGTCGACTGTCTTACAGAATGAAACATGCTGAGAGAATGAGTTCAGCGCGCCGGCTTATACAGCGACCTGAAAAAACAAGCATTAACCCTTCGTAATACGCAGAACATGAGCTAGTAAACATGTATTCAGGCTAGCGCATTAATGCACTAATGATAAACATCTCTGGCACAACTGGGTGCAGTTTACTGATGGTGGCCGAACGCGGCGTTATGCCTACAGGGAGACCGGCTTGGGTCAAAGAGGCATTTTCTTATGCAAAAATCTTATTTTTATTCGTGCAGCGTAGACAATGAGGAAAATGAGAGCATGGAGTGGAAAATGCTTGCCTTTGTTCATCTGGCAGAGGTTCCTGACAGATTCTTTTTGTAAAAGTATACTGTCAACTTGTAAACAAAACACATAAAAATCTAATATGTTTTGTGCTTGAAAAAACAAAGCTGGTTCAGTGCAGTAAATAAGTGCAATTCAATAAAGCGAAAATAAGTGTTACAGGAACTATTTGCTATTCCTGTGTGTTGGATGCTGCTGAGAGTCGGAGAAGGGCGAGATGCAGACTCTGCCATTAGCTAATTGGAAAGATGTTGACAGTTGACACCAACTTAAGAAAGTTTGTGCTGGGATCGTGGCTGCGCTGAATAAACAAGCAGGGAAGGTTAATTATTGAAGTACTGATTTTTAGAGCTTTCTAGAGGTGAGCCCTGGGGTTGTAATGATATGCAAATTTCATATCATGAGTATAGTGACCATAATTATCAAGGTTATCAATATTATCATGGTTTTGTTCAAATTACCTGAAAATGTAAAACAAATATATGTCACATATTTATTCCACCATGTTTGGTGTGTGAAAACTATTATTTGCAGCTTTATACAATTTTGTGACAATGTAAATATGGATCCCTGCATTTTGGATTTGTTTGCTTATGTTTCTATTAATTCATGTACATGGTTTTGTGTGTGTTTTTATAGATAATTTAAGATATTGTGTGTTAAACCCGCACTTGGACAAGGGCCCAAACTTCACAAGGATCCATGTTTGCATTGATTTTCACAATATTTGTGCAATATTTGCATTAGACAAAATATCTTGCGATTTGATTTGCATTTTCATTTTGTGATGTCAGCTTTCAGTTGAATATTGTCAATAGTTACCGTACTCCATGCTCTGTATAAATATTATTGCAGTCTTTTGTGATTAGCTAATCGCTAGTTTAAGAATTGATCATGAGTAGGCCCACATGGAATCTGCACGCGCAAAATTTTTAGCCATCATTGATTGTGTTTATTTACGAGTGTAAATGTGTGTCAATGTATATTTTTTCAGTTTTTAAATTAATTTCAGTAATAATATTGACTAATTCGGGCGCCACGGTGGCGTAGTGAGTAGCACGTTCGCCTCACAGCAAGAAGGTCGCTGGTTCGATCCCCGGCTGGGCCAGTTGGCATTTCTGTGTGGAGTTTGCATGTTCTCCCCGTGGTTGCGTGGGTTTTCTCCGGGTGCTCCGGTTTCCCCCACAGTCCAAAGATATGCGGTACAGGTGAATTGGGTAAGCTAAATTGTCCAGTGTATGTGTGTGAATGAGAATGTATGGATGTGTTTCCCAGAGATGGGTTGTGGCTGGAAGGGCATCCGCTGCGTAAAACAAATGCTGGATAAGTTGGCGGTTCATTCCACTGTGGCGACCCCGGATTAATAAAGGGACTAAGCCGAAAAGAAAATGAATGAATGAATATTGACTAATACGAAAATATTCATGTGATTTGCATTGTTTACAAAATAAAGTTTATATAAATGGATTTGCATTGTAAACATAAAATAAATTTAACAAAATACTCCACAGAAATAGCAAAAAATGTCCGCAGATTCCATCTGGCCCAAATCATGAGTTATCATAATCACCACAATCCATTATGATTTTAATAACAATGGGAATTTGAAACTGTATTTCACCACTTACTGGAATCTGTTACAGTAAAAATACTGTATTTACATTTACAGCACCATTTATCTTGCTGTATATTTATTTTTTTATTTACAGTCAATTTCATAATGTGAATTCAAAATACAGCAACATACTGCATAACTGTCCTACAGTAAAATTCAGTTAATTTTGCAGTTCAGTAACTTCATGTAAATCAATTACAGAACAAATACTGTATTTAAATTAACGCCATTTACCTTGCTGCGTATGTATTTAAACTATTGCATATCTTTACTGTACAATATACAGTAACTTTCACAATACAACTTTAAAATACAGTAACACACTGCATAATTGTCCTACTGTAAAATTTTGTACAATACAAAAATTGTTAACAGTGTAATACTATCAAAAAAAGTACTGTTGTTTACTTTGAAAGCGGTAATCATAACAACACCAGTGAGCTGATCTAAAGTTTTTATGCTGTTGAATAAATTATTTTTTTTTTGAATATTTCTGTATATTAGTTATGATTCAAGATAAAGTTGGTCAGATTGCTTTGCTTACACAAAACAACACTTATTATGCCGTACAGACAGTTACACACCAGCAGCATTTTGGAGTTGTGAAAATGGGTTTTAAAGTGGATAAAATAGATTTGCACATGTTGAGTGTCTGCACATCAAGCAGAGCTAATTAGTGTAAATACATTTTTAATTGTGGCGCAGTGGGTAGCACAATCGCCTCACAGCAAGAAGGTCGCTGGTTCGAGCCTCGGCTGAGTCAGTTGGCATTTCTGTGTGGAGTTTGCATGTTCTCCCCGTGTTGGCGTGGGTTTGCTCCGGTTCCCCACAAGTCCAAAGACATGTGGTGTAGGTGAATTGGGTAAGCTAAACTGGTCAGTGTATGTGTGTGATGAGTGTGATGTTTTCCAGTGATGAGTTGCAGCTGGAAGGGCAACAGCTGTGTAAAACACATGCAGGATAAGTTGGCGATTCATTCCGCTGTGGCGATCCAAGATTAATAAAGGGACTATGCCGACAAGAAAATGAATGAATGAATAATATAAAATAATAAATCAATTTTAAAGTTCTTCAGAAAATATAATTTAAATATATGAATAAATACGTAAATTTAAAATAAAATGTTGTTAACAGTAGTCAGTGTTATTTTGGGGTGATGTATAAACATTAATACTCAAGATCTACAAATGTTTCAAAAAGTATAAAAATAAACATTATCCAAACATTTTGGCTCAAGCTTAAAAATACATATTTTAGTCTATTTAGTTTGATTTAGCATAGATGTACTAAACCAGGGATCACCAATCTCGGTCCTGGAGGTCCGGTGTCCTGCAGGGTTTAGCTCCAACTTGCCTCAAAACACCTGCCTGGATGTTTCAATTATACCCAGTGAGAGCTTGATTAGCTTGTTCAGGTGTGTTTGATTAAGGTTGGAGCTAAAATCTGCAGGACACCGGACCTCCAAGAACAAGTTTGGTGATCCCTGTACTAAACTGATCTAAGTGACAGTAAAGTCTTATTCAATATAACTATTAATATAAAGAAGTGAAATGTGTATTATTCATCTGTATTAAAGTGTACTATTAATGTGTGTTGTTCATCTGTACAAAAACTCTTAACCAGCACAGTTGGTTTTCAAAATGTATAATAGGAACTGTTGTTTGAGCAACAAATGCATTTTAGATTTCTGAAGTACATTTCTGCCCATGTTACACTAAACACCGGAGTAATGATGCTGCAAATTCAGCGTTGACGTCACAGAAATGACATTGTAATATACATTATATTTCATTTTAAATATATGTTAATATATATTGTAAACAGTGGTTTGACATTGCATTAATTTAGAACAATATTGCTTTTTAAGACACTTCTGAATGGTATACCTGTAAAATTTAAATAATAAAATTAAATAAAAATTAAATAACAACAAAAAACGACTTAATGAATGCATGAGGCAATACATCTCAAAGTTTCAATCAAACTCTCTGTTAACCCATCTGCAAATGTACAGCAGCCGAGAAGGATATGAAGACAGCACTGGATCATTTTACATCAGTTAATTAGAAAGGAGGCAACACAAGGGTTTAATTAGACGTGAATCTAAAATCAAGTGCCATAACTAACAAGGACTTTCAGGTTAGTCAGGATGCTTCTTTACGACACTCTTCCACCTCTAGGGGTCGCTAATATATATTTCACCCCAAAACTTTTAAAATACAAAATACATGCTGTGATTTCAGTACACTGCGCAACACTTTAGTATGAAACTACAAAAAGCAAATAATACTTGGGCATTTTTAATGAAAATATTGCTGGAGCTGTATAAAACAAGGCATAACCCTTTTTTTTCTTCAGTGCATTATTGTAGTGTAAAGCTATGAACAACCACCGAACAACACAGCTCGTCTCAAGTATTATATTTAGGACTTGTTTTTTGGTTGGGACCCGCACAGGTGCAATGTCAGTTCATTCCTCCTCAGGCAATGAATGCTTTTATTTTCCACACTCACCTTCATGCTGAAGGGTGAAGAAATCTGCGCCTGTTTTTAGTGTAGCCTACTTCCAAAGCAGAATAATATTCAGCAGCATAAGAAGAAATCAATCCTAATATGCCCGAGCACACCATGACATGGAAAGTGTGCTGCTGAAAGAGAGATGAATGGGGAAATAATCTATGTCAAAAGTTTGGTCAAATCATTAAGATTTCTGGATGTTTTAGAAAGAGGTCTCTCACCAAGGCTGCGTGCATTAAAATACAATAAATACTGTAATATTATGAAACATTTCAGTTTAAAAGCTTTTAAAATGTATTTCTGTGATTTAAAGCTCAATATTCAGCATCAGATCGCAAGTTTTTAAGTAATTTATGATAGTTATAAATGTTACAGTATTTTGTAAAACTTGAATACTTGAACTCATTAAACTGATCACAAGGGACAATGGCATTAATATTTACAATTTTAATACTTTTACTTTGAGCTTTCCATTTATTAAAAAAAAAACAACAACGAAAAAATAAATTAATGCGAATTGCGAACCATTATTAATGACCGTACCAATATAAATACAAAATCAACTTTAAAGTACAAAGATTTCTGAAGGATCACTTGACACTGAAAATGGAGTAATGATGCTAAAAATACAGCTTTAAATCACAGGAAAAAAATATATTTTAAAAAATATATTCCCATTTATATTAAATTGAACTAATATTTGACAATATCCCTGCTTTGACTATATTTTGATAACTTTTGATGATTCTTTCAAAAAATTTCCAAACTTTTGACCAACAGAGTAAAAGAGATCCAGGATTTAATCTCAGTCCAACCTAATAATCCTTAAAGAATAGATAAACTCCAATGATTTTTTAAAATGAGAAACATAAAAATAAACGTACAAAGTGTATTGCTGATGACAGATAAGTTTCTGAGATCTCACTCTTGGGGTACACAGAACCAGAACACCATTGAAATCGACATTAGAATGAACAAGTAAATCAGGGATTTGCTGACAAATGTTCCATGCAAAATGACACACAGATGAGTCAAATCTGACACCCCACGGTTGTTGCTTTAATTCATTCATTTGCATAAATACGCTCGCTGTGAAAACACAATTGTCCATTGACTGGTGTGATTGACAGACAACGGGCTCGCTTGTAAAACGGATTAAAAGAGTGTTTAGCGCTTTTTCCAACAGCCAAAAGCTTGTTGTCTGTGTGCTAAAGACATGAAATCGCAGTTACCTGTGAGGGGAGCATGTGAGGACTCTCTCCCGGCTCGCAACGAGAGGAGACTCGCGCGGTGACAGTCGGAGTGTCCGCGCGCGCGCACTGTCTTTTCGGCGATGCCCCCGGTCCCGCAACGCTTATCGGATAGACGAGCGTCCGCGGGCGTTTGGTCACCTGCTTGTGCGGTTTGAGCTCGAGCTCGTCCTCGCAGTGCAGCACGTGCGCCCCGTTCACCGTTTCCGGAGAGGCGCGGAGAGGCGCTAACTTTGACCCGATGCCCGCAATGCCGTTGAGCGTTGCTATGGAGACGGCGCCGATGCAGTGGTTGGTGTAGGTCTTCGACAGTTTGGCGGCCCGCGACAGCATCTGCATTCTCGTGCCCAGCAGGTTTTTGCCGATGGCTTTATTCTCGTACCAAGTCGTGTCGGTGTCGCTGCAGTGATCCCGCGGGCGCTGGAAAAAAGCCTTGCAGAGAGGATTGCGCTTTGAGAGGTACTTGACGAAGCTCGCGTACGGGCAAAACTCCGTGGCGGTCTCGTACATGCGAGGAAGGTTGTCGTCGTCCGTGTCCGACCTCTTTTTCGTCCAGGAGGCGGAACGTGATTTGTGGTACGGCCCGAGCGCTTTGAAGTACACAAACTTGCGTCCGTCCTCGTCCACGGCGAGTCCGAAAGAGTCCTCCTCGAGCTCGCGCTGGTTCTCCCGCCCCCTCGTGCAGAAGTACATACAAGTCTCGAACCACACTTTGTTGAGCAGCCCGAACGGCGAGCTGGCGCTGAACACAGCCGACGTGTAGAGTTTTCTCAGGTCGGAGCGCGTGATGGCTTGTTTCTGCACCACGGGACCGGCGCCCTGCTCCTCCAGTTTGCGTATGACCGCGGCGAGCGCGAGGTTGGCGCTGCGCAGCTCGGGGTCCTTGGTGAGGTCCAGTGTGCGGCAAAAAGGGGGCTCGTTCAGGTAGCGGTTCAGCGAGCTCCGGATGCTGATGAGAGAGGACTTGCTGTACAGCTGTCCGCTTTTGGAGCGCGCCTCCGAGTAGAAGGAGCGCAGCACTTTGCAGAGCGCGTGCTTGTCCATGCTCTCAAAGTCCGTACTTTGCGCCTTCTCTGTCAGGTATTCCCGAAAGATTCGCACCGCATATCTGGTGGCCAGGCGCGTGTTCTCGCTGAGCCTGGAGCGGTGCATGTCTCCCTCAGGTCCGAAAAGCGGGTCCCCCTCCGCTACGGACTCGAGCTGGTCCGTATTCCGCATAAGGACCGCTTCCCCCGTTTCCACGGCAGCAGCGCAGCTGTCGGGCTCCCCGCACTCCTCCCACTCCAACTCGGCTTCTTCTTCTGACACTTCTCCCTCTTCCCCGGTGATCTGGATCTCCTCAATCTCTTCCTCCTCTTCCTCTCCGTCCCTCTCCCGATCCCCCGCCATCGGGTCCGGTTCATCATCATCTCTACAGCAGTGGTCCCCGCTGCCAGGCATTCTCGCCATATTGCAGTCTGACAGTGTATGAGTCCCGAGGCACTGCGCATGCGCTATATTGGACCGCAGAGCTGAGAGCTTTTTGTGCGTTTTAGTGACCTTCAGCTACGAGAACAGGCACGCGCTCTTAAAGGTGCAGGGAAAGGGGAGCTGAATTGCCCAAAATTAAAACACACGCTCTCTTGGACAGAGAGATAAAGCGAGGCAAGCGGTCAGCTATGCTCTGTATTGGACTGCAGTTGAATTAAGCAGTAAATGATTATGCTTTAATACACCCACACAGACACACACCTGCTAATTATTAAAGGGCTATGCAGCTCAGGCAGGCTGACTTGATTTGGGAGTTTCCAGTAGCAGCTGTGATCATGTCTAACCCTGAGGCCATCCATAGACTTTCGAGTGTGTATACAGCCTTTTGTGCATGTGTGTGTGAGAGAGAAAGAGTGACAGATGGGGAGAGAGAGGGATGAAGGTGTGGTGAGCTAATTGATATTTATGTGCATGGGAAGAATAATTTCGACACAGCATAAAGTGCACACACTGGGATTGTGTATGCAGCGCAGTGATGGCCAGTAGGCAGAAAACACCACTCTAAAAGGAGAAAACACACATAACAGGGACAGTCAACCCCCTGCCACCACAAAAATGAAAGCTGTCAATACTTTGTCGATCTTAAAGAATGTCATGTGAAATATAACAAATATGTATCAAGAATGTAGTCATACACAACTTTAAAGTCTTTTAAGTCTTCAAAAATGTTATAACTCCTGTAAAAAGGAAATACTTTGGGGAACAGAAAAGGTCACATTTTGGATGATCAGTGTTTTTTGTGCAGTGACAATGACTGGAGATTAAGCTTCAAAATGGACGCAAATCACACTAAAAATAAAATGGCCTATATCACTCAATTGCCATACTGATAGTATTATGAAGCCTTGTGTGACAAATAGGCTGAAATTTGTTCACTGATAATCATCCCAATCAGAACTGAACCATTTATTACTCTGAATCAACTGGTTCAGTGGTTCATGGGTTGACTCAAAAAGAATTTCTACATGAGCCAAATGATGTATCTGAATCACACACTTTCCTACTGTATAGTATGTGAAAAACAATGTGACAACAGCAGTCCTGAGTTCACAGTAGCACTCAGTATGCAGATAACTCATATTAAAGGTGCACATATGACAATGCCAGAGGAGAGGGCTTATGAACGGCAGCGCATAAATGATAAACATGAATGAAGTATTTAACAAAATAATGCCATGATATTGCGCTTTTGCTGTGTATAACTGCACCCAAAGTATTTCACAAACATATCCGGGAAATTGTAATAACAACATTGTAAACTGTCGTACAGCAATTCATATATGTAAAACAGTTTTTTGCAGTCAGTAAAATATACCTGAAGTACACTATTTCAGGTTTACTTACAAATAATTCTTTAGATTCAACTCATGAACTATCTGATCCAGTTTACAGCATGGATCCACTCAGTTTTCATTTAGATCAATGAACTGAATCAGTATAGGTGTATTTACATGGAGCACTACCACACTACCACCAACACTCAGTGACAAAGTGACCAGATTCCATTCATTTATCTAGATCTAGAAATTTCCAGCCACACAAGCAACAGCCACTGTCACTTCATTTATGAACTTTCAGCTAACTTCAAATAGTAGTGCTCACATGATCATCTCTTGACTATTGCAGTGACAACTGATGAAGGAAAAACTGACACTTGCTGTGAGCAGTTAAAATGTTTTATATCAGGGGTGACCAAACCTTTCTTATGACGGGCCAAAATGCAAGCTTGATTGAGAGCTGTGGGCCGAAATAGCAAACTATATTGCATTCAAGTTGCCTTAGGTAATTTACTAATTTTATTCATAATATTTATAAATAATAGATAAAATTACTTCAAACGTATTTACTAATGCATTCTAATTTTTTGAAAATGTATGTTATTTTAACAAACTTACAAGAAAACCATTAAAAAAAACATTTTAAAAATCTAAACAATGAAGTTCAATGCTGAAAACACTTGTCATGCTGAATCTACCTTTGCCTTGGTTAGCACGCCAATGTCTTCTGCTCTGTACCCTATTTGTTAGGTGACAGTATATACATTTTCCAAAAAAATTGATTAATGTACATTTAACTGAACATTTTATTGAAATATAATTCCTAAACAATAAAACAAACAAACAAAAGGTTACAAACAAATAGAAATGAGAGGATGAGAATCTCTGTTAAAGGCATTTCCCAACCCTTCCCAATCATTTTCCTTTTGGCGGGCCCAATCAAAGGATTCAAGGGGCCAAGTTTGGCCCATGGGTCCTAGTTTGGGCATCTTTGTTTTATATGATATGCCTCTTCCCACATACTGGGACATATTTGAGAACCAACCAGTAATGTTAATGTTCTAACCAGCTAGTGGTGTTCCAATAAAATAGTAAAATACCAGATTCCATGTATATCAGAAATCAGTTCAATCAAAAGATCAAAACACTGGATCATACTGAAACTTGAAGCTAGAAAAAAGTGCATGTGCAATAATAATTGCATTTTTTCTGCTTAAGATTTGCCAATAAGATTTAAGTACATTTCATGTTTGGAATGAACTCAATCTGTCTGTTTCAAGTTGTTTAAAACCAGCTATAACTTCATTAGTCATTATTACATAACAACAGTCTATTAGTAATAGTATAATAGTACATTTTAATCACACACTGTTAGGTTTTACTTATTTATTGTTGCAATGAATTAACACTTCTGAACTACAACCCAAAATACACACATATTAAGTCTGCTTTTTTTAAACAACATGAATTGCTGTGTTCGTTGGCATGTCAAAAAGATTCAATCAAATCTGAAGTTTGTGACATACAAACACGCACATCAGCCCTTTATATTTAGTATTCAAGTAAACACTTTGTTTTGTTTCATCAGTTGAAATGGTTTCGCGCAAAATGTGGCCATAAACATCTTACTTATTGAAAGATTAGAGTGAGCAAAATTCATTCTTTTTGTCACACAAGGTATCAGAAGACTGTTAATGTAACCCCTGAGTCATATGAACCATTTTATAATACTTCATGTGATTTTTCAAAGCTTTAAAGCTCCATCCAATGCCACTGCATGAAAAATATTATTCACAACAGCATCATGTTGAGTGAATCATAACAGAATTTAGATTTTTTGGGGGGTGATCTCGCCTACAGTTTCTCATCCTGTTTGCTATTTATGATGCGACAGAGTGTTAGTGCACTGTATTTAACTTGGTTTTTTTTCAGATTTGCATTTATGTTCTGTGATTTGCAAATGCAGCTCAGCTGGAGCTCAATGTAGACTTTCTCAGGCTTGGGCACATTTTCATTTTCTTCTGTTGCAAAGAGGCTATTGTAATGTAAACGGAGCCCTAGTGAATTGCATCCTGGCATATTTCAGGGTTTTACTCATTTATGCATTGATATTTCCATGTTTGAATGAATCCTGAGTACTTATATGAAATTGCTTCACACAACACTGCAGGTGAATGTATATTTAAATTAATTTAATATTTATTCTTTAATATCTATCTATCTATCTATCTATCTATCTATCTATCTATCTATCTATCTATCTATCTATCTATCTATCTATCTATCTATCTATCTATCCATCCATCCATCCATCCATCCATCCATCCATCCATCCATCCATC
>CAIGQQ010032164.1:7907493-7917997 GCA_903798035.1 Danio albolineatus
CTGGTGGAATTTGACTATGGTGCTGATTTGTTTTGGTCAGTTCACTTATGTCTCATGTTTTGGACTGTGCGAGGAAACTGGAGGACCCGGGGAAAACCCACGCGAACATGGGGAGAACATGAACTCCACACAGAAATGTCAACTGGCCGTAGACTGAACCAGACTTGAACCAGAGGCATTCTTGCTGTGAGGCAACAGTGCTAGACACTGGGCCGCCGTGCTGCCCTATAGAGGAAAATAGAGGAGAGGGCATGGCAGATGAAGATGACTGAGGTAAGATGCTTTGGTTATTTAACTTAAGTTGGGAATCGTCTGATTGGTGGATTGTGCATTCGCTTGACTCTTGGCCAGCCGTGTCAATTATAAGCATGTGATTCTCTCGAAATTAGTTTATAAATAAACTTCACAAAGTTAAAAGACTTGGAAAGTTGCAAATATAACTGTACTGTTTAAAAAAGTTGTTATTCATAGAAAAAAGTTTTTACTTTAAAGTGTTTATTTATTTGTACCATTGTATGTCATATCACCATCTGCAAATGGGAAAACTTCGCCCACGCAGGTTATATCACTGTCAGTGCTTGATAGCTGCTAAAATGATGATTTTTTTTCATTATTAAAATTTATTTGTTTACAGTTATGTTTAGACCGTTGTTTTTCTCCAGAATCTGAATCTACTTACTATTGTGAATCAGAAATGAACAATCTCTTTTGTTTGTTCTCAATATCATCTTCACCTGCTGTTTTGGTTTCTTTCCTGTTATGTTGTTTATTCCATCTTTCGTCCATATCCTCTAAACCTCTCCCTCTCCTTGTTTTGATCCTTTCCCCTTCAATCCACTTACTCCTTCCCTCCAAAATCAACACTACACCCCCCCCCACCACACACACACACGGCTTCTGCCAACAGTGCAGTCCATGTCCAGAATGATTTCATATTTCAGCTCAATCTGTCAATGCAAAATAAATTGTGTGCGCGTGTATAAATCTGCCAGCAGCTTTGAGAGTGAGCTCAGTCCGCAGCACAACTCCAAGCATAACAATACCCATCTCCTCTGATTTATGCCACTCTCTATCCTTTAACAGAGCCGCAAACGTCTGCACGAGCTCTCCAGCAACATTCATCCATGCCTAAGTTCAAACACACTGCAAAACTCAAAATTCAACATTCAAAAACGTATGTCTAATTCACCACGAGCTAAACCCAGCTGACAGCATTTGTGGTATAATGTATACCTTTTCTTGGTCAAACTTTAGGTTGGATACAAATGTATGTGCGATTATAGTTGGGATGTGAATCCGCCATTCTTTACATTTTGTAATCATTTTAATTAAAACTATACCTTTACTGTTATTGTTCTACAGTAGTTCTCGTTCTTGGTCTCAACAAGTCTTTATTATTAAATGTGAATTACAGTGAATTTTAAAATCTTGCTGATTTAATATATTAACCACAAGACAGGGCCCTATCATACACCCAGTGAAATAAGGCACGAGACATGTATGGTGTGATTTGTTGCTATTTTCAGACCAGCGCAAGCCTAATTTTCACGTTTTGCGCCATGTTGTTTAAATAGTTAATCCATTTGCGCCACTTTGTTGACTCATGGGTGTGCTGGTCTAAAAAGGAGGTGCATTGCTGGCGCTTGGCTATTTTGAGGAACTGAAGTAGACCATGTCATTGACCAACTAAAAGCTGGTCTAAAGTCCAGCACGGAGCACTGTTTAATGCACGTTATGCTAAAACACACCCGTAACTCATTAAGAGAATAAGCACTACTCTGTTAGATCATGCACCAAGACGCAAACTGTATTTTTCCATCCTTAAAATAGTAAGTAAGTGGATTCAGACACGCCCTTAATGCTTTGCGCCATGTGCTTAGGCGTTGCACTTAGATCGTTAAAATATAGCCTATAAACAAAGTGCTTATTAACATGATCTAGGCGCTGTTTACACTTTCACAGTTTTGTTTAAAATGCACGTATGATTTGTCACAGTTACACTTGCCATTCACACTCCAGCATCATCGACCCATGCACAATAACAGAGCGTTTTGAAAATGCTTAAGACGCTGTTTTTGTTTGGAAATGCTGGTTTTCCGTTTCAGTGTAGACAAACTAAAACACATGCTGTGTCCCAATTTGCATAATATCAATGCCAAATATTATTCAAAAATATAATTGGTATTTCCCTAATCATAGTATGTTGAAATGAGTATTCCAAAGTTACCCATATGGTCTACTATTTCCAGTAGAAATTCAAAGTGCAGATCCATGTACACTCTAACAGCTAATGTTTCCCACAATACATTGCGCATTGGACCTGAATTCATTTGAAACTATAAAGTGATAAACAAACTACAAACATGGCGGATGTGCAAGACCAACAGTGAAGTTGAGTGGCTTTGGTAAAGACGTTTGAATGACTGTTGATTAATATCTAACCTATTGAAAAATATATTAAATCATGTTTTCAACATTATATTACATATGTAACAACAATGTGAATTGTAATAAAGACATGTTTGGTCATTAAATTATGAATGCATAATTAGAAAAACACCTGAGGAGATTTTTTGCAAGAAGGAACTATGAAGGATAGTAACTATAAAAGTATTTAAAATGACAATGAATATTATCCAGCTTTAATAGTTATAACATATATAAATACACCAATATATTAATGAATATTTTATAAATACATACAAGATCTAACAGGACTACAGACAATCTTTCACCCAAAAAATATCACCATAACCTCAAGTATTTAGTTTAATTAGTTTGTTAGTTACTAAAAAAAACTAGAAATTGGGCTGTTCAGTATCCAGTATTGTATATGAAACAGACTTGGAGATGAAGACGGGCCACATACACACTCATACCGGACCCGTCACTCACACACACCCACACACATGTACACATACACACACTTCACATGCACGCCTTTCCAGCTCTGGCAGCCCAGACAAGCTGATGACAGGTAACAGGCAAAGCCGTCACTAACTTCACCTCAAATCCTCTGGCTTTCTTACTGTCCTCCACCCTCAGTCCTCCTGCTTTTCATCTCGTTTCTTCAATCTTGCCGAGTATGAAATGATAGGTAGACAGTCCCTGTGTTGTTGTAAACAGTGGCCAATCTGCCAGCATTCTGCGAAGAATCTTTTCTGACAGACACACAAACACACTCGGACAACAGCTGTCAATTTACACCCACATTCCACATATGGTGAATTTTTTTAGACTTAATATAATTATTTCTTGTTTGGTCGACGTCTTGCATGCTATGGTGATAATGATGCAAATGAACAACATGTATATATATAATATATGTTAATTTGTTTATAAAGTGCAATATATGTTAACTTTACAGACCAACTTAGCAACCTTACCATTCTCATCACCTCATCATCCACCCAAAATGGTCTAGCTACTTCCGCTATCAGCTATTAGAGGTTTTTTCTATAAATATAAAAATTGTGTGTGCTGACACTAAACGGTGTCAGTCATATGATAGACATTTACACAGTTGAAATATACTTTTTTCTTTCAGTTTCAAGTTAATGGTCTTTCAATCTTTCAACTCTAGTCTTAGTTGACATATATATTCATTTTCAAAATATCTTGTACTTATAAATATCTTGAGATTATAGGCCCTTTCATACACCTGTTGCAATAGGCGCAAGACGTGTATGGCACAATTTGTTGCTATTTTCATACCAGGCAACTGTAATTGCCACGTTATTTAAATAGCAAATCCATTTGTGCACTTTGTTAAGGCACATTATTGGCACGTTATTATTTTGAGGGACTGAACCAGACCACACCTTTGACCAACTAAAAGCTGGTCTAAAGTCCAGCACAGAGTGCAGCATGCACAGCAATACACAAATATCAATTGACACTACACGGTGTCAGTCATATGATAGACATTTACACAGTTGAAATATACTTTTTTCTTCCAGTTTCAAGTTAATGGTCTATCTTTCAACTCTCTTCCTGCAGTTTTTTTCGACTTATTTTGTACGATATAACACAATTACTCAAAAGTTCAAAGTACAAACTCTCAGTTCTGAGAAGAAAAATCTCACTTGTGAAAATTCTCAGTTAACATATATATTCATTCTCAAATCTTGTACTTTACTGTATCTTGTAATTTAAATAGCAAATCCATTGATTAAGCTGGATTTATACTTTCACCTGGGGCCGCATCGCGCGCCACCGCTGAATGCACGCGCACCTCGAGGCTTTTATACTTGCCGAGGGAGGGGGTAGGTGTCGCGGGGGGTTCGCTCACTATTCTGCCGCCCTTCTCGGCCGCCTCTGTGGACGCACCGGCCCTGAACATACGTCGGCCAGAACAGGAAATAAGAAAAAAACTGCCGCTGCGTTAAACGCGTTAATTTTTTTAACGCGATTAATATTTCAAATTAATCGGCGTGCGTTAACGCGCTAATTTTGACAGCCCTAATACATATATATGTTTTAATAAAAGCACAATTAGATTTGTCCACCTGTTGGGTTTAGAAGATTTATGCATCACCATATGTGGTATAAGAATAGGACGTTTGGATATAACTCTTTTTTAAAATATGATTTTTATTTAATACAACTGTTTTTTTTACCACACTCCATTAATATTGTCCATTTATTTGTTTGCTAGAAATTAGAACTGAATTAGAAATAGTTTTGAAACAAATCTTTGAGCTTAACAAATTAAATTAAATAACAAATTATGCAGACTATTGGATTTCTTCAGTGGAATTAGTTTTCAATGTTTCCTTACTCCACAAAAGTAGTGGAGTAAATAGTAAAAGTAAAGTAAAGAGAAAGTATGCCGAATGGAGAAGGCTCGTTCTTTTTCCTCGCGCAGATGGTCTGTTTTTCCACTCATGAAGCTTTATGTTTTTGCACTTACAGAGTCTACCATCTAAATAGCAAATGCCCCATGGCATGATGCAACTGAATTTTAAAGGCAATGAGATATGAGACTCTGATTGGTTTAATGCATGCTGTTCTTAAAACAGACGCATAACTTTTTCGTATTTTTTTCCATTCTTTAAATAGCAAAAGTGGATGTGAACATGTCCTTAATGCTTTTGTGCCATGCGCTTTAGACTTTGTACTAAGATCATATAGAGATCAAACAGAGCCTACAATACCTCAGAATTCTGACCATGTATAAAACTGTAAAATTACATAGATCTATACATAAATAGAAAAAACTGTGTGTGTAAATTTAACATGAGATAACCGCATCTTATACTGAAAAGAACTTGTGGCATACATTTGCACATTTTTGACCTTGACTAGAAACCAAAGCATACTAACATTTGAAATGAAAGTTTCAAACATGTTGCCACGTGTCTCCATCATCGGTACTGTATGTGTTGCATTATTTGAGGCACTTTAGCACTCAACACATAATGACTATTGATTAAACCCAAGTTCACTATTATAATTTCTTCAGCCTTTGTTAAAGTATCGAACCAAAGCCAGCTGGAGCTTTATCGACAATACTCTTTTAGAAGAATACAGAGCCCTTACATCTCAAAGAAGCAGAACAACAACTGCCACAACTTTGATCAATCTATACGAGAATGAATCGAAACTGTCAAACAAGCTTCTCTCCCCTACAACTATTGAATTTCACAACTTCATTGACTGAGACACGTTTCAAAAACCCTTATTATTATTATAGGGGCTAATCTGGCCTTCAATCGAGGACTTTGGGTTTGTTCTGCAGAGAGATGCTTTGTTGGTTTTACTGATGAGAATTTGGGAAGGAGCACGTACTGTGTTTGCCTGTCTGGCTTTCGCTTAAACTTTATTCAAGTCATAATTTTCAGCAAGTCATCTGCCCTAAAGCCACGGATTGTGCTGATGCAAATAAAAATGAGATAAAAACAATGACAAAAAAATAATAAACTCATAATGCATACAAAATAACTTCCATGTGCATTCAATCAAAGTGTGTAGGTTTGTGATTAGAACTTCACTCCTTAAGGATTCACACTCTGAATGGTTTTTATCACAATTTACCGCATCAGTTATTAATCGGCATATACTGTAGAGAATCCTGCCTTATCAAATGTAGGCTATAAATGTATTGTCAATATTGGCCTATTTAACGCAACATTTGCTTTTTCCATTACTCTTTGAATACCACCTTTGGAATCAGATGACAGATAAAAAGTGAAAGAACGTGTTTATTGATTGCCTCTGAATCTAGAACAGCTCTCAGGTCAGTTGAGCAGGGAGTTCTTGGCTCTGTCTACAATGTGTTTTGGAGTCTGCTGGAATGCTCAATATTTAGAACTCATTAATTCAGCCTGGATGACTCCTCATTGGCTCACTATTCATGAATTAAATTATTTAGAATGTTTGGGCACAATTAGATAATCCAGTTTGAAAAATTAGAATTCAAATCATTGGGATTAAGTGATTATTGTTGATGAATGGCAGATTAATGGGAATAATTAAATTTTCATCACCTATGCAATCTTGTGTGATTAGATGTTTTGTACATACACAGACTACAAAGAGTTTGAGCAATCAGTCAACTGGATATTTGGCAGAAAACCCCACTCGATACAGCACTGAATGTTTCTTTCTCACTTCTCCATCTGTCTCTATAACCATCTATCTATCTATCTATCTATCTATCTATCTATCTATCTATCTATCTATCTATCTATCTATCTATCTATCTATCTATCTATCTATCTATCTATCTATCTGTCTGTCTGTCTGTCTGTCTGTCTGTCTGTCTGTCTGTCTGTCTGTCTGTCTGTCTGTCTGTCTGTCTGTCTGTCTGTCTGTCTGTTTGTCTGTCTGTCTGTCTGTCTGCCTGTCTGTCTACCCGTCTGTCTGTCTACCTGTCTATCATCTATATATCAGGCTTCTACCTGTATCATATTTTCTTGGTGTAATTACTTGCTAAAACTTTTATCAAACATTTTTACTGTATCACAATATTGAAAAATGTTACTTTAAAATTACCAAAAAATATTTTTGTTCAGTATGTTCAGCGTAAACACGTTTTTTCAACCAAATGAAATTGCCAAAGGATGATAAAGTACAATCGGTGATGATTTACAATTAAATTTCATTAGTAAACGTTAGTTAAATGGCACCAATGACAGAAATCATCTTTTGTGAGCTGTTTGGACAGAACTCTGTGTAGGTATTATGTGTCAACAGTCATATTGGGGTGATATTAAGACAATAAGTGTGTTTTTTTTACAGTTTTTCTCTGTCGCTTTGGTGCATTTTTCACAACACTATTTACATTTGCACAACAGTTAAAGTATTTTCTCAAAACAATTAGTCATTTGTGCACATCATACTAGCAGTTTCTCCTTCCCTCCAACAAATTGCAAATGCTTTTGGACATGCATCAATTGCTTCCATACAACTCTCCGCTGTTTTATAACATTATCATTTGCTTATGTCATGTCAGTCAAAATTAACTAAACTTGCATGGTGAATAGTTAATCCATATAAAATGAATAGTCCTCATTTCATTACTTAAGTCATTGCATACAAAAATATTGAACTAGGGCAGCACGTGGCGCAGTGGGTAGCACTTTCGCCTCACAGCAAGAAGGTCATTGGTTCAAGCCTCGGCTTGGTCAGTTGGCATTTCTGTGTGGTGTTTGCGTGGGTTTCCTCCGGGTGCTCCAGTTTCCCCCACAAGTCCAAAGACATGCGGTACAGGTGAATTGGGTGAGCTAAAATTGTCCATAGCGTATGTGTGTGAATGAGTGTATATAGTGTTTCCCAGAAACAGGTTGCAGCTGGAAGGGCATTCGCTGTGTAAAAACATGTAATGGATAAGTTGGTGGTTCATTTCGCGATGGCAACCACAGATTAATAAAGAGACTAAGCCAAAAATGAACGAATGAATGTTGAACTAGTTGTCAAAATCTGTCAAGCTAATTAAAAAAAAGAATTAATTTTTTTTTCTGAAAATGTCTTCTAAATTGAACAATTTCATGAATGATTTACAGACCTATGTTGTAGGTTCAGTTCCAATATGTCTGTTGTTTACAGTTGTGCACAGCTCTACCCAAAGGGATTTTATGTTTGTTGTAAATAAGGGTTCTTTTGCACAACGCTGTGACTAAGGCCCCGTTTACACTAGTGCGTTTTCGTTTTAAAACGCATAAGTTTTGCTACGGTTACGCCATCCGTCCATACTACGCCGGAGTTTTCGAGGTGCGAAAACGGAGCGTTTTAGAAACGCTGGAGACAGCGTTTCCATTCTAAAACGCTGCTGTTCCGTTTCAGTATGGATGGAGGGAAACGGATATCTTCGAAAACAGAGGCGTGGCTGCTGAGATCCGCTACGTGATTGGGGCTTTGGGTCATTGCGTATCCTTTCCTTATTCGTCAAGCGCACATGGCTATGACGTCACCGGCAGACGGCAGACCAGTCTTCACTGTAAACACGGCATTTTCGATAGCCATGGATGTTTTATATTCATTAGTTACTTTCAGTAACAACTCGACCTCGTCGTCTGTCCTCAAAAAGACCTCTCTTGCTTTCTTTGTCATCGCGTTCATCGTTCCTCCAGCGTTTGTTGACTAGCAATAACCAAACGCCGAGCGAGACACGTGTTTCCTGTTTATACTTAACCGCGCATGCTCAGAGTGCGCGAATGGTCACGTGATATACGTTTCTGGTGGAGGAAGATCTGTTGAGATCCGCTAGTGTGGACGCAGATCGTTTTCATGCTAAAACGCCGTTTTTAAACTAAAACGCACTAGTGTAAACGGGGCCTAAATTAGAGCATACGTATGCAGTAAAAATGTGAAATATACATATTCAGTGTAATGTACTCACCTCACTAAATGCAGTAATGTCCAACTTTACTTTAGTTTTCAAATGGCTGTGCAAACTTTTTTGCATGGGTGTAAACTGAATAAACTGTCATAATGAAAACATGACAAAGGCATTTGAATATCCTGTAAATAAACAATAGTGTCAGGACTCTTCATCTTGATGACACTGACACTTTCACTGACATAAATAATTGCTTTGGAGGAATCAGCTAGTGACACTTTTGCAGGTTATCAACTAGGTTTTGCACTTTGTACTTTCGAGAAATGCATTAACTGTTGTGCAAATGTAAATAATGTTGGAAGAAATGCACCAAAGCGACTGAGAAAAACAAAAATTTTTCCAAACCCATCTCATTTTGAGGCCCACCGCAATGTGACGTAGGAGTGCGGTTTCCCTGCCCACCAAATTAATTGACAGCTACGTATTAACAGGTGTCCATAGTAATGCGTATAATCATTTACACAAGACAGGACGTGTGCAAAGCAACTGGGATTAAACGATCTCTTCAGCTCTCTGTGATCAGCAGTTTCTAAAACAGTGCATGTTTGTGATAAAGACAGTAAAATCGCTATGTAATACATGACCACAGCCGCATGTCAGTACATTTATGAAAGTAGATGCTTTAATCCCAGTTCATGGACTTAAATCAGGTTTATTTTGTATATTTACATATAGATTTATATAGAGCAGTGTATATTATTGTGTATCCTGTCACATTTGCTGTGCAAAAACAGTGCAAAGCTAAACTTGTGTGTGTGAGTGTGTGCACACACGCAAACTTTATAACGACATTGTGTGTGATGCATTGGTCTAGAAAGGCTTGAATTAAATCCACAACAAATACATCAAATAATCATTGGGAAAGTTCTTCCTGCAGTAAAGGAGATCTGCTTCATTCTTTCCTGTCACTGTGCTGCTTATGCGTGAGACACGGCAGAAGAAGCTACACCCTAGTGAGCGATCTATTTGGCCCTAACACGCATGAGGGAACTCTCGGGAATTCTGACGGTATGATAACCTTGGATTAAAATATCACGGTTTGGCGGCATTGTGATTACTGCTCTAAAATATATTCTTTTTAAATGTCTGGGTAAAAAAACTAAAAAATGTTTCCCCTTTGAACACAATATATTTTATTTTGAGAAACATTTAACATATTTTGGGACAGTAAACATGTCAGGCTAAATAATCATTGACTTCTGCTGTCTTCAATTGTTTCAAAAACACAGATGTCTTTACAATTTACAACAGCATCTTTGGATATCTTTTCTGCCTGAGATACAGTTGTTCCTAAAAATAATGTAAATAAAAATTCTTAAACATGCCTTAGGAAAAAAGCAAAAAAATGTGGCAGTTTTAAAACCTCGACTTTTCCAAACGGTGGTATACCTTGAAAACGGTTATCGTCCCATGCCTGGTGATATATAACCTCATTAGTTATACAAATTATTTAAATATCTAAATGTATAAATAATAAAAATAAATAGTTATGGTATTTTGTATTTTGAACTGCATATATCTATATTGTGCATGTTCATTATCATAATTTATTCAATGGCTGAAAATCTGCATCTACCTATCCATCTATCATCTATCCATCTGTCCGTCCGCCTGTCCGTCTTTCCATCCATCCATCCATCCATCCATCCATATATATATATA
>CAIGQQ010032164.1:7918097-7929228 GCA_903798035.1 Danio albolineatus
ATATATATATATATATATATATATATATATATATATATATCAACAAACTATAAATTTTGAATAGCAGATCAATTAAATTATTACATTCACCCCATCGCCTGTACCTAAAACTGATTTCCCCAAGTAGGACATGTTCCTAGATTAACATCTCTATCAGGATGGTGACGAGTCTGCTTACAGACAGGAGGTTCAGGAGATGGCTCTCTGGTGCAGTCACAACAACCTGGACTGAACACGCTCAAAACAGTGGAGATGATAGTGGACTTCAGGAGAAACCCCCCTGCTCTCCCCCACTGAGCATCATGGACAGCACTGCGGCTGCAGTGGAGTCATTCAGATTCCTGGGCACCACCATCTCTCAGGACCTGAAGTGGGACACTCACATTGACTCCATTGTCAAAAAAGCTCAACAAAGACTGTACTTTCTTCGTCAGTTGAGGAAGTTCAACCTGCCACAGAAGCTTCTGAAACAGTTCTACACCTCCATCATTGAATCAGTCATCTGCACATCAATAACTGTCTGGTTTAGCTCAGCTACCAAATCTGACCTTCGCAGACTACGTTGAATAGTTTGGACTGCTGAGCGAATCATTGGTACAACCCTCCCTACTCTCCAAGAACTGTACTTATCCAGAGCGAGCAGAAGGGCTGCCAAAATCACTCTGGACCCCTCACACCCAGCACACTGCCTCTTTGAACTGTTACCTTCTGGGCGATGCTACAGAGCACTGCGCACCAGAACAGCCCGACACAGAAACAGTTTCTTCCCCCAGGCAATCCATCTCATGAACACTTGATGATAACAATCGTGGAACCAACATCACTACTTGCAATAAACTTTTACACACACATACACTTATTTAACAACACACTTTACATGCCAATTTGCACATAACAGCTGCACATATAACATTGTATATAGTAATACACCTGTACATACACTTGTCCATTTGTATATTTGCATTTAACACTTACTTCTATTTTTTGAATATATTTATTATCTGTTTTTTGTCCTGTCTCTGTAATTCTGTTGCACTAGAAGCTCTGTCACCAAAACACATTCCTCGTATGTGTGAACATACCTGGCAATAAAGCTCTTACTGATTCTGATCTACATATGTTTACTGTTTATGTTAAGTCTAGGTTTACGGTGAGGTTTATGCACTTCTACATGATTTCTATCCAACTATTATTCCCCTGTGATTATGAGAATAATTTACAGTAATGGTTTAGGGGTAGGGAATAGGTATGGATTACACTTTCCCACCAAAATGATGTTGCAGGATCAACATAGACGTTAATCCAAAATCGCATCATACTTGGCAAAATCGCGATGTGTTCTGCTGTATATATGCAATATCATGAGATGATCCATTTTGAATGCAAACAAAGTCCAAACAGAACCAATCATTCAGCCAAGCAAATATTTGTCAGTTTGTTTCAAAGATGAAAGCAACTCACAGACTATTTCACAAACTATGTCTGTCTCTCTCTTTCTCTCTCACACACACATACCCTTGGCCTTTCTGCCTGATTTTCCCTGAACTGTCCCTCAGTCTGAAAACACTGTTGAGAAAAAAAGACATTCATTCGTTTATCAAAGCCACATTCTCTTATGTGATATCACACTCCTCTCCTTTCATCCACCTCTCCAGGCAAAACTGTGTGTGTGTGAGGAAGCTGTTTATCGCTAGCATCCTGTGATATCTCTCAGTGTGTGTGTGTGACAGAGAGAGAGACAAAATTAGTCCCGTAAACACACTGGACCAAATGACATGTCCTCACACACTTTTATCTAGGACTCATTATCTGTTGCACACACACACACACACACACACACACACACACACACACACACACACAGGACCTCAGCCCCCCACCCTCATTGATCAGGGTGTTTGTTGGCATGTCTGATGTTTTATTCATCGTAGATTTACAGTGTGTTCACAGCGCTGTGGAGAGGGAACTGATTTTATGCTGATAGCTTTTGATGAGACAGAGCCTCTGCGCGAATACAATCTCTTCGGCAGGGCTGACTGGGCTTAACCGACCCCGTCTGTTAATGCCCTGTGACTGTATGTTAGATTAGACCTGGCCGGCGCTGTATCAAAGTTCAATACTCCATTAGTTTTGTTTATAAGCATTGGGCCGCGCCATTATTGAGGTCAGATTGTGTTTCGCAGAAGTCGCTCAAACCAATCAGAAAGCGGAGTGATTTATAGTGAACTTCTCACCTGTGGGGAAGGAGGTAAATATTCCACCCACAGCACGGCATCACGCACTCATGCAAACGCCCGCGAGCACACGCATATACAGTCGAGCGCAAACAAAACACGGCTCTTTTAATCTCCATTACGTATCTGAGACGCACAAACAAGAGGCAGACAAACACACGGGCGTTTGAAATGTCATCCCTTCAGGGAACGCTTTTGTGTTGGAGGAGAAAATACGGATAGATCTGTTTTTTATGTCACACTGTAAACGCCCTTGACACAACCTCTGAAAATCCAGCGTGGTTAATTAAAACCTTTATCTCGAAATAAAAACACAAGGATTACTGCAGCTTTATAGGCTACAGTTTGTGATAATGAAGCTGGGGAGACTGTACATATTCTTTCTTATTACATAGATACTCACATCTTGAATACATATATTATGGATTTTTCATGATATTTGGCATTAATATTTGTCAGACATTGTAAATGTATGTAAACATGCTTGTTTTTTCACAATTAAGTTTAGGGTTGTGTAGAATCTTTTTCTCTAAAAATGACATTTTCAAATACTGAAATTTTGTATTGGAATTTTTACAAGTTAATCATCATAGATGGTTTCTAATTAAACGAACTGACTGAATTTGTTCAGTGTAATAAAATGTAAATTAAATAAATACATTTAATTCATTTTTTTTGTCAAAATGTCTCTTATACTGTATATAAACAGGGATGGGCAGTATTTATGATGCATGTATTTCCAGTTCGTATTTCAAATACAAAATAGTATCTTGTAATTTGTATTTGACAGGGTTTATAAAAATGGGTTAATGGTCAATGCTTGGAGGAATGTGATGGAAATTATGCAACACACATAAAGAAAATAACTGACAAATGGCAACAAAAGTCAACAATCATTGAGAATAGTATACTGCACAATGCTAAGACCAGTTATTTATAATGGCAGTATAGTGTACAATTTGGCATCAGCATCTTTGCTTAAGAAATTAGATGGAATAAAATATCAGTCCTTAAGAAGAGGATGTGGAGTCCACGTCTCAGTGCTGCAGGTGGAAATGCAGAGGAACTTAAGAAATATAAAACACCTAAAGACTAAGGCCCAATCCCAATTCTACCCCTTAGCCCTTCCCCTTACCCCTACCCCTCGTTTTGCACGTTCACGTAAAGGGGTAGTGGTGTCCCAATTCTCTTTAGCTTGAGGGCATAGGGCTAAGGGCAAGGGGTATACACCCCTTCTAACAAAGATTTTTCAGGATCACACTTAAAACAGAGGAAAAAAACCCCACTAAATTTTGCGATTTATTATCCATAATCATACCTCATGTACAGCAGTCCCACAACATTCTGACACACGATGACACTCGAATTCCCTGTCAGTAATGTCTAGTGGCTGGGAATGAGCTTTTTACAGTGTCTGCTATAATGTTAATGTTGTTTTCGTGGGTTTACATAGATAAGTATGGCCACGGAGTAAATGTACAGTACAGTTCTGATCTTATTGCCACATTAGATCGTTATGATAAAATAATATACGCCTTCAGTGATTTCCTGAAGATAAACACCAAACAATAACACAACTGGAATAACTACAGCAGTCGTGATCGTCTGAACTCATATGAAGCAAGAGATCGCGATGACATATGATGACGTGTGCAGGTGTTGAAGTGCTGTCCCAATTCTTAGGGGTAAGTTTTGAAGCCCTTCCCCTTAACCCTCAGTTGTAAGGGCCAAGGGGAAGGGGAAGGGGTAGGGGTACAAAAATAGAATTGGGATTGGGAATCTGTAAAAATTGGAGTCATGTTGCTTTGAAATTACAATTGCAAAAAATATGATTCATGAAAATTTTTTTGAAACTGGAGATTTTAGTTTCAGAAACCATGTTTTGACATTAAGTATTGAAGATTTCTTTTGCCCCAAAAATTTTATTTATCTAAAAAAATTGTGTGAACAGAATTTAAGTAACCTCTTCATATATATTCATATACTGTATAGCCTAAAATGTAAGACTGATAAAAGATGGTCACAATTTTACTGGCCACGTAATGCATGGAAACACATTGAAGAGATATAGTAATATATTATAACTCATTTTCTGCATTACATGATTTTTACAGTGATTAAAGAGATCTTCAAGACACAACTTTCTGTATGTAATTTGTACAAATTTTATACTTAAATGAAAGAGAAACAAAAGTTTATGAATGCCTACTCATGTATAGGAGTAGAGGTAAATGAGTTGGCAGAGTCTTAAACTTAGAGAAACGCTGTTACTGTCAATCATTGTTTACTTCACTATAATCAGTTTAATGGTGAAGGGATGGATCCAATATTGATAGAAGGTTTGCGAAGAAATGTCATGCTCCCTTGTAAAAGTACTTTGTTGTGTTTTCAAAATACAAAATACAGTACTTTACTTTTATACAGATATTTATTTACCCCTTTTTTATGGAGAAAAATAAGTAGCAAAAAAACTTGTGAAGTGACTCTCTCAATTTCTCAAGGAAGATCTGAATTTACTGAAATTCATGTAAAATGTCCTCATATTAAGACACAGTTACTAAAAACCTATAGCTTGTTATCCATATTGAATATAAATGTTTTATTATCATTATCAACATAGTGTATATACCTGTATATTCTAAAGCTTACTTACACTAATAAAAAGGGGTAGATCTATACATTGTAGTAAAAAGTCTAACAAATAATAATAAGTGAATAAATAACAAATAAGGATAAATAAGTGAAATGTCTCAAAATACCCACCAGATTAATTATAATTACTGTATACCCTGCTGGAAATGTATATTGTATGGTCAGAGGAAATTGTGGCTGTTTTTTGCCTGTGCCTTCAAATGCAAATGAGCTTGTTCTTATCCGCCCACCATTCCAACATACATGTCTGCATCACGTCAGATAAACAGCAGTCAGTGACAGAGACACGAATGAAGCAGAGATACAGTTTCTGAGTCAAAATACCACAGTAAGACTGAACCAGGAAGTTTTCCAATGGTTATTTGACATAATTTCTGTTAATTTTGCATATAGGAACTTTTTAAATGTTATTTGTTTAACAGTCAATGCCAATCTAGTAACATATGCCCATTTTTATTTATTGCAGTTATTTTAGTACATAATTTTTGGAAATTATAATTTCCTTTTCTATGTAAACTAGTTTTAAAGTTTATATGCTCCAAAACATGTCAAAATACAGGGTCAATACTTCACATTATGTTTCACAAAGTGACATTGCCAACTACTGGTCTGGCATGAATAATAAAGCATTTTTATTAATTTCTAATTATCTAGGCCAGGAATTTTCATCCGGTGGGCTGTGGCCTCCTAATGGACCTCAGAGATCCTGCAGGTGGGCTGCGAGATTAAATTAACTCTTAATATTTTACTATCATTTTTGGATTTCATTATAATTTGCTATATTAAAATGATCTAAGTAATGCACTTTGTCTGTTCTCTGATTGATACTTCACACTCGGCACAAAAACAGCCTTATGATCGCGTCTGCAACTAGTACACGCAAGTCTGTTCATTCACACACTATATGAAGTGAAAGTATCTCTTTGTGTATTTTTGTGTGAACTATTTAATATATCCAAATAGTTGTCCAAATGAATGTCCAATGGGTGTTTTAAAATGAATGAGCGCGCCTACAGGAGGATCTAGCGAGACTCAATGGTGTTTCTGTCACACAATGTAAAATACAATTGCATATGAGCTTCAGACGCGCTCTGGCAGAACTGTTCACTTTTCCTGTAAGCGATCTCCCAATAATATCTTGCTGCAAACTCAACATCAGGTCAACACGTAGGGTGTTTTACTGTATTTTACATTTGTCTGTATATTTTTGAATAGTAAATATTTAATATTAGATATTCAGTCAATCCAGTCTTTTGCAATCTTTCTGTTGACCTGTTGTATGTTTATTTTTTTTTAAATAAAATAAAATAAAATAAAATAAAATAAAACAAAACAAAATTAAATTTAATTTAATTAAATATAGAAAATAATAGAAGGCACAGTAAATGTATAATATATATTTATTATAATAATATAATATAATATTCATTCATTCATTTTCTTGTCAGCTTAGTCCCATTATTAATCTGGGTTCACCACAGCGGAATGAACCGCCAACTTATCCAGCATGTGTTTTATGCAGCGGATGGCCTTCCAGCTGTAACCCATCACTGGGAAACATCCATACATACTCATTCACACACATACACTATGGCCAATTTACTGTAGCTTACCCAATTGGACTTGTGGGGGAAACTGAAGCACCTGGAAAAAAACCCACGCCAGCACAGGGAGAACATACTCCACACAGAAAAGGCAACTGACCCAGCCGAAGCTTGAACCAGCAACCTGCTTTCTGTGAGCACCACCATAATATAATATAAACAAATATAAAAAACGGATTAAATGAGCATTTCATACAAACATTTAAAAAAAATGTCAGACAGATGGGCCTTCAAAAATTCATCAGAGAAAAAAGGCCCCACAGTGAAAAAGGTTGTAAACCCCTGATCTATGTGAACAGAAAATTTTGAAAATGTTGTCTTCTGCACTTTGCAAAAGAAAAAAATGCTTTTTTTGTACCTCAATGCTGTGCAGGTGATGATAAAAAAAAATGATTTGGATGACAATTGTTAACCACAGATGACATTCACGATGTACTTTTTTGAGACATAAAAGTGTCCACTTACCTGAATGAGATGACTGATAAAAGCACAGCCACTGACAATAGAAATGTGTAACCAGAGAGTTCTGTGAATGACAAATCAAAATCAGACATGCCAGAAAGCAGTGTGATTAATTTAACAATCAAGTGGGATTCTGTAACTGGGGAAATCTACGATATAACACCACCAAATAATTAATACACTTCGAATATCTCATTCACACAGAACATGAACTTAACAGAGGCTTAACACAGTGCATAATTATCACAGTAGGCACGTTACTTCCTTTAACAAGACTGAGAGTGGAGCTGAGAAATGAAAACCGTGCACTGAAAAAGAAGCAGCGAATAAACATTTTGTGACATCCATCAGTGGACAAGAGGAGCAGAGGAAAATAAATCACAGAGATTTGGCACTAGAGGGCAGCATGATTGTGGGATTGTGTCAAAAGGAATTGCCATTCAAATTGAGATGAAAAGAGAAACAAGAACTTTTCCTTCTTTTACAGCTCACTGCCTGAACAACTTAATTACCGCCACTTCTCTTCACCTGAGGGGCTTTGTGTGAAGAATCAGCGCATGTATGTTTGTGCTCTGATGCTCCGTCAAAACAAGTTCATCAAACCTACAGTACACTGCTTAGCTTATTTGTTTATGCTTTTTAAAAAAAACATAGTTTCTTCCATTTTTATGAAGGTATCAGTTGTCAATCACAGACTGCTTTCGGTCTGTCACAGTACAAAGCACAAAAAGTGGATGAAAAGCGTAGTCTGAGGTGTAGAAATCTCCCAGTCTTACAGCTGGCCTTTTCTGATGTCTGTCCTCCTAGTTCTCTTCATATCTGGAGGGCAAGAGTCGACTCTATATAGTCCACTGGCTTATTAATATTCCATACGGTTCTGAACCCGCTTCTCTCAATTCATATTCAATCACTTCTCTTATTAAAAAGAAATCCAGTGTTTAATGTTTAACTCTGTTCCTCCAACGTACCTTTTTAGCATGAATTACAGAAGACATCCCCTCAAATGTCGCTGAGTGAAACTGTTGAAAAAAAACTTGTCAGGTATCCTTTGAACAATAATCATTTAGTGCTTCACATTAAAAGACTCCCGGATCCCTATGCAGCCACAAAACATTAATAAACTATCATGTTATTTCATTGTACTTTGCAATGATCATTCCACTAAGTTTTACCCATTTGTCAGCAAGAATTGTCTAAGTTAGTACGACCTCATACTATTTTATATACAGTGTTGGGAGTAACGCGTTATAAAAGTAATGTATTACAGTAATGTATTACATTTTCCTGTAACGCAGTAGTGTAAGGCATTACTAATGCATTTTCAGTAATATTTTACTCGGTACATGTTCAGTAACGCGTGCGTTACAACAAACTTTTCGCCCGCAAGAGATTAACAAATAAAAATAGCGCAGTTCTGTTTCCTGTTCGTGGTCAGTGAATATACGCGCGGCGTGTGTTGTCATTCATCTCCCTCTGGCTATTGGAACTTTTTACTTTGAACGCGGAGTGATTTCAGCTTCTGAGCTCGAGGTCCGAGGCTATTGACTCAGCCCTTTGCACAGTAATGTTAAGCCCTAACACACAGCGGAAAAGCGGCAAATTGATTCGCGAGATGGACGTAAGTACATATGGTGTTATTTTTACTGACAAACGTATTCATGTAATACAAGCGAGCGAACGCGCGCCGGTTTCTCCTCGCGTGCACTCAAATCACGGCTGCTCACGTGCGGATGATCTGCTCTCACTCCGTTAGATGATGCAGACTCACAATTTGTGACTTGTGTTACCTCTTCTTTTTGTGCTTTTGCTCTAAATATTATATTATCTTATACTATATATCCAGAGATATTTCTACACCTTTTACCTACAGGTTGAGGTAAACTCTAAAATAAACACCAGTGTTTTTGAGTGTTGGGTATACTGCCTATGTTTTAGGCTAGTATAATTTTCAACTTGTTAATAAATGCTTCAGCATACAGTATTAGGAATAGTGAATTGATGAAATAAAATGCAAAGTGGAGTTTTACTATAGTAAAGTGTGGTGAATTGTAGAATAATATACACTAATATTGTAAGAAAAAAACTACAGCACTGGGTAATTTGTTTATATTTCACTTGCTGTGTTACCATAGCAACTATAGTATTACCACAACAGATTCATTGAAGTACTCTACTATAGTAATGTTCAAAACACTGTACATGCCAATATATAGGGGCCCTGTGGAACAGCTTTTCCTCAAAATCAAGAGGATGACAGGGAAAATGTTCTCCAAAATCTCATCAACAATGTGGAAGACCACATTTTATTTATTTGAAGAGTAAATAGTACAGTAGGCTATAATACCTTATCAAGTTTGTTTCTATATTATATTAGTAACATTTCTGCTTGCGTTAGTTATATATATATTTTTTTATTGTTTTTATTTGATTAGTATGGTGCACCTTTTTTAAAATAAAATGTATTCTTTGCACTCAACATCTATTCTCTGTGTCTTTAATTGTTGGAAACTAGAAATATCTCATCATATAACATATACAGCCAAAAATGTTTTGGTTTATTATTATCTAAAAAATGTATATGTAAGTCTATTTTAGTATTTTGGTTATTAATAATAGTGGACCAATATAAATCATATCAAAAAGCACAAAAGGAAGAAGGAACACAAGACACACATTGTGAGTCTGCATATAATCTCACTGAGCGAGCAGTATACTGAGAGCACGCAAGAATGTGTGCGTGAGCAGTGCATATTTGGGAGAGTGTGAGGAAATTTGCGTGCGAGCAGCGTATATTTGAGAGCTCACAAGCAGTTTTGTCCACAAACAGGAAATCGGTGCACAGGCATTATATTGAGAAAGCTATGTTCATCATGCTCACTTTGTGCAGGACAGTTTTGTGTTGTGAGCCACTTAAATTTAAAGTGAATAAAAAAATGGCAACAATAAGAAAAAAAATCTGCATCTTGTCATGACATTGGAGTTTACATATAGGCCTGTAGTGTCTAATATGAATATAGTCAAGCTATTCAGAGATATTGTCAGATAATCACTTTACCTCTACCATACTTTTAACAGACTTAGATCATTTGTGATTCTGGCTTTCATGCTTTCTTGCATTGTCTTGAGCCTTCACATTGCCAATTATATACTGTATTGTTAGTAGCCTGGATAGGTCACAGTCATTCTGCTACATCATAGAACTTTCTACTGGATGTAAAATGCTCTGCAATACGTTTGGTCATTTTAGAATGTTCAGTTCTAATTCTATAGTTATTTTGGTGAAAGTAACTAAAAAAGTAATATGTAGTTATGTAACATATTACAATTTTGAGACAGTAATATTGTAAGGTAAGGGATTACATTTAAATAACAGTAACAAGTAATCTGTAATGTATTACAGCTTTGAAGTAACTTGCACAACACTGTTTATATATTTAACAAGTATTCATGGCTTTCTAAACAGAAAACACAAGCTTCAAAGTCACAGTTCTATATTTCTCTCAATATTTGGATCAGTTGCTTATTCATAAAGACTTGTCGCCACCTACCGCCCATGAAAGTCACTGACAAACTCTCCTCAGCTGTCGGTACAGTAGTATTTCACATCAAAACAGCACGTGAATATAGCGTGAATTAGGCGAAATTAGACAAAAAATATGACTGTACTGAACTCATTATATCTGTTTGCTGTTTAGCAGTTATTAAACCAACAATTTTGAAATATTTAATGTTTAGTTTAGCTACTTACACACTGCACTTGTTAGCTGGAGAGTTGCGTCAGAATGATGTTTAAACAGAAGGACCGCCTACTTTAATTTGATTGGTCATTTCCAATATTCTGAGCGCCATTTATTATAATTTTTTTTTTTATGAAGCATATTTATTTATTTAGTCGTTTATTACACAAGTTTTATTTTACACATTACTCCGAAGTCCAACCCTTCTTATACAGACACTATTGGGGGCTTTGGGGCTATAGAGTTCAGAAAGAATATAGTTTAATTATAGTTATATAGTTTAATAGCGTAATAGCATAAATATTCTTTTTCTAAAAGATCATAAATAAAATAGCGTCTTTTGTTTTCTTACGGTTTTGTAACAGTAAGTAAATATATAATATAATATAATATAATATAATATAATATAATATAATATAATATAATATAATATAATATAATA
>CAIGQQ010032164.1:7952894-7970930 GCA_903798035.1 Danio albolineatus
AGTCAACATATATGTCAGAAGCATATAAGTCAACATATATGTCAGAAACATGTGTCAACATATATGTCAGAAACATGTAAGTCAACATTTATGTCAGAAACATATGTCAACATATATGTCAGAAAAATAAAAGTCAACATATATGTCAGAGACATAAGTCAACATATATGTCAGTGACATATTATTCAACATATATGTAAGAAACATGTAAGTCAACATTTATGTCAGAAACATGTAAGTCAACATATATGTCAGAAACATGTGTCAACATATATGTCAGAAACTTATTAGTCAACATAGATGTCAGAGACATATAAATCAACATATGTCAGAAACATTCATTCATTAATTTTCTTGTCGACTTAGTCCCTTTATTAATCCAGGGTCGCCACAGCGGAAAATCTTAAAATAAAAGATTGGATTGGATTAGACTTTCACAGTGTTTAGGCTAAACATTAAAATAATAATAGATTCCCCCTTCATTCAGAAATAAAAAAATAAATCCTTCTTTTCGACAACGGAAACAGTTTTGAAAAACGCTGAAGAGGCCGTTTTCATTCAGACTTCGTAAAGCCACGGTCAGATCACACGATTTTTATTGTCGGTTATGAAAGTCACTATGTCAGATTATGTGATTTTTTTTTCTTGATAAAATCTTGACTTGTTGTGGGTAACAGATATGCCAGACTACACGTTCCTTCACGATCAGTCATCCCGTGACGTCTATGAGCATTACTTCCCAAAGCAGTCAAAAGTGTTACTATTTCTTATCGCAATTATTATTTTTTTCAATCTCAATAAACACTGATGCTGGCTGACAACTAATAACTACATTAAAGGCATTCGTTATGACATTGGTAGGATCAAACTTTTATGTTTTCTTATTAATATTAATATATTTATTTGAAATATAAATGTATATTTTCCTGCCAATTTTGCTATAAAACACTTTCTTGCCTGAACATGAAATGAAAGCACATCAGCAGCTGTGAAGCATTAATTAAATCCTTATTTTCCACGGAGCGGAACAAATCATCACTGAACAGTTGGACGGGCACAAACAAAAATATAATTTGTAAGAAATTAAAGAAAGAATGATAATAAATAAAGGTGTGTGTTTGTGTTTTAAAGTGTGCATGTTCTTGCATGATAGGAGATGTAAAGATAAAAAATTTGATTAAACGAATTAAATTATAATTGACCGGCGCAAATTGACCAGATAGTTTTGTCACCAACAATGAAAATAATATGGGCTTCTCTGAAACTGTGAGTATGTCACTTTAATCTTATTTAGGCTAGATTATTATTTTATTTAACAAACCAGTTCGTGTTTTGGCGCTGAAGCAGGACCTGTTTAAGCAGTTCATCTCAGATGTTATTCTTGTTTATCTAGTAGATAACCAACCAACAAAAATATATTTAAATTAGTCTAATTATTAATTTCATATTTTATTATTATATTAATTATAAATTATTATAATTAATAATTTAAATAGTTAAAATATGATGCGCTTTCATTTTCTCGGTCTCACTCGCAGCAATGAATAAAAGATGTTGCTGACAGCAAGCATCAGTGTTTTTTGAGACTGAAATAAGAACAAGATGATAGAGCGGGGTGGTGCTGGATATGTGTGTACCTTTGAATAAAATCCTGCAGGCACCCAGGTGCCAGTCTGTCAGATAAAATTGCTTAAAACACCTTACTATTTTGGAAAAGGTAATAAAGATTGCATAGCCAATGACTGGTCATCACCCGTGACCAACTCATAAGTTAATATGCAGCATATTTTTTGGATTACGTGACCTCACATTAATGGCAGCACCCACTGAGATAACTGAAAGGCCTAAATTATGTGCTCCTTATGGGACACGTCACACATGTGACGGCACTCGTCGAAAAGGACAAGAAAATGTAACATGCTAGACTGTGATGTGTCCTGTAGTGTCGCAGGCATGGAATTGGTTGTTGTGATCTATGCCACATTACACAGGAAGAAACGATTGAATCTTGTGTCACGACGCCTATTTGTCTTCATGAATCTCTACGACAACCTACGTCAGGGCTATTCAATTATTTTGTCACGGGGGCCAGTTCATAAAGAGCATCCCAAACGAAGGGCCGGAGAGGTAAGACTTGCAATATGAGTGAGGACACAACTGCATATGTTGCAGTTTTGTTCCTTAAGACACCCATGTTGGCTTTTTCTACATGAAAATGTTAATATGTTGTATTTCGAAACTACATAATATCACTGCATTGTACAATGTGGCTTTTTAAAAAAAATAAATATTCAATTGTTGTATTTCAAAGCACAACAAAAGCAGTGCAGTGCTCATGTAGGCTTCTTCTACATTCAGACACATTCATATGTTTTAAACTGCATAACAATTAGGGATGCAACAATTATAGATATTGGTTGTAGGATTATAGTCTGAAGAATAATCATGGTTTCACGGTTATCACGTCTAATGTAAATTAAATAAGCTTTATATTAGGCCTAAGTATTTAGATTAACTGTTGTTATCATCTGCGTTCATACACTCTCAGAAATAAAGGAACAGGAGCTGTCACTGGGGCACTACCTTTTCAAAAGGTACATATTTGTACCTGAAGGGTCTATGATGGTTCCTTAAAGGTACTTTTTAGGTACATTTGGGTACTAATATACACCTTTGAGGTACAACTGTGGATTTTTGGGTACAAATATGTACCTTTTGAAAAGGTACTGCCCCAGTAACAGCTCCTGTACCTCTATTTCGGAGAGTGCACATACATAATCATTTTAATAATAATTCGTCTAACATATCTTGCGTTTACAGTGCACTGAAAACCACGCACAACCTCACCGCAACAGCATGAGATGTTTTCTACTGCGTGCGCCTGTAATGGCAATGTCCGCTTGCGCGCGCACATTGGCGTATATTCTACGTTAGAAATAACAAACTTGCGCGCGGAAAAGACGTGATATTGGAACGTCCCGCCGCTATAGTTCATTTAGTGTGCGTGCATATTGGCCTCGGCGTACAAGCTCAGAACTTCAAACTAGCGCAGAGGTGGCATAACTGTTTAAGTGCAGCAGTTTTTTCCGTGCAACAGAAACTCAGCGTTGAGAAGCCTTTACAATTAATTAACCGCGACGTATTAAAGCGTAGTAAAATCGGCGAATCGTTGCATCACTAACAACGATATCAGTGCATTGTACGAAAGGCCTTTTCTACAAACATCCAAATGTTTACGGCTGCTGGCGCCACTTTGCTTAGTGTCAGGTGACTCACGCTCTGCGCAGCCTTCAACTGCAGCTCGTGCTAGATGGAACAGACGCACGTCACTTCAGAACTGTAGCGGCCGTTTTTCGACTGAACAAAATGTATTTCTTTTTTTTTTTTTAAAGATTTATTTTTGGCCTTTTTGCCTTTATTAGATAGGACAGTGTTAAAACAGGAAGCGAAGTTGGAGAGAGAGAAGGGGTAGGGTAGGGAAATGTCCTCGAGCCGGGATTCGAACTCACGACGCCCTGACGTGCTGTTGCACCATATGTCGGTGCGCTAACCGCTAGGCTATTGCACCGACACAAAACTTATGTCTGATGTCTTGGTCACTAATTGGAGGGCCAGAACAAATAGCCTTGGGGGCCGGGTTCGGCCCGCGGGCCGCCAATTGAATAGCCCTGACCTACGTCAAGAAAATTGTGCCAAAATCATGTGATCTGACTGGGGCTTTAGAGAGAACCTTAGAGTTCCTAAGAACCTCACATATAGACTATATAACAAAGCTAGTCTAATGATAAACATATAACTGCCTTTTTCATTTTCATAAAATATGAAAAGTTCTGTGAGGGTTTTGACAATATGTGTTTAAGGGGCCTATAAAGATTAGTCTATCAGATGAAATGCATGGTGAAATAGGAAATACAAATGTCTCGCTTTCCTGAATATTTATTTTAATAATCTATATCTTTAATATTTTAATAATCAATAATAGCCATTATAATAATAAAGTATGCTATAATAAGTAAATACAACAGCTACTAGGAAATAAACTAAAACTTGTCAGTGTAAATGGACCTTTAAAGCGAAGTTGTCTGAAAGGATGTCGGGAACGGCATGTCTATTTGGTTCGCGTTGTGCATATGTAAAAATAACTGTCGCATGAAGGCTTTAGGACCACGTGGAATTCTCTGCTGTTGTAGCTCCGGCTCAGCAAGCAGCACTTCAGTTATGTTTGGTGTTTTTTACGTAAAACATATTAATTTTGACAAATGCAAACCATATTTCATGACTTTTCTTCTCACCATGGTATTTTTTCTAAAACAGTAGTGTAAAATAATGTTTATTGCTAAGAAAACTACAACAAAACAACAAAATTATAACTTAATTATACCCACCCTATCACATAAGGTACATTACACATATAGTACCGTCCTATTGTGGAAAGGCAAAGCTAAAAATTTATGGTTAAAGCGGGGGTAAAAAAGACGTTTTGAACCAGAGACATCTGCAATCTTCATAATGACTAATATGTAGTTATTTTCAAATTAAAACGGCATACATTGATGTAAAATGTGTTTTTTTTTTTTACGAATTTGCTGTGGCACATTGTTTGTTTATCTTATTTGACAAGTTTTGATTGGCCATTGTGCTGTTTTGACTGGCCATTAGGCCTGGACACGCCGAAAAACAGGTGCAATTACTTGAAGTTGAAAATATCAACATAAAGATAAAAAAGGCCAGCTCAGAGTCCTGAACTCAACCTAATTGAATATCATTAGTAGGAAACCACAACATATAAACACCAGAGAGCCAAAATGATATAAACAATAAAAAAAGTGGAGACTAATGGCTATTCACCACAAACATCAAACCTCTTTAAGTTCATGTATACTCAGATTTCATGAAACTGATTTAATCATGCAACTTTCTACACCGATATTTTCAAGCCACACTTTTTTCTCTCACAAACGAATTATTACTAAATTACTTAAGATCTGCATCCATAGTGCTGTACTGATTTAAATCACCAGATGTTGCCCAGCAAAAGAAGCATCTGTGGCAAATTTACAACATTTTTCTCCTAAAACATGACTGGATTTAATCAGATTATAAAAACAAATAGGAAACGTGAGATCTGGTTTTACCACTACCTGCTGATCCAGAAATAAAGAAATAAATACATTTCAAATTCACAAGTAGGGTGTTTAGCACTGTATAATTCAACAGGGCACCTGTGATTGCTGCATCAGATGAGAGCCCTTTATTATATGCATTCACATTTATTCATTTAGCAGATGCCTACAGAATATATAAAGCGAATTACAAATGAGAAACATGCAAGTAATTCCTAAGCAAGCAGGAATGTGAGAAGTGCTGCAAAACAAAGCAACAAATTAAGCTTGAACAGAAATAGAAGGTGTGACACATCGGAAGAACTGTGAAAAAGGCTGATAGAAAAGTCTCTACATTAAATTAATTAAATTTTCTCTAAAACTTTCTTTCTTATCACCAATGATCAGTGTTGGATAAGCTGCTTCAAAAAGGAATTATTTATAATTACATTTATTCATTCATTTTCTTGTCAGCTTAGTCCCTTTATTAATCCGGGGTTGCCACCGCGGAATGAACCACCAACTTATCCAGCATTTGTTTTTTACGCAGCGGATGCCCTTCCAGCCGCAACCCATCACTGGGAAACATCCACACATTCTCATTCACACACATATGTTACGGACAATTAAGTGTACCCAATTCACCTATACCACATGTCTTTGGACTTTTGGGTGAAACCGGAGCACCCGGAGGAAAACCACGCAACCACGGGGAGAACATGCAATCTCCACACAGAAATGCCAACTGACCCAGCCAAGGCTCGAACCAGCAACCTTCTTGCTGTGAGGTGACAACACTACCTACTGCGCCACTGTGTCACCCTTTATAATTACACAATGTCATAAATTTAAATGTCCTACCTCAATACTAAGTAAATATTTTATAAATCTTTAAATAACAGGCAACAGAAATTGATCTTCTGATGGATTTAAAGTCAAACAGAACCTTTAGTTTCATTAAACACAAAACATATGTCAAACTAACCATTAATTCATCCATTCATTTACATGTGCAATTGTTGGATAAATCTAACCACGTTAGCTGAAAAATCGAATTAGTAGACCAAAAATATTTTCAAAACTCTGTTTTTCTCAATTTTTATAATATATTGTTATGATTCAATTCAATTAAATTCAATTCACCTTTATTTGTATAGCGCTTTTACAATGTAGATTGTGTCAAAGCAGCTTCACATAGAAGGTTATAGTAGTTATGAGTGTCCATTCATCGTTTGTTCAGTCTGTTTAAACATTTTAATAATAAAAAAGTTTTTCTGTAAAATATATTTGTACAACAAAAATATAATTTCTCAGCATGTCTGTATTGATTTATACAGAACTGTTGAATGTGTTTACAGAATTCAAGTTCGTTATACAGTTAAAACTGTAATTAAATTACCTAAAATCAAAGGCTGAATATTTATTTAATTTTTCAGTGGATCAGTAATTTCATTACAGTAAGTTACTTTGTAACTAATTAGACTAATTAGGTTTATGGTTTATCCCAAATATGTAGTAGTTTTGTTTAGCCTAATTACCAAAATATTAGTAGTACATCATTAATTTGCTAAATAAAGAAATTTAATCAAATTTAAAATCTAGATAAAAAAATCTGGACATTGATCTACCTGTAGATGTTAGAAAGAAAAAAAAAACATATTTTCCCAAAAGGTTATAATTTGTTGTTGTTGCTGAAATTGTTTGAGATGTTTTGAACTGTATGCTATTTCAATAATGAAACAGAAATATGAGCTAAAAAAATCCAAATGTCACACATCTTTACTTTTCTAATAAAAATGAATACAAATAAGTCTATTTACAATCAATAGCAATAACCAGATAAGAACACAAAAGTGTGTTTGTGTGTGCTCATTGTGTGTGCGTATGTGTGTGTATTTATGCAAGCAAATCCAAATTTGTGTACACATCCATTGCAATGCCAGGCCTTGATTTCAGTTTGGAATGTTTCAGATTTAGGGGGGGCCACGGTGGCGTAGTGAGTAGCACGTTCGCCTCACAGCAAGAAGGTTGGTGGTTCGAGCCTCGGCTGGGTCAGTTGGCATTTCTGTATGGAGTTTGTATGTTTTCCCCGTGGTTGCGTGGGTTTCCTCCGGGTGCTCCGGTTTCCCCCACAAGTCCAAAGACATGTGGCATGGGTGAATTGGGTAGGCTATGAGATTGAATGAGTGTGTATGAGATTGAATGAGTGTGTATGGATGTTTCCCAGAGATGGGTTGCAGCTGGAAGGGCATCCGCTGCGTAAAACAAATGCTGGATGAGTTGGCGGTTCATTCCGCTGTGGCGACCCAGGATTAATAAAGGGACTAAGCCGAAAAGCAAATGAATGGATGAATGCTTCAGATTTGTGTTGGATTTGTTGTTAAAAATAGCTTAAATGTCAAATAAATGTAAATAAACTTTGTAATAAACTAAGCATAATTCGATGTACTATTACACAGTTCACATTACATTATGTATTGTTTTTTAAAAAAAAAACTTTTAGAACAGCTAAATGAAGTAATTTACTTATTTTGCAGTGTACACATTGTTACATAATGTGCAAAAAAGGATTGAAAACAAAATATCATGGCACTGAAATAACAGGAACCATGTTTAAACAGAGAAGAAGGAGAAGAAGAAGAAGAAAAGAACATTTCAAACAGGGTTATCGTGACCTCAAATACCTGAGGGTTAAATCCATGTGCTTATCATCCATTACATGGCAGAAATAGTAAGAGCCTGCGATTGTGCAGCCTGAGTTCCAGGAAAATAAAAAATAAATCTACCTTCCCTTTCTTAATGCTTTTCACATGCTAGTCTGAGAAAAGTGGAGAGACTGAAGAACGACTTACCAAAAGAACGCACATTTTTACTTTTCAGTTTTCAGATTTTTCCATGACTGATAACAAGAAAGGGATACAAATGTAGCTCCTGCGCCATTACAACTAAAAGACCTACTATATAACATTTTTATACCTCACCCTATACAAATCCTCCAGTTTAAATATCTTGAGGACGTTAACCAAAGCGTGCAAGCATTCACATCTGAGTTTGATGGAGTTTTAGGTTTCCGTTCTGTCTGTGTAGTATATCCTTTGAGATATGAAGTTATCAGCCTACTATCACAGGGACTGGGAAGACGGCAACGGCAGACATGCTCTTCTTTAATTTAGCAACCTAATTCCCTCGGTGGCTCCACTTGCTAGGCGACAGCAGCTTGTGCAGCACTGCCGGTGAACACGACTCTCACTCCCCGTTTAATGAGCATGCAGGTTTATCGATAAGCTCGTGGGATCGGCACAAACCCGCTGCGATTTCCACCGCTGAGCCAAAAGATTGACGTGTGAAAAAAAGCAGGTACAGACGTCAATGTGCTTTATGCATATTTAACATTCACAACAATACAATGGAGAAGTGTATGAAGTTTGGTTCCCAGTGATGTTAATCTTACATTTCATCCTCAATCCTTCATTTAGATAAGCTGGAACAAAATAAATTGGGGCATTTGCATTTTTTTTGTTTTGTACATTTGGGTGTGTGACAGTCAGTGTAGTGGGAAATAAGAAGTATCACACATTTTGAATATTTTGAAGAGTACACATGCTTCTGCTGGGTCAAATGGGCAAACCAATTACTGGGTGAAACATTTAATTATAAATGATTTAAACTTCAAACCTATTGGCTGGGTTTGTAAGTATTGGGGTCAAATTTGGGATGAAAAACCCAGCATTTTTAGAGTGTATATGTTTCATTAAATTATGCAAGATTACAAAGTTTAAACAAGTGTGAGATGTGAATGACAAACTTAATTGATATTTGCAGTTAATTTAATCAAAGATTAAATCTTAGTTGAGTATGCTGGATTGCAAATATAAAATGTTTTATGTTATTGATATTTGCATATTCATATATTGTATTATATGCCGTGAAAAGTAGTATACAAAAAATATTACGTCCAAAGCAGGTGTGACGAAGACAACGGGGCGAGGATCCAATTACAGATTATTTAATAATAAAAACAGTATGGCAACTTACAAGGACAGTTCAAAAATCGTAGTCAATACATGCATGAGGTCATATGGCAGGCTGCAGGCTAGGAATATCAAACTACACAGGCTATGGTCAAAAACACGGAAAAGACTGGGACAAAGAAACACCGTTGCAAGTCACTTAACAGAAGGTAATCTCGCTACAGGGAATGAGCGTGTGTGTGCTGCTTTTGTAGTGTGTGTGATCAGTCGTGATGGTCCTCCGCTGGTGTGTGTGCAATCAGTAGTGATATGGAGCAGGAGTGTGTGTGTGTGTTGCATGAACGGAGTTTTAGTACGTTAACTGGCTGATCTGTAGTTCCCGGAAGTGTGAACCAGCGATCTCTGGCAGAGAAGAGATCGCTGGTGAAAAACTATAAACAAAAAATACATTTCTTGCATATCTTTTTTTTTAAAAGGGGACCTATTATGTTTTTTCACTCAACTGAAATATATTTTCATGGTTCATTATTTGAAGATTGCATTGTTTATTTATTTGATTATTGATTGATTGATTGATTGATTGATTGATTGTAGTCAGCCTGACTCAATGCTGTTTAGCTCTTGCTTCAATGAAGCCCTAAGTAGATGTCCCCACACTGTAAATAAATCTGTTAAAGAGCCCATATTATACATTAAAAAGGGTCATATTTTGGTTTTGGGGGTCTCCAACAGCAGGCTAATATGCATGCAAAAAACACTTTCACTGTCTTACAATATGCATTTATCTTTACCACGGCTAATCAATATTAAAGTAGTCAGAGTGTGTGCGTGAGCATATCTGCTAACACACGTTTTTATCAGGAGTCGCCCGTATTTCAGACAGCTCACCGGGAAATGTCCCGGTGCTCTAAATTCTCTGTTGTAAGCGTGTAGATTTCAGAAGCACTCCTCAGAGGGAACACAGCACAAGGCAGTTGTTTGTGGGCGGGGTTGGGGGTTTCGAATCTCCCAGGGCTGCGTGCGCACAAATGGGCGTAGCTTATGTTATGTGTTCACGTCATGCCGAAACGGCTAAAGACTCGTAAGCACGGCGACTCGTTTGAGGAACTATGAGTCGACTCTTTTATGGATGAATCAGTAGTTTTAAACACTGTGCACTTTCAGATTTAAGCCTCAGCTGGACATTTCACTTCACTTAGAGCTGTGTTACACACTGCATGCAAGTTCATTTTCAAAAACCCATAATAGTGGCTCTTTAATTGACAGCTTTCCATAGTTTGTGATTCATATTTTTTTCACTTATGTTTTGAACCTCATTATGGTACCTTGATCTTTCTTTTAACAACTTTTAACCTTGAAAAGTTTGTAAAAGTGACTTTTATGAACATCTTAAATAGTTTGAAGTAACATATTGTCGGTGTTGTTGTTGTATATTATGCTGCAAAAACCTGACAATAAGCTTCCTTGGTTTTATATATTTTTTTCTTAAACAGCATCTTGTTTCAAACTACTAAAATGTCAATAAAAGTCAGTTTGTTCAATTGTAGAGTTGAATTTTCAACATCAAAAGTAGACAGAGCAGAGATCAAGGTCCCATAATGCAATTCACAACTGTAAATAAACGGAAAACACAAAATACGGAAACTACTAATCAGAAGACATTTTTTTTTACAGTGCAGGCCAGGACCCTTATCAAATCTGTGAAATTTGGGGCAGATCAGACATGCCAATATTGTAGGGCAAGTTACTACTGTATAACAAACAAGTAACAAACTTCCTGTTGGGAAAATGGGAAAACCTTAAAATTGTCAGGTTGCCACAGAGACCTTTGACTTAAAATTCAAGACCTTTACAACATAACTTCACAGAGGCCTTTAGATTACACTGAACAAACTCTGTGTTGATTTGATTACATCTCTAGGAGGACTATGTTAAAACACTGAGCATAAAAATGACAACAATGGTACAGAATTTGCAAATACCAAATCTGCTCAGGTGTAAATATTAATGATGGCATCAATTTGAGTCTGTTTTTCTACCTTAATAATGCTAACAAGCACGAAGATTGTAAAATAACCTTGTTACAGCATGTTACAGACATTAAAGGTCATCTATGATGAAAATCACCTTTTGCAACCTGTTTGGACAGAACTGTGTGTATGGATAGTGTGTCCACAGTCATATTGGGGTGATATAAAGACAATAACTTTCTTTTTTAAATTTCCCGACGTTAGAATAGGATTCAAATCCTTCGCATTTTGAGGCCTACTGCAACATGAGGTAGGAGTTTGGTTTCCCCACCCATTGATTTGATTGACAGTAACGGGTATAATCATATAAACAAGACAGGATGTGTGCAAAGCAATTGGGATTAAAAGATCTATTCAGCTCGCTGTGACCATCAATCATCATCAAATGCGATCAAGATTGAGTTTTACAAGTTTAAAAAGTTTTTATAACAGTGCATGTTTGTAATGAATTACAGTGACTTTACTGTCTTTATCACCAAAGCTGCATATCAGGACCATTATAAAAGAAGAAGCTTCAACCCTGATTTGTGGACGTTAAATCAGTTTTATTGTGTACATTAACATAACGAATGTTAATGTGTGTCCTGTCACTGTGCAAAAAAAAAAGTGCAAAGTTAAACACGAGCACTTTCGATCTGCTTCCTTCATGTCTGTCTCTGTGCTGTTTATCTTACACAGCCGGAGATTGAAGCACACTCTGACAGGCACGTGGAAACAGTGGGCAGCGAGAACAAGTATTAAAGGCACAGGCATCAAAAAAAGCACAATGTGTTCAGAGCAGAAAATGCAATATTCTGAAAGCTATAATAAATAATCTGATGGGTGTTTTGAGCTGAAACTTCACTGACACATTTTGGCAACACAGAAGACTCATCATAAATCTTGAAAAAGCGGTAAAATTGGTGCGCTTTAAATATCCGTTCAATAGGATTTTTTTGTAAAACAATGCAAAAACTACATCACAACAGCTACTAGAGCCATTTTGCCACTTATTTATGTCATATCAACAACACTAAATTGATGCAAACGCTAGAAAGTAATAAACCTACTTACCTGTACAGATTGTGGTCCATTAACAGCTCATTATGAAAGTCGTCTGTCTTGAGAAGTTTCTGAGTAGTAAGCATAGAACTTTCTTGTGTTTTGTAAAATAAGCAACACAGATACAATTTTCAGGGACAGTTTGGAAAGTTTTTTTCAACTTCAGAAAGCTAAAGCTTCAGAAAGAAACCCTCTTCTTAATATTGGTGGGTGGAATTATGTAAATGAGCAAATTTGTTACAATATCAATATATCCTGTATATCACTAAAAAGTTTTTTATGGCATTGCTGCAAAAGCCTAATTTATTAAATACTTTATATATAAAGAAACCTGTTTAAAAAAGCTTTAAGGTATATTTTATTTTTGCATGCTAAACATTTTGTGATCATACCATGTCACTAGCTTGATATACTAAAAATTACAAAAAAAATTAAATAGAATAAAATAAATACATAAATAAAGGAATAAACGGGCCTCATGGTGGCGCAGTGGGTAGCACAATTGCCTCACAGCAAGAGGGTCGCTGGTTCGAGCCTCGGCTGGGTCAGTTGGCATTTCTGTGTGGAGTTTGCATGTTCTCCCATTGTTGGTGTGGGTTTCCTCCAGGTGCTCCGGTTTCCCCTACAAGTCCAAAGACATGCACAATAGGTGAATTGGGTAAGCTAAATTGGCCCTAGAGTATGTGTGTGAATGAGTGTGTATGGCTGTTTCCCAGTGATGGGTTGCAGATTGAAGGACATCCGCCGCTGCGTAAAACACATGCTGGATAAGTTGTCCGTTCATTCTGCTATGGGGACCCCTGATTAATAAAGGAACTAAGCTGACAAAAAAATAAATGAATAAATGGATAAATAATAAATAAAAATAATAAATAAATAATAATAATAATAATAATAATAATAATATAAAATGAAAACTCGAATTATGTCACAAGGGCAAACAGTCCACATGATAATCTGAAAAACATATAGTTTTGGTTAAAACATGCCTTTGTAATGAAGAAAGTATGTCAGTGTGGTTTCATTATGAAAAAAAAAAACAACTGCATGAATTTGACATGTGCATGTGGTCACATTTTAAAAACATTAAAATCACATGAGAAACATGTACTTTGCACATGGAAAACATGTGGTTTTGGAACATTTCAATGGTGTAAATGTGTGAAATATAAGTTGCACATGTTTTGTAAGAAACCCATGCGAACACACATGGAAAAACATCTGGATCATATTACCAGTTAACCCACAACACTTATTCAAGTTTGTTTTAGGCTCTTCACTGTAAAAAGTTTGAGTTTTTGAGTTTGACAGAACTCACAACTAAGTAGAAAAGTAAAACATTTGCGGTTGTGGTTAGCAATACAACAGCGCATCGGATATTCTCCAGTGACATTAAATGACAAAACACTACATTTCAGATTTTACGGCCTACACATTGTGCAAGATGGCATGCGTTCAGCGTGTAGAGGGGCTGTTAAGAGCGCAGACATCAGCCGAGTGAGTGCAGAAAGCACATGGAGCGAGCAGAGGCACAGCTGAACAAGTGTATCAAGAGCACTCTTTCGGAAAATCCCTCTTCTCAAGTAGCTTTGGGAAACGCAATCTAACCATAACATGCACAAGTATCACCCTGTTGAGCTGCTTCAGTAGTTAGCTGCCTCTAATTAGCAGCTTCATGAATCCTAATGAAACTAATTGCCTAACTTACACTAGCATAGCGGTTATAATTTTTCACTGATAGCTGTGATGTGTCAGTGCTATGAAAACACTAAAGGTAGTTATTGGCTACATTCTAAACGGCAGATTGGCACACGCTAACTCACTCTACATCTCTTTTGAAAAAGTAATAATAAAATGACAGAAATAATGTACTGCAAAATAGTGTTTCTCAACTAGTGGAGTAAATATGCAAGATAAACTCTGCACTGTTGTCACATGACCTCATAACCTGTTTGATTCAGTTGTTGTAACCCAATTTTAGATGGGCCAAGTTATTTATTGTACCCTGTTGAAAATGTCAATTTTTTGGTCAGAGAGAATTTTGCAACCTAGGATCATTCTGACTACGTAGCCCTATATACATTTCTGAAGAGCACTAAATATGTGCCAGTTTTTGTTTTGCGAATCCACCCAGATGCTGCTGTGTACGCTTTTTGAGATCTCAGATTTCTCTTGTGAGTGCCATTCATGCCTGCTTTTCTCCTCTTTTAATCCACCAAAGGCTGCTGTCAAGTTGACTGACTGACCAATTGACTGGCCCATCCTCCTCCTTGCCTGAACCCAACCGGTAGTGTTTTAAAAAGCACAGATTGACCTGCGCCTACCCACTTCCCTAAACCCAACCAACAGTGTTTTGAAAAGCAATCCAGAAAAAGAAAAGCCCTCGCAGCAGCCTGATTTTTAGCAAGTTTTCAGATTTTACCACATTCTCACTTTACTTATTTATTTAATTTTTTGGCTTTTGTTTTTGTCTTACCTGCTTTCTGGAACTGTTCTTCACCAGACTCGAATCCCATCATCACTGTCAACTCCACTCTCTGTCTCAAATCCGCCAAAGTATGCCGCGAGCCACTGGACAAACTGGTAACAGCGGAGAAAGCCATGGCGTTTGTTTTAAAGATGAAATGCAGCCATAAGTTCCTCTGGTCACATACAGTAATTTGCAATCTCCAGAAATGTATACGAGAGACGTTTTCAGAATAAGCCTATGTTGGAATTTTGGCTGTCTTGTGTCTGTGCCTTTAAATACAAATAAAACATGGACCAAACAAAGTATAAATAAAATGTTTATAACCAGCCAAATAACCAGTAATTTTTAACCAGCCATTGGGTTGATCTTAGTTTTACTCACATTTGTGTTAAAACAACTTGGCTTTTTAAAAAAAAAAATAGTGTATGTAGTATATTATCTCAGCAAAGAAATTAACATTTAGCCTGAACAGTTCAATGAACATTGCTGGGTTCCTGCCGGAAGTGGTGTTAGTGAGACCAGAAGGGGAAGCTTCGGTCTGTGTGGGTCCTAATGCGCCAGTATATTTATGGGGACTCTATAATGCTTAGTAAGCGATGTCATTCAGAGGAGACGTTAAACCGCGGTCCTGACTCTCTGTGGTCATTATAAATTCTAGGATGTCCTTCCAAAAAGAGTAGGGGTTTAATCTCGGCATCCTGGCCAAATATACCCACTGGTCTCTCAGCTGGTGTGCGATCTGTCATAATATGGCTACCGTCACATCATCCAGGTGGATGCTGCACACTGGTGGTAGATGAGAAAATTTCCCCCCCAAAATGTGTAAAGCGCTTTGAGTGTCTAGAAAAGCACTATATAAATATAAGGAATTATTATTGTTATTATTATTATTATTATTATTATTATTATTATTATTATTATTTTTTTTTTTTTTATTTATTTTTTTTAATTGTTACCACATAACCAAAAGGTTCATAATGATACATTTTTGGAAATTAAAATGTATACATCTTGAATAAATAAACTTCCCACTCATTTATGGTTTGTTAAATGGATAGCACAATATTCATTCATTCATTCATTCATTCAATTTCTTTTTGGCTCAGTCCCTTTATTAATCCGGGGTCGCCACAGCAGAATAAACCGCCAACTTATCCAGCATAAGTTTTATGCAGCGGATGCCCTTCCAGCTGCAACCAATCTCTGGGGAAACATCCATACACACTCATTCACACTCATACACTACGGACAATTTAGCCTACCCAATTCACCTATACCATGTCTTTGGACTTGTAGGGGAATCCGGAGCACCCAGAGGAAACCCATGCAACCACGGGGAGAACATGCAAACTCCACACAGAAATGCCAACTTCCCCATCTGAGGTTCGAACCAGTGATCTTCTTGTTGTGAGGCAATCGTGCTACCCACTACGCCACCGTGGCGCCTTGATAGCACAATATTTGGCTGCAAATCAACTATTTGATTTTATTAAAAAATGCTGAGAAAATCACCTTAGAAGTGATTATGTCCTTATAGTAATGCATATTACTAATAATAAAAAAGGAAAATTTAACATTAACTTACTGTTATAATGATTTGTGGCATAATAAAATACTCACTCATGCAATGTATATTTGTCTATTGGCTGAAATATACTCCTGCATTAAAAGAAGAAGGTCCAGAGACAGATGGGTTATTAGTGTTAAGCATCAGGAATATGATTGTTGCACATCACATGATAAAAATCAATATCTAGCAAAGCAAATTCCACAGCATTCTGTTGATTTTATGTAAAAGAGCAGCCTGGACATTGCTCGAAATATCTCCTTTTGTGTTCCACAGAAGCCACACAAGTCCAGAATGACAAGTGGATGGATAAATGAAGACTAAAGTTCAATTTCGGGAAATCTAACCCTTTAAGTAGATTTGATGAGGCTACAGCTGTCTGTATTATATTAGTCTGTAGATAAGTTCACCTCCATTATAAGGACCCCGGTGCTGAAAGGTCTTTGTATTGATTCAGGAAAAAGAATTCACTGCTGTGAATGACCTTTCCTTCACCTTCTCCTTTCTTGAGCAGGGCAGGACAACAACTTTAATTAGCCTCCTGATACAGCAGGATCTGTCTGGCACACGACACACACACACACACACACACGCACTCACACACACGTATGTATGCATAAAGTCTGTCTGTAAACAGCATAAACAGGGTCATAAATATGAAAAGGGTGTAACTCAGCGTTATGATGGTTTCACGGTGTAAACTATACTCCGGAGAAATCAGTCATTTAATTAGACAGATGGTGAAATGAGGCAGTGAAAAAGCCTTTCTTTATCTCTCTCTATGAAACACACTGACACGGTGCCCAGAAAAACCTCCTGTCCTCACAGGTGTCACACTGCCCTCTGGGGAATGACTGAAGAAATGCACATCCAACAGACAATCATGCAAACACACACTGCCAAAAGCATAAAGATAAAGCATTAATGCATTTAGAGAGGTTTTAACCATAATTTCATGCTTTTAAGGTTACATTTGGGCTCTATTTTCAGGATGATAACTGATCTAGAGTCTCTGTGCCAAGAAGATGGTTCAGGAACTAGTCGGTTAATTAAAAACAACCCTAAAATGGAATCCATTTTCTTGAAATACGGTGCCAAATATCATTAATGGTGAGGAACATAAGCCATAAATGCGTAACTGAACTGAGAGATTTATGTTGTGAGGTTTCAGAAATTTGGCAGGGGGAAATGAATTGGGCCAAAATATGGCCAAACTGTCAGTTAAGCTCTGTTTGGGTATCAATAAAAGCTGGTGGTTGTAATGAATCTCACAAATTGTTTCTCTAGGGGACAACTGGGACTGTCGATCCCGTGTTAAAAGGGCCCCATTAAGATCCTTTATGGTACAACATGCTTGTCGGGTCTGGAGATGAACGGCTCGCTCCTAAAATCCACATGCATGTTACAGTTTTTCTGTTTTTTCTGCTTCTTTTGTCTTGCTTTATTGTTCTCTTTAAAAATAAATAAATAGTGTGATTAGGGAATACACGAACAACCATTTTTAGAATAGTCAGTCATAGCACTAGTATATTATTGTAGTTGTGCATTTTCTAATTGACTGTAGGCATTACTTCTTCTATTTTTATGTCCATAATTTATGGCACACACTGATGAGTTCAAGACTTTCACTGTAGGGAGTAGCAAAACTGTTTCCTGTTTATATGACAATAAACTTGAATTTTTAATCCTGAAACACACAAAAATACATTTAAGAAGCAACAAATTATGGATTTACTGCTAAATATTGCTGTAAAAAGCTGGGATGTGTGAAACATGTGATAAAATAGAATATAATAGATAAAAAGATAAAATAAATAAATAAATAAATAAATAAATAAATAAATAAATAAATAAA
>CAIGQQ010032164.1:7992612-8008532 GCA_903798035.1 Danio albolineatus
CACACACACACACACACACACACACACACACACACACACACACACACCTGCTCTCTATAGATAAGTGGAGTCTCTGGGCAGGCCTGACTCTGATGGAATTCTGCTCAGTCTGTTTGCCAGAGCTGCAAAAGCTGCCAGCTTACACTCATCCTCCAACCCTCTGCTTTTCTCTCTCTCTGTCTCCCTCCTGCGCCTCATCTCTTCATTCTGTTCTCCTGTCCATCTTCTGGGTCTTATTATAGAGCGTAAGGTTGAGAACCCTTCTCGGGACAAGCAGGATCAGGGGCCAGAATTACCTTTTTGGCCTTAGCTGGCAGTGACAAGTGAATTGAGATTTAATTTTTACCTGGCAAAAACATGTACAGTACAGTAGTTAAAAACAGCCAGGTAATAAGCCAGAAGTACAAATGTGTTACCAATGTATAGTATATTTGATTTAAGAATATTTCATTTATTTATTCATCTATCTTTCTGCAGTGTAGTAACATGGCCCTTGTAGGACTCATGTTTGTTTTGTAAAGTAAGTTAGGTGGCTGTGACAAGTGAATTGAGTTTAATTTTTTTTTCTCAAAGCATAAAATTGTTATAGCAGTTCAGTCCGCTATGGTGACCCCTGATAAATAAGGGACTAAGCCGACGGAAAATGAATGAATGAATGAATGAATGAATGAATGAAAATTTTGTTATAAGTGTCATATAGCTGCATACATAAAATGGTGACACTTGGATTAGGTATTGTTAGTTAATGCATAGTATCTAATCAAGAACAAATATGTATAGTATGTGTATCTTAAAGTTAGGGTAACTAGAGAAAAAAACAAGTTGTGGTAACTAGAAATATTAAGTTGCGGCAACTAGAAGATAACTAGAAATATTAAGTTGGAGCATCTAGATCAATCAGGTTGAGGCATCTGGAATGTTTAAGTTGGGGGCAACTATAAAAATTAGGTTGGAGCAACTATAAAAATTTAAGTTGGAGCATCTAGAACAACTAAGTTGGGCCAACTACAAAAATAAAGTTGGAGCAAACAGAAAAAAATAAGTTCTAAGAAGTAGAAAAAATAAGTTAGGGCAACTAGAAACGGTGGCGCCACGGTGGTGTAGTGGGTAGCATGATTGCCTCAGAGCAAGAAGGTCGCTGATTCGAGCCCCGGCTGGGTCAGTTGGCATTTCTGTGTGGAGTTTGCATTTCCTCCCCGTTGTCACGTGGGTTTCCTCCTGGTGCTCCAGTTTCTCCCACAAGTCCAAAGACATATGGTATAGGTGAATTGGATAGGCTAAATTGTCCGTAGTGTTTGAGTGTGTATGGATGTTTCCCAGAGATGGGTTGCAGCTGGAAGGGTGTCCGCTGCATAAAACATATGGTGGATAAGTTGGCAGTTCATTCCACTGTGGCGACCCCAGATTAATAAAGGGACTAAGCAGACAAGAAAATGAATGAACTAGAAAAGTTATTTTTCCTAAATTGCAGTAATTACAAAAATCAAGTCAACTGGAAAAATAGTATTTAGGTAATAAAAATAAATAAATGATAAAATCTACAAAAATGCACTTACAGTTAACTAGAGTAAAGTTTGGAAAAATAAAAACAAATACAAAGTAAAAAAAAAACAAATATATAAAATCAATAAAAATAGAAAAGGTATGTTTTTTTAAAAGTTAAATAAATTTTTTATTATGCAATAATTAATATGAAGATTTAATGAACAATGACTGGTTCAGCACTACTAATGCAGACCAATGCATGCTAATTGGTAAAGCTAAGGACAAGTTAGGACAAAACTTTTTGATCAAAGTCGGCGACAAATGAGATCTAAATTAACATAGTTTTGGAGTGTTAAGGTGGACTATTTATTAACATGGTTTTTGATAAACAAAGTCTTTGTTAGGGAATTAGCAACCTTATTTAAAAGTGTCCTCTAGTGCAACATCATCTAATATATTACTAACTTTTGTTCATTATTTGATTATGTTAACTAATGCATTAACTAAAGTGTTAACTTTAATATATATTTAGTTAATGTCATCACAGATTTAGTATTGCTGAAAAAATTAGTTGCACGTTTAGTCACATTTAACCATGAACAATGTTTATGTAAACATATCTTATAAAGCCGTTAATGTAAATATGTGTTAGAATATTAACATTAACAAAGATTATGTAGGCGCCACGGTGGCGTAGTGAGTAGCATGTTCGCCTCACAGCAAGAAGTTTGCTGGTTCGAGCCTCGGCTGGGTCAGTTGGCATTTCTGTGGGAAATTTGCATGTTCTCCCTGTGTCCCCTCCAGGTGCTCCGGTTTCCCCCAAAAGTCCAAAGACATGTGGTACAGGTGAATTGGGTAGGCTAAATTGTCCGTAGTTTATGAGTGTGAATGAGAGTGTATGGGTGTTTTCCAGAGATGGGTTGCTGCTGGAAGGGCATCCGCTGTGTAGAACAGATGCTGGATAAGTTGGCGGTTCATTCCGCTGTGGTGACCCCAGATTAATAAAGGGACTAAGCCGAAAATAAAATGAATGAATGAATGAATGAAGATTATGTAATGCTGAACAAAGTCCTTGTTCACTATTAGTTCATGTTAACTAATAATTTTCCCCTCTGCCGGATCAACGCACTGCTGAATCTTACAAAGAAAGAAAATGAAATACATACATACATATTTTCTTCTGTAGGCAGTTTGCTTTGAATCACTCAGTTTACTTTCATCAGTGAAGACTAAATTATCACACTTACAGTTCGATTTACTCTTTTGCGCTTCATAATAAAGTAGCCAATTTGTGAACAACCCACAGCCAACCAAGGTCCATTTTTACTCATATTTGTGAGACTTAATTTTGCTGCCTGAGCAGGATTAACTTTGCCGCTCTAATACTCTGTAACCCTTGCGTATAATATGCAACATTATTTTACCCCACACAGCTGAAACATAAAACGTTCATACCAGTTCTCTCTTTGTGCTTTTACTGCTAATTGGAGAACATGCCTGATTCCGTCGACTAATGCAATTTTGCAAATATGTAAAGCAGCTCTGGTACATGGGTAGCTGGCTGGTTTCTATTAACGCTACACCACTGCTTAATAATCTGGTTAAGGAGCTGAAGGAGTCTGCATCTCATTACTCTGGCCTTTATGAAGTATAGGGCTGGTTTAATTATTTGCCATCGCAGGGCTCTTTCATGATTCAGGTAACCTGCATGCTTAACTCCAAGCTATGATCACAGGGGATCCTGATTGCTTTCATCACCCCAAAAACTGAAAATAAAAAATTAATAAATAAAAGACAGAAAGTGATCAAACCGTTTCCTGTTGCGAAGCCAAACGTGGAAGCTTTCATTGCGGGGCTTTGATGAGTTGTTGGCAAACACTCTTTTCTCCTCACACTCTCTCTCAAGTTATTTATATTCTGTTTGTATCATTACATGTGTAGTGTTCCCTCATTATTTTCACATTTTCGTGGTGATCTGTGTGCTCTTTCTTCGAAACTCTTTTGGCCAATAGAAAAGCTTCAGAACTAAACTGCAAAACGAAACTAAATAATTGAATAAAATAGTGGCAGTAAAACACATTTGATATAAATCTTACATAAAAAACAAAGTTTCTTTGCGTTTTTTGAGAATTCTTGTGAAGAGACGTCAATATTCCAAAATGATCCTTGTTCACACAGACCCAGTTGAAAAACTTAAGCAATGTATTATGCATGACAGGCAAGTAGGTGGTGATGTGAATTTGTAAAGTAACACTATGCAACTGCGCACATACAGTCCTGTAGTAATACACATGCACAGAGTTTCACAAGATTTCGTTTTTGTAGTTCACATGGATAGTGGTAACACTCTTGTTTTCAGACGACTGCATTTTCAGGTACACCGCCTTGTACATTACCCCTAATTTTAGCTTAAGCTCATTTGAAATACATGCTTCAACTTACATTTTTGTGAAACATAAATTTTGTTAAACATAGGTTCATTCTGAAAATGTACAGTAGTCCTATATACTCTGTACGGTAGTCCTATAAACTTTGTGATCTATTCTGGAGATCACAAAATATGTAGCCAGAGGTACAGTACATATGGCTGGATTTCATCCTTAAAACGAACGTTACAGGGTGGTATGATGCTGTTCCTTTTCACACTTACCTCCGTAGACGGCTTTCCTGCTGTTACCAATTTGTTCAGTGGCTTGCTGCGTATGTCGGCGAATTTAAAATGCTGGAAGGAGTTGGCCACGACGATAAGGCTCGAGTCCATCGAAGAAAGGTTCCAGAAAGCAGGTAAAAATGGAAGTCAAAAAAATAAAATAAACAAGTAAATAACAGATTGAGAATGTGGTAAAATCTGAAAACGTCGTAAAAATCAGTCTGTCGTGAGGGCTTTTCTTTTTCTGGATTGCTTGTGAAAACACTGGAAGGAGTGTGGGTCAGTCAGTCGGTCAGTCAGTCAGTCGACATCGCCCTCTGGTGGATTTATGCGAGATGAGCATGGCTGAAATGCACTTGCGAGAGAAATTTTAGATCTCAAAAAGTGTATGCAGCGGCCTCTGTTGGATTTGTGAAAACAAAAACTGCCAAAAAAAGTACTTCCTGGGACGTATTTGTCTCTCTCTAGAAATGTACATAGGGCTACGTTTTCAGAATGAGAATGGGTTGAATATGTTGCTCTGGGTTTGTTCGGTTGCCTGTTTCAGATGACAAATCCACTAGAGGCCACTGTCCACATTTTTGCGAATCTGAAATACATTATTTAGGGTGTGTTTCATTTTACATCTCAGATACATCCTCTCGTACATGTTCATGAGAAGACAGGGCTTCCTAGATCACCTAGCGAACAACTGACACAAACCCTTCCCTAAACTAAACTAATTGTGTTTAACGAATGAGAAAAGTGCACAGTGGCCACATTTTTAAATGTGATTTTATCTATTTTGTGAATGCAAGTGTACCGTACAAAGTAAGCTACTAATCAAACTGACCAAGTCAGACAAGTTCATATGAAGATAGATAGTTCAGTCAAACATACTTGGTTAATATAATAGAGACCTTTTACATTGTTTTGTATGATTCATTCTATGGAATATGGAGAAAAAAAATAATACTTTACTTGTTGATAATATGTCACTGTAAATAGGCGGCGTGGTGGCACAGTGGGTAGCACTGTTGTTTCACAGCAAGAAAATCACTGGTTCGAGCCTCAGCTGGGTCTGGTTTGCACATTCTCCTCGTGTTCGCGTGGGTTTTCTCCGGGTGCTCCGGTTTCCCCCACAGTCCAAAGACATGTGGTAAAGGTGAATTGGGTAAGTGTATGTGTGTGAATGAGAGCGTATGGGCGTTTCCCAGTGATGAGTTGCAGCTGGAAGGGCATCCGCTGCGTAAAACGTGATAAATAAGTTGACAGTTCATTCCGCTGTGGCGACACCTGATTAATAAAGGGACTAAGCCGAAAAGAAAATGAATGAATGTATCTAACTATCATGACTGTGAAAAGGATATTTCATTTTCTACTGGTCTTATTATAAAATATACAGAAGAGTCAAGCTTTAAACAGGAAAATTACCAAATTGCAATTTGTAACATTTTTGGTAAGCTGCTAATTGTCTAATCTGATTCAATGATTTATGCTAAGATAAGCTAAAAGTGCTCCTGCTAGAGCACAAGATTAGCCAAATAGATTAAAAAAAGGTAAACCTCAATTGTTTAATACTACGTGACTTGCAAATTGAGCTTAAAAAGGAAAGTGTTTAGTTAAAGCCACTCAGTTTAACCTTTCATTTCTGAACTTGCACAATACATATAACAACCAATGCAATAAAACATTTCCACATTCACAATCATGCTTTTACTGACTCCCTGGACATTTTATTTCGAAAATGATGCAAAATGTAATTTACTATCACTACAGAAATGTTGCCACAGGCACTTTTTAAAAAATGTAGAATTTGAGTTGCTTTTGGATGATCTCCCCTGAACTTCTCCCCTGCATTGCCTCAGAATGAAGAAATACAACTTATTTTGGCCAAACTAAACTCTTTTGGCCACGTACATGACTACTAATCACAGCAGCGTTCTGCCATAAATGTTTCAGAACCCAAATCAACAAATCGGTTAGAGATACAGATCAATGACTTGATCGCGCTAGAGAATCTTGTTCACTTTAATTGCAGACAAAATTTGATGCCGTCCAACTACGTGCTTCCAGTTGTGTATTCAGGCCACATTTCTCCATAAAGCCTCCTTGCTTACACTTGTCCTTTCAAATAAGCCTCTGGTGGACTTATCGTTCAGTCGAGTCCGTCCTCTAATACCTTTCCAGAGAAAATAAAACGGCTCCCAATTCAGCATCTTCCATAATCCCCTCTGAATTCCACATAACAAATCTGAACACGGGGCCCAAGTAAGTGAAGTGTGTCTCCCAGTGAATCTAACGCTACTGTATGGTTAGAAAGAGTCAATGTACTCATCGGGGGTGTTCAGAGGGGTTACTCAGGCACAAGCACCGGTTGTTTGTGTGTGTGTGAGCCGAGATGAATGGTCAGATAATAATAAGACGGCCCAGGTAATCTTGTCCCGCTGGACTCATGACTCCCCATTGCGATCTAAAGCCGCAAGCACAGTAACCATAGGGACAAGCTCTGTACTCGACAGCAAAACTTCTGCTTCTCATCTCCGAAGCCCTCCTGCCTGCCCTAGTTGGCCCTTTTCTACTTGTCCTCAAAAGCTCTGTCAATAAATCCCCCATTTCTCCTCCGGCAGAGCACACCTCTACTCCCTCTGCATCTTCTCCACTTGAGGAGATGAGTGTCCTGCTATGCTCCACAGGAACCTAATATCAGTGTTCGCTCTCCTTCCTCTTGTAGGCTTTTGCTCTCTACCGAACATCATTTTCTGTCTGGAGTACAAAAGTGATTATCCTTGGCTGAATGGCTGGTTATGATGGAGAGAGCGAGAGAGAAGGAGGAAGAGGACGAGGAAGGTTAAGAGATACTTCCCTTTCTTTCTAGCAGGTCTATGATGTTGCATCCAATCAATGAGCATATTAAAGACATCTACGGGGGCGGAGGTAACGCCGTCGCCAATTGAAAGGTAATAGGTTTGAATACCAGGGTCTCTCAGGTAAAGAAGTGTCTGCAAATGAAGAATTGCTGATGTTTAAATCCTGCTATGGTACTTCAAGAGGTCAGACCGTCCATTTGGTTTGCTGAATGTCATTGTGGATGCGAGTGCTCGCAAAATGGAACCAAATGACATTGGTGTCGAGCTGCTATTCAGGTTGGTTGTTTCAAGGTTTAGCTGGAGAAAATAATGCAAATAAGATGTCTTGAAATGTGTGGCGTGACAAAGTGAAAGATCAACAGCAAGGGTAGTGAATGAATAACGGGTACAAATTAAATGTAAGGATATTGAAGTAATTAGACTAACACAGATGTGAATTAATTGTAGGGTTAGTTGCTTGGTTCAGATTATAATGGAAATTCTGTAATGAGTGTAAATTCTGTTGTCATCATATATGCATCCTTCACATGTTCCTGTTTGAGGGTTTTTATTCCGTTAAACACAAAGAAAGATATTCTGAAAAATGTTTGAAAAAAAAAAACATAAATTAATTAATTAATTAATTAATTCATTCATTCATTTTGCTTCACCTTAGATCATTTTTATTAGGGGTTGCCACAGCGGAATGAACCACCAACCATTCCAGCATATGTTTTATGCAGCGGATGCCCTTCCAGCCGAGTATTGGGAAACACCCATACACACTCACACCCAGAGGAAACCCACACAAACACATGGAGAACACGCAAATGCAAATTCTACACAGAAATGCCAACTGATCCAGTCGGGACTCGAACCAGCGACCTTCTTGCTGTGAGGTGACTATGCTAACCACTGAGCCACTGTGCCGCCCCAAAACAGCAATTAAATTGCATAATATTTCCCTATTATAGATGTCAATAGTTACTTTTCTTCAACATATCTTGTTTTGTGTTCAACAACAAAGAAATTCATGTACTGTACTTCAATTCTTCAGTGTGAGAAAATAGTGAGAATTAGAATTTTTGGGTGAACTATCCCTTTAATATGATAAAAAAAAATTGGTCAAGATGGTATGTTTTCTGTGTATTTTGTTGCTGATGTTAATGGGTCATATATAACATTAATATGCAAGATAGATAAAATGTTATTTTTTTATTTTTACTACAAATGTATTATTTAGAATAACTAAAATTAATAAACAATCAAATATGTAAAATTAACAGATTTATGCTTTTCTTAAATAAATGGTTGCAAACAGAAACAACAAGGAAGCAAACACTATAACAAAGAGTGCACTTAGTAATCTGGTGCAGTACATGCAGAAACCTTGTAGGTCTGAGAGCTCTGGAAATCATATTATCTAAAAGACCAATTTGTGCCAATCTTACATTGAGTACACTGTTAATGTGACAGCAGCAAACCGGATAAAGTGCAGTGTGGTTTTAAATCAGGGATTTAAAGTTTGTAATTTGTGCATATCCAGTGACCATGAAACTGTTTGTTTTCTGTTTACATGACCGGGTCATTTCATGCAGGATTCAAAGGCACTGCCAAAATAAATTTCGACTGTTATCTTCCTTTTTAAAAAAAAAATCTATTTATGTACTAATGTGTATTATTGGCCAAATCTTGTGTGTACACAGCTGAGGTCACGCATTTACACACACATGGCATATTCATCAAAATAAGCAATCGTGAAAAGCAATTTCTTTCAGTCTTTGGTTTTGTAACAATTTTTTGCAGATTTGCTTCAATCAATCAATCAATCAATCAATCAATCAATCAATCAATCAATCAATCAATCAATCAATCAATCAATCAATCAATCAATCATACAGTCAATCAGTCAATCAATGCAATGCTATATACGCATTCACTTAAACAATCTATATGGCTATTTTATACCTTCCATATTACAGTATAAAGCGAAATATGAATGTGACTCTTTGTGAAGATCTGGCAAAAAACCAATTGTTGGTCACTGGTGAGTGATTTGACTATGAATTAAATCAGTCAGTTGAGCCCAAGAACTGAATCAGTTTGTAAGTACAGAATAAAAACTAGATTTGTTTACATGATTTGTTGACTTACGATTTTCAGATGTAAAATAATCAAGCAAAGCAACATTGTCTTATGCATAATTAAACATTCACTTCTAAAAAAGTATATAACATTAACTTACATCACATTCAACTGATTCAATAATTTAGATGGAGTTAACTTGTTAACAATGGTTCGGCAGCAGGACTACGCCTCATTTTGCCTCCTTAACCAATCACCTACTCCCTAAAACTTACATAAGGAAGACCAGCCCTCTAGCACTGTTCTTCTCATTCTCTTGCACCCACCCTCCTTCCCTCTATTTACTTGCCTTCAATTAACAATCCTTATAACCCTCTCTTTCTTCCTAGGTTGAATCTGTAATACCAAAATATTACAGAGACTGTACCCCCACCCTCAGTCTCTGGGCATCATTATAGGATGTCCGATCAACCTACCTATCTGTTCATTGTTTATTCTCTCACTTTCCTTCACCTTCATCCTATTGTTCCCTAACCATCCCTTACATCCCTAAAACAACGTCTAGCTCAAAATGTGGCATGGTCCATGCTGGTGAATTAATGATTGAGTTTAATTTTGTATACCTTAAAACATAAGCGAATGGTTTTAAAGGTAACACAGTTGTCATGATGTATTGGTTACATTTCACCAGTGCTGTGATATATAGCAGTCAAAATAAATAAATAAATAAATAAATAAATAAATAAATAAATAAATAAATAAAACAAATAAAAGTTTTTAAAAATTGTCAAGACAAGAAAGAGGGGAGGCGCCACGGTGGCGTAGTGAGTAGCATGTTCAACTCACAGCAAGAAGGTCGCTGGTTCGATCCCCGGCTGGGCCAGTTGGCATTTCTGTGTGGAGATTGCATGTTCTCCCCGTGGTTGCGTGGGTTTCCTCCGGGTGCTCCGGTTTCCCCCACAGTCCAAAGATATGCAGTACAGGTAAATTGGGTAAGCTAAATTGTCCGTAGTGTATAGTGTGTGAATGAGAATGTATGGATGTGTTTCCCAGAGATGGGTTGTGGCTGGAAGGGCATCCGCTGCGTAAAACAAATGCTGGCTAAGTTGGCGGTTCATTCCGCTGTGGCGACCTCGAATTAATAAAGGGACTAAGCCGACAAGAAAATGAATGAATGAATGAAGACAAGAAAGACAAGATGGGGTGTTGTTCAATATTTTTAGGACAAATTTCAATGAGCTTTTGGTCCACTTTTAAATGTTACCTATTGTATACTTGTTTTACAAAAGTTGTTGAAAACTTGGAATACAGTAAAACAAAAACACTTTTATGGTACATTTTGTTTATTGGAGCAGCTTTTTTGTCATTCATTTTCATAACCCTGAAAACTGGCTAGCATAGTCTTCAAAAACTCACTATAATAAGAAAGAAAAAAAAATCAATTTTTTTTGCCATTTTCCCCACATAACTTTTCTTATAACTTTTCTTTTACACATTAAAGCAAAAAAATAAAAATCATTTAAAAAGGAAGCCAGATGGCAATGAAAGATACACAAAGGTAAGCCCTTGAAATTCTTTAAAAAGACACTGTCAGAGTGTGATAACCTGCCCTACTGCTGAAGACCAAAGGCAATGAAGTCTGTATCCCATAAATCCTTTGACCTTTGGATAAGGCAGCCAGTAGTTTGGGGCATATTAGATATGTATTTATCTGCAAGCCTGCTAAGCTGGAGTTTTTCAAATAAATTCTGAAGTGATTAGGAAGCCATTGAAGGGACTACCAACAAAGCATGAAGTGAACTCTTTTAGTTTACCTTCTGGCATTCATGCAACATTACAGCAGTCTAGTACTAAAGCCATTCATCAGTATCTCTGTCTGCTCGAGAAAGAAACGATTGCTCTTTAACAATGTTTCTTATATGCATTAACACAGCTGTAAAAATGTGTGTGCTGGGTATTTCTAACCTGCTTCATCTTTAAGAAGAATGCCCTTTTCAGACTGCCATGTGTGTATTTGGCGTGTGATGGATGAACATTGGTCCCGCTTCCAGGTTCGGATCAGATAATGACTTCAGTTGTGTTCTGCACGGCCCGTCTCCCTGATGGATAATGGCGTAATTAAAAAGCATTAGCATTTGTGCTAGCGGGTGGCATAAATGTTGCGATAATGAAAGACTGCGGTTAAGGTTGGGCACGTGGTAGATCTTCTCAGCCCACAACGATGCTTTAATGACCCTTTAATGCAATCCACACACCTTTTTCTCCTCACAGATGGCAGATGCTAACATGCTATGCTAATTTACTTCAGAGTTACTCCACAGTTATTTGTTTTAGTGAGTGAGAGAGTAATATCAGTTCTTTCACTTGCTTCTAAGACTTTGTTTTCATTTTAAGGGGATTAATTGATCCTGTTTCTTCTGTCTAATTAAACAGTTTCCTGTTTATTATTTTATATATAGCCTATTCATCGCCAGAGCTTGCAGCATTATTACCCACACGGCTAATAAAGCTGGCTCTTAAAGGGATAATTCACAGAGAAATTAAAAAACTGTCATTGTTACTCACCCTCATGTCATTACAACCCAGTGTGACTTTCTTTCTATCATTGAGAACCACAAGTTTAGCAGAATATTAAAGCTGCCATAAAACAAAGTGTAGCTGTGAAACTAGAGCAAAAATATTTAAAGGAACAGTTCACCCCAAAATTTAAATGTGCGCACTGTTTACTCAACCTCAAGTTGTTTGAAATCTTTATGCACATCTTTATTCTGTCAAACACAAAAGAAGATATTTTGAAGAATGTTAGAAACCTGTAAACATTGACTTCCTTTTTGGGAAAAACTTATATTTTGGGGGGAAATTACCAATTAAGCAGTTTTCAAAACATGGCTTGGCTAAAACATTGCAAAATTTGGTCTGTCATTGAAAATGTAATAGATGTATAAGAATATTCCCAAACTCTTCAAATACACGCATTAGACAGTCTTCACATGTGTAGTCATTCATTCATATTTGATGGCTAGTCTAGTTTTTGGGCTACTCTTAGACATCTTTTATTATTAATATTTGTTTTTATTTTCTTATACTTTAAATTGTATTTCTGTTTATGTAAATCACTTTAAATTGCCACTGTGTATGAAATGTGCTATATAAATAAACTTGCCTTGCCTTGCATCTACTAGATTTTTACTGACAGTCTAAATTTCACCTTGTTTTAGACAAGCCGTCAATATTTAGACATCTAATAGACTTCTTTTAAACACAAAAAGCTAACTGGGATCCCTTTATAAGCACACTAAGGCAAAGTGATAAGCCTAAAAATACATTTTATATACACTAAGTCAATTATTCTTCAAATTCTTCTGATTAAATAATTGATTAAACAGTCAGCAAATACCAGTAAACGGACACAAACTGCATTGTGTGATTCATATAAATACTCTTCTCCAATTAATTTGCATCTGATAGAGAAACTTTTGCATACGCAGTAAGATCAGTCACAAAAATCACTGTTTTTACATGTTTTAATCACACAATGCTATAATGTAAATCCTGACAGTAGTTTTTCAATGCAAAATGGGCTTTGCATTAGCCCGGTATGTTAAAAATCTGACCATTAATGACAAGATGTATTTCTTAAAACATATAAATAAATAAATAAATAAATAAATAAATAAATAAATAAATGAATGAATGAATGAATGAATGAATGAATGAATGAATGAATGAATGAATGAATGAATGAACAAACAAACAAACAAACACACAGGTACTTGACCCAAAAACAACAATGGCTGACTTTAATGGACTGTTATGTCTGATATTACTCACTTGTTCACTGATTGTAATCCATATATAATGCACAGCAGTTGAGTGGCTAACCTATTTGTGTTTAACCATGTATCATTAAATCTCACATTAAGAACTCTTAATATAATTAAAGACGATGAATTTAAGCATATATATACATTAGGGCTGTCAATTTATTACAGAAATAAAAACACAGGCATGTACAGTGCCATTTGAATTTTAAAACAATCAATGCCAATAACAAACAAAAATTAATTTCATGTTGGATTCTAAGTGAACTACATAAGAATCCAAAATACAGGCATTGCACATTTGGAAATTGGAAGAAAGAAAAAAAAAGTATTGAAAATTATATTCATTGTAAAGTTGTTTTGCGAGTTGAGAACATTAATTATAAAGTAGAAACAATTTTGCTCAGTCCTCCTTAACATTTAGCCAGTTGCTAAGACAGTCAAAACACAATGAAAGAAACGCGCAACAAATTGGTCAAAACACAACGGAAATGTTTCAAGAGGACCCAAAAACATGACGGACCCAGCTGAGATACGGATGTAGTTAATTTATTTAATAACGCAACGTTTCAGTTAATCATTAATTACACTGATAATTTACAAAAGACAACGGAATCGTGTAATCAGGATATTAAAATAAAAGAAAAACAACTCACCTTTCAAAAACCACCAATCACTTCATTGAACAACAGTCACGGTGGGTCCGTATCTCAGCTGGGTCCGTCATGTTTTTGGGTCCTCTTTAAACATTTCTGTTGTGTTTTGACCAACTTGCTGTGCGTTTCTTCCGTTGTGTTTTGACCAATATGCTGCACGTTTCTTTTGTTGTTTGTGTTTTGACCAATTTGCTGCGCGGTTCTTCCGTTGTCTGTGTTGTGAGAATTTGCAATAGGTGTGCTGTCAAATTGATGAAGATCGTTTCTTATCGTCCCTCTATTGTGAAGAAAGCCCAGCAGAGACTGTACTTCCTCCATCAGCTGAGGAAGTTCAATCTGCCACAGGAGCTGCTCGTGCAGTTCTACTCAGCTGTCATCCAGTCCATCCTCTGCACTTCAGTCACCGTCCGGTTCGGCTCAGCAGCCAAGTCTGACCTCCGTAGACTACAGCGAATAGTCCGGACTGCTGAACGAATAACTGGCACTACCCTTCCTACACTTCAAGAACTGTACTCTTCCACAGTGAGTAAAAGGGCTCGCAAAATCACCCTGGACGCCTCCCACCCAGCACACTTCCTGTTTAAACTGTTACCGTCTGGCCGGCGTTACAGAGCACCGAGCACAAAAACTGCCAGACACAGGAAAAGTTTCTTTCCTCAGGCCATCTACCTCATGAACAGTTAATATTTCTCCTATTGTGCAATAAATGTGCAATACTTTCTCACACGCACTTGTACACAACACCTTATAACAATATACAATGCAATACTTCTCCTTACGCATTTGTACACAGCACCTTATAACAATATATAATGCAATACTTCTTACGCATCTGTACACAGCACCTTATAACAACGTATAATGCAATACTTACGCTTTTGCACACAGCACCTTATAACCTGTATATTTATAACAATCTGTACATACATTTTAACATCCAGATCGTTGGACTGACTGCATCTCTGTTTAATGTCTATCGTCTTCTTTTATTATATTTATTCTGTGTTGTCACTTGTCACTTTATGTACACTGGAAGCTTCTGTAGCCAAAGCAAATTCCTTGTGTGTGTGAAGCACACTTGGCAATAAAACTGATTCTGATTCTGATTCTGATTAATTTGCTGGTGTTTTTTGTTATTGCATGTGCTTTCTTAAATTGCAGCACGTTAACCTCTCTCAGCCACCGTACATAAATGACCCAAACTTACTAATCATTGACAAGTAGTACATTTATAAGGAATTGCAGCATCCAATCAGCACACCCAGAACCCCCTTTAGTTAACTCACATATCTGAAAACAAGTATTCCTGTGTGGATCTTTCCACTCCATGTGTGTCAGTGACCCTAACACATTTTAAGTGGAGCAAAACGCACCAGATATGGCCTAAACACGTATTCGCACAACTATGACTGAGGTGCCACTGATAGGAGAAGCTACATCGCTTTGGATTTGTCATGTAACCCATAAAGCCCATGAGACCTCATTCTCCAGGTGAAAAAGCTTTAACCTGGAATTCCCAGACATTTCTAAACCCTCTTCCTGCCGCCCTCCATTCCACCTCATCCCTTCTCTACCACCCTGGCTCATCTTATCTAGCTGTTGCACACTCGTCTGCTTTCGAGGACGGGCGCTAGGATGGCACTATCCACCGAAAGGGATTTATTTGGATTCATTATGTCGGTGTATGGCAAGGCCGAGCTGCGCCTGTGGAATCTCATGATAACAAATATTAGATAGTTCACAACAAAGACTTGCAATTCTTGCGAGTTAAAAAAAAGAGAGCGGGAGAGAAAGAGAGAGAGAGCGAAAAATGATAAAGGCAAGAGGGGGTCATCCATTTCTTGCAGGCATGCGCAGTGAAAAGCATCAGGGCTCTCGTTAGTATGGACTAAATCTGCCCATCTGTCTCATTCATAGTGGATTTGGTTTGACAGTCAAGCAAGGCTGCACTCTACCCTGTGCTGTTAAATAAAACAGCAGGCAAAAGTTAAACCTGTCAGCCCGTCTTTACAGCCTCAATGACGACTTACTCATTTATGCATCCCTCATTGGTAAAGCGCAACCATAGATGAGAATCTTACATTTCCAGATTCTAGATACATTGGCAGCGGAAAAAAACAGCATCAGAGTTGATGTTCTCACAGTCGTAAACCAGATTTTAAAAGGGGGTTGTGGGAAAAATGCCTCACAAAATTAAACTGTGGGGGTAAAAATTTTCTCTGCACAATTAAACTAAAGTAACATAAGAAAAATTTTAGATTTAAATACCACAATTTAATAAAATTACACACGCACGCACGCACGCACGCACGCACGCACGCACACACACACACACACACACACACACACACACACACACACACACACACACACACACACATATATATATATATAT
>CAIGQQ010032164.1:8028532-8048935 GCA_903798035.1 Danio albolineatus
TGTAATTTTTATGGAGTTTTGAATATAATTTAAAAAAACAGAAAAATACTGTATAAAGAATACAATAATCTCCCTGTATAAAAACAAAAATGACAGTAACTTGTCTTTAATGATAAAGTACCTAAAATGAAAGTCAAACTCTTATTTTAGAGAGATTGTTGGTAATTTTACTAAGTTTTGAATATAATTTGAAATGACAAAAAATTACTTCTAAAAATATATGGAGATTTTCTGTAAAATTAGGGAGTTTTTTTACAGTGTAGTTTCCTTTTACACTTAAAAGCACAAAATATTATAATTTTTTAATTAAAAATTTAATTAAAAGCTGTCAGGATGTTTTTCATCAAGGTTGCAGAGGGTGTAGTTGAAGCTGTGTAGCAGAAAGAACAGTTGCTTTAAGCTTTTTATTTTTTTATTCAGTGAAAAATCTTCGCTGCCTTTGGTTGGGAAAATAATTACTTTGTGTGAAGAGTGGCAAGTGTCAAGAGCTTGTTTTTGAAGCAACACTTCTGAGGGAAATATCCACTTTCCTGCAGCAGTTACAGCAGATTTATGCTGTACAGTATAGATGAACAAACATACACATTTCCTATAGCAGCAGAAGGCAGGATTGTTTGAAGGCGCTGCTTTTTTGATCGGGCGACAGGTGGAGAAGATAAGAAGACAAAAGTGTTTTCTTTGAGATACAGTGAGAAAGCTTTACTGAACGATACTCAGATACGGAAACATGTTCTTGCTTTTCTGTGTTCTTAAAGATGACACACAGCTATTGTATGTCAACTCAAACCTGTTGAAAAACAGTCATTATATTTGCAATTTGCTTGGCAAAGCACAGAAAGTACACAAATATACAGCAGTGAAAATCTGAGAAGAAGGGAAAACAAAGATTTGCTGTCGCTCTAGTCTTTTTGGAGTACCTGTTATGTTTTTTTTTATTTTTGTTATGGTTAGACATGTCTGATTTGTGAGGAGAAAAAAACATGTTTCATTTCAAATGGTTTGGATGAGCAGTGTATGTTAGTACAGTCAGCATGTGTGTTTTTAACTTGTCTATAATTTTATACATTTTTATTATAGTTATAGTTACTTTAATGAGATAGATTTGATGTTTTTTCAATCAACAAACATGTTTTATTTTAGTTACTGGAACTATAATAAACCTGGTGGCCAGTAATTCTATATATTAATTTATTATAGTCATTTTTAATTAAAAATAAATGATCTTTTTTTATTGAGCAAGGGTGCTATAAAGTAAAAAGTGGCAGCAAATCATATTTATTAAATAAAAAAAGAGATATTTATATTATTTTTGCTGATTACAATTTCATGTGAAATCTCAGAAGAAATGAAACAAAGATCTGCCAGAGTATTTTTAAAATGTGTGCTTGTGTGTGTAATTGTTTTTATGTCCTGGTGGGGACTTAAACCTGAATGCCCACAGACTCATGGGGAATTGTGTCTCCTCAATTTTGGTCCCCACGGGTAAACATGCTTATAAATCATACAAAATGAAGTATTTTGAGAATGTAAAAATGCAGATTGTTTCCTGTGAGGGTTAGGTTTTTGGGCAGTGGAAACATCCCTACATCTACGAAAGTCCCTGTATCGTCAGTCTGATTTGTCAGCAAATTACATTTCCTGACAAAAGCCTTGTCGCCTGTCCAGGTTTTAGGATCAACAAACAATCACTTGACTTCTAGTTGATCATTTGGTATCAGAAATGGCTTATATGAAAGGCAAAGACCTCTAGATTACACTTATTTTAGGCCTGTCACAATATCTATTTTTTGTTGTACAATATTTTGCACCAAAATATATCACGATAAACGATATTATTGTCATTTTAAGACCATTTTAAACTGCTCATTATATAATGCCAGAATGAGAATATAATACCATCATTTGCAAGTGCACTCTTCCAAACAACGCATCATATTTTATTTTAAAGAATATTTAATTTAATTGTAGTCATTTTAACAATTTAATAATTAGGCATTGGAATAAAATGTGAAAACGCATATCCTAAACAAATAAATAATAAAATACATTAACAAAAAAAAAATGCAATGTAAAAAGTAACAGAGGCTGTGATATCTGCTACCAAATCAATTTTTAATTGTCAGGCACCAACATCAAACTATACTTTAGTCATTTATGGATAAAAATACTGACACTGACAGCTCCAATAGAGATAGAGATGTTGCACAATCAGCTAAAATGTTGCAGGAAATGTTTTTTACGTATGGGCGATATATATTGCATCACCAAAAATCTTTGAGGTCCTGTCCATGTATTGTGCGATAAGTCGATATATTGATTATTGTGACAGGCCTAGCTTATTTTAAGAAAAAAAAAGAATTAAAAAATCATCATGCCTTGATTTTTTAATGATTTAATTAGGACAGGAAGGTCTGACTTTGCTTAGACAAAAGTCTTGTCACTTAATAGAAATAATGACAGTATAGAATATAGTGTCATGGTGCAGTGGAAAAAGAATTGAGCTTGACGACTTGGACGACATAAGCTTGGACAACTGCAATGACTCAAATAACTCATCAATAAAGTCATCTGGAATGGCAAAGAAAGTGTTCTTGCAGGACTCCCAGAGTTCATCAAGATTCTTTGGATTCATTTTCAATGCCCCCTCCTTCATCTTACACCAGGCATGTTCAACAATGTTCATGTCTGGTGACTGGGCTGGCCAATCCTGGAGCGTCTTGGCCTTCTTTGCTTTCAGGAACTTTGATGTGGAGGCTGAAGTAAAATGTAAGGAGTGCTATCCTACTGAAGAAGTTGCCCTCTCCTGTGGTCCGAATGTAATGGGCAGCACAAATGTTTTGAAACCTCAGGCTGTTGATGTTGCCATCCACTCTGCAGATCTCTCATAATCCCATATTGAGTGTAATAAATTTTCCTTGACCAAACTTGACTGATTTCTGTGAGAATCTTAAGTCCATGCTGGTTGCAATAGGCCTTCTGCAGTATTTGTGATGATTGGGAAACAGATGATTCATCTGAAAAATCTACCTTCTGCCACTTTTCCAAATGATCGACTAGAAGTCATTATTTGTTGCTCTTACAACTGGGATCGACAACAAGAATTTTTAATATATTTTTCAGTTGCACGTAAGTTGAAACTGAAATTATGTTTTAAAAATTACACTGCGTAAGCTTTTTATTGAAACAGACTAATTACGGTTTCAAAATACTGACAGTAAAATGTGTTTCATAAGAATTATAGATTTTCATTTTGCAGGGATGCATTACATTGATCAAAAGTGGCAATGAACACATTATAATATTGCAAAATATTTATATTTCAAAGGAATGCTGTTTTCTTGAACTTTCCATTATCAAAGAGATATGAAATGTCACCTCCATTATTAAAGATGCCACACAGCTACTGTATGTCAACTCAATCTCCTGGAAAACAGTCATTATTCATGAAGTACACAAATATATACAGCAGTGGAAATCTGCTGTATGTAGAAAAAAGCAAAGAGTTGTCATTTTAGTTTTGCCTTTTGTTTTTGTGCTTCGGTTGTTGATGGCAAAACAAAGACAATCCGTTTATTATTGCACTCTTTCATTTCATTTGTTGCTATTTTAATTATAGCACTGAAAGTACAAAGCACTTAAAAGTTGAATTAGGAGTCTGTTTATCTTGAAATGTTTACGTACAGTCGCAATATTCCAGTGTTATAATTTGTCTTGGTAAAAAACTGAATTTATATGTGTGTGTAATGGTGTGTGACACTTCGGAATGACATTAAGACTCATTTAACTTCACAACAGATGCAACAAAGCCATATGTCACTACACCAGAGTCAAAGAGGTTGCTTCTAAATGTATTTTAGTATTTAATTCAGTTATGCAGTGACTCCACTTTTCTGCACATGCATAAAATTATTATAGAGTTGAAGTCAGAATTATTCACCCCCTTTGATTTTTTTCTTCTTTTTTAAATATTTCCCAAATGATGTTTCACCGAGCAAGGAATTTTTTTTTACAGTATGCCTGATAATATTTTTTCTTCTGGAGAAAGTCTTATTTGTTTTATTTCGGCAAAAATAAAAGCAGTTTTTAATTTTTTTTAAAGATTATTTTATTGTCAAAATTATTAGCCCCTTTAAGCTATTTTTTTCCCGATTTTTTTTCCCCGATTTTTTTGTTCTGTCTACAGAACAAACCATCGTTATACAATAACTTGCTTAATCACCCTATCCTGCCTAGTTACCCTAATTAACCTAGTGAAGCCTTAAAATGTCCCTTTAAGCTGTATAGAAGTGTCTTGAAAAATATCTAGTAAAATATTATTTACTGTCATAATAACAAAGATAAAATAAATCAGAGATTATAAATGAGTTTTTAAAACTGTTATGTTTAAAAATGTGTTGAAAAAAAAAAACAATCTCTCGATAAAAACAAATAAGGGGGCTAATAATTCAGGGGGGCTAATGATTCTGAATTCAACTGTCAGGGCTCAACAACAAGGACTGCCCGATGGCCCGGGGACAGTGTGAGAGATGCTCGGGACAGTAGACAGAATCGTTTCTGGCCCGACCAGGCCAGTGCTGCCTTGTCACAAAATTTTAATTTGCCTCTAACTATTTGTCAATTGCATTGATATATAGTCTTAAAATCAAGAAATAGTTTGTGCTTTCAAGTATTTGAATGCTACCTTCTCTGTGAAGTCGCAAATACCATATTGCTTTATTGGTTCCTCTCATCTGATTGGATGTCCTGAGCACATTTTTTTTCGTAACCTGGTAAAAACCAACACAGCGAAGAGACGACAACATGACGGCAACATCAAATTACGAGGCTAAAAGAAAATGTCTGTTTTGTGATGTTTTACTGTAATTTTTAAGTCAGCCAGGTTTTGTTTTGCAATAAAATACCTGCACATTTTCCTTAAAGTTTTTAGAAATGATTATTGACACATTATTTAAAATATGTGGCTATGAAATAGCAGTTACCTTTTTTTTTTTTGGTGCATGGGGCCAGTGAAAAATTTTGGCAGGGCAAGTAAAAATCTGAACTACTGGTCCAATTGGGCCAGTAGAAAAAATCCGTAGAGTTGAACCCTGATTGTACATGTAAATTATTTGTTTTTTAGCTTGATCAATTGTCAACTTTTTTCCCTTATTTATTTATTTACATCTGTGCCTTCATTTAGAGTTTACAACTGCTGTTTGCTGTCTTAAAAATATTTATAAAAATGTTCCCTTATTTGTTTATTTATTTACATTGTTAGCTTAATTTATAGCATAATGTTGCTGTTTAAGTATAAAAACGATTTGCATTGTTTCTAATCACAAAATCCCTCCAAAGATGTTTTAGTAGACACTGTATCTGAAATCCTTCAAACACCTTAGAATATTCCTAAGTTTCCTTCCAGTAATATACACATCACTATATCTAATCTCAGAAATAAATAATTCCCACCCAAGCGCAGGGAGCTTGGCTGAGTTGTTTTCGTATACTGTCTTTATGTCCAAGAAAAGCAGTTTTATATATTTAATATACTGTTTGTTTCCCATCTGTTTACATTCACAGACATAACCTACATTGTGTTGTTTTCTTCTACACAGGCTCACTGAATATAAATGCTTCTGCCTACATTTATGAAATGAAAAAAAAAATGCACTTTAACATATGTAGCCTAAAGAACTTATTTCCAATGAGCCTGGGTTTTTGTTTTTTAATGCGCATTACACAAACCTAGTCGTATGAGTAACCTGATAGTTAAAGGCAGAGTCACATGAGGCTCCAATACAATCTCTCATTTGTAATCATAATTCGTATGAATTGGTATGATCTCATTTGTATAATTTACTGTGATTTGCTTATCCCACAATGCTTATATGGGCGGGGTTAGGTGCCATGCCTCCTTTTTTAAAATCTCATTTGTATGAATTAGCCTCCTTTTTTAAAATTAATTTGTATGAATTAGCCACTAAACTAACAAAACCCCAAAATATTGGCATTTTCTTGTAAGATAGGGCTGGTGGCTCATGATGGAGGGAGTGCATGCAGAATTGGCACTGGCCGTTGGTGAAAGAGAGCACTCTGATTGGCTGTTCAGCAAAATAGCAACATTATTTTGTCAGGTTTCTTAAATATATGCAAACTATATGAATTATCAGATTTTCAGACAAGTCGATTATCAGACGCTACTCTGTGGTGAGTGGCAGGTACTGTGAATGTGGTGCTAAATGCTGCTTTGTTTACACTTTGCATTTGTGCAACACTATAGTTTCAGTTTCCCTTTGACAATGTGGAATCTGCCACCTGTGGTTAAGTAAAGATGTATCCTCTTACGCAGGTGGAGAGCATGTTTTAATTTCAGTTGGGCTTCGCCTGTTTGGTGTTTTCATGCGAACAGTAACTTTTTGGGACCAGACACAGATCATATAACATGACACAATCGGGTTTCCTTGCCTCTAGATCTTCCACATCAATTTGGTGTGTTCCATGCTTAAGCTGAAAGGTTTAATCAGGTTTCAGTCAGGTTTGGATCAGGACTCTACACTGGCCATTTTATTATTTCAGTTTCAGCCTAAAATAACTGCTTTGCCCCAGTTTAACACGTGACAGGACATTGCCTGGCATGAAAACTTCATGCTCCCGAAGGAGCTTATGATAAACTTTTGCATTGCCTCCTTCATCAATCTGTAAAAAACTCCTGCTGCAGTAAACTCAACATTTCGTATCGTACCCAAATAAATGAAACTTCCTTTCATCACTAAAGTAGACTTTGGCCTAGTTCTCAGTCCACACAATATGTTTCTCAGCAAAAGTCAGCAAAACAGTTTCAGTTTCAACATTGTAACACGGGGAGTGACACTGACAACTGAGGTGTGGATCCAAATGCAGGTTTATTAGCGAGGTCAGGTAAGAAATGGTCAACAGGTGCAAACAAATGTATACAGACAGTCCAGAATCGTAGTCGAGAAAAGGCAAGAAGTCAGAAGGCTGGCGGCAGGCAGGGATGAACAGATTAGCAAGGCGAAGGTTCAAACACGGGAAAACAAGACCAAGGGAATGCATTGTAATGTCACTAGAAGCAGCAGTGAGTGTTATTTTGTGGTTTAAATAGTGTGTGTAATCAGTCCTTGACAATCCTCAGGTCGTGTGTGTGCAATCAATGGTGACTTGGAGCAGGAGTGTGTGTATGTGTTGCATGACTGGGTTTGTAGTCCGTGAACATGGTGGATTTTTAGCTCTTGTGTAATAGTTGTGTTTACCAGCGATCTCTGGAAGTTAGATCGCTGGTGATCGTGACAAATATGATTGCTTATTGAGATTTTCTGCATTTTTTTTGTGGATGACCAGCCTTTTGGTGACAATTGAATGAGTGAGTGACATTATTAATATGCAATATTCTAAAAAATATTAAAATGAAGAGCAACCAGCTTCTCTTGTATGTGCGAAACGCTCATCCATTCATCTAGACAACCTGCTTTAAGAGAGTTTCAGTCACTCATCACCTTACAATGTCAGTGAAATGTGGAAAGTTTGACTGCCGGTTAAATAAGGTTTATTATCAGATAATTAATGAAATAACCAGCAGGTGCAGATTAACACTCACGACTGCAAAGATCTGAAAGTGTCTCTAATTTTGTTCAAGTGTGCTTTTTTAAACATCTCATTTACATTTTACACTGTGCTCCAGAAAATACTGTATATATCTCACGAACAATTCTTAAAACGCTACTCTTTGAGAGTTATTTGACGTTAAAATAACTTTGAATAGGAGTAAGCAGTGAGCTTTGAATAAAAATAAATAAATGTAGATTGTTCTCTAATTTTAATGTAGCTACTTAATGATTTGCTTTCCCCCCCATGCTAAATCTTGCCTATGTAAAACAAAATTGGAACACATGACAATAAACATTCATATTAATCAAAAAAACATAATAAAGATCAACATGCACCAACATACGACTTAATCAGTACCTTTAAGAGGGAGTAATGTCATGCAGAGATGTCAGGGACAATGTGATGATGTAATTATGCAAAATAATTGCTGAATTCATTTTTTAAACACGCTCATTAAAGGAACCGCTTGAAAGAACAGACGCACGAATAATGAACAAAAAGCTCTCTGCTGAAACTTATCACAAATTAAAGGCCTGGTGATTACATTTGCACAAACACATACCTATTTTTGTATCAATAAAAAAACGAGGACACACTACAACATGGCTGAAACACTTCTTTAGAATTTCATTTTCTTCTCTGAAGCAAAAATCCCCAGTTTCAAACAGAATACTACAAACGAAGGAATAAATAAAGCGAATGAAAGCGCGTCAGACTTCATTCCTCTGTTTCCTGTTAATCAACACAATGATCAATGGAAGTCGTCTCTTCTCCACCAGCGTCTATCACAGCCTTTCTTGTATTTGCTGCCTTTCATTCTCTCTTTCAATGGTGTAATTTCACATCCTCTTTTTAGTTTAAATGCACACACACTCGTCTCTCCGTCTCCTGCTGTCTCTCGCGGTTTGTTCTCTGGCTTTGCATGACCGATGGAGATCAACAAGACAGCGTGAACACGTTGACTGAATGCATATATGTGAGGAAAAGCATGTTTTTGTGTGCCTCAGCATGTGTGTGTGTACAGTATATGCAGGCTTAGAAATGAGTAACATAGATGTAGGCGTCTGTTTTATTATGTGAGATGTTTAAAGTCGATACACAGTCTGCTTGAGGACAGAGATTTTTTTCTTTTTCTGTCAGCTCTTGAAAGCTGACGGAATGACACATGATGAAACCGTCGTTCTGGCAGGACGAACTGCTTTAACCCAGTGTTTCGCTGTATGCAGTACATGGATTGTCAGTATTGAACATTTACAGAATAATATGATTTGGTAATTTTGTTATACTTTAATAATCATTGATGTTTAGAAATGTTTTTAAGCCTCCTATGTTTATAGAAATAGTTGTACCAATATGGCGAAAAGTGTGTAATCTTGCTGTATGAAGCATGCATTAAACAAAAGAGAATATTAATAATTATAATAATAATAAGTTTTATTTATATTGCACCTTTCCAGAGCTCAAGGGCAATTTACAAAGAATGTAACAAAAGAAATAGTACAAACAGACATTGAAAGTAACAGTAAACAGGTAGACAAAAAATTAGGCTTGCAAACATACAAGGAATTAAAAATAACTGGAAATACAAAACAAGACCCAAGAGACAACTATGTAGAGTATAGTTGGGTCCAAAAATTGGTCAGTTTTGGCAATCAGAAGCGTGACATTCAGAGAACAAATGAGTTTTGAGTAATAATTTGAATTCTGAGATATTATTTACAGAACGGAGTGAATGTGGTAGAGAGTTCCAGAGTTTGGGTGACACTAAATGACACTAAATGATCTGCCCCCCATTGAAGAGAGGTGTTAACGAGGGACAGCAAGAAGGCCAGAGTCAGAGGAGCGTAGTGAGCGAGTAGGAATGTAGGGGACAAGCATGTTGCAAAGGTAAGAGGGGGCTGGGCCATTTAAAGATTTAAATACAAGCAGGAGAATTTTGAATTTAATGCGGTAAGCGACTGGGAGCCAATGGAGGTTGTGCAAGATTGGGGTTATGCGAGCAGAGCGCTTGGTATGAGTGAGTATTCTAGCTGCGGAGTTTTGAATATATTGTAATCTGGAGATGAGGCAGGCAGGCAGACCAATGAAAAGGGCATTACAGTAGTCAATGCGTGATGTGACAAACGCATGGACAACAGTCTCAGCATCCTTGCTACTGATGAAGGGACGCAGTTGGGCAATTCGGCGTAAATGAAAGAATGCAGATTTAGTAACAGATTTAGTGTGTGTGTTGCATGACTGGGTTTGTAGTCCGTGAACATGGCTGATTTGTAGTTCTTGTCGTGTTAACCAGCGGTAAATGGTTCATAGAATGTACTGAAATCGATCCACTCAGTTTCACAACTCTGACAAGCTGCTGTATAGGGCTCTTCAAAACTCACTAACAATATAAGACATTCTCTAGTGCAGTGGTTCTCAACTGGTTTGGCCACGGGACCCACATTTTTACATGGTCATCAAGCCGCGACCCAAATTTTCAGGAACTGTAATATTCATTCATTTTCTTTTCGGCTTAGTCCCTTTATTAATCTGGGGTCACCACAGCGGAATGAACCGCTAACTTATCCAGCATATGTTTATTGCAACAGATGCCCTTCCAGCCACAACCCATCTCTGGGAAAGGAACTGTAATATAATTTTAGGAATTCTAGTTAATTTGTATTTATTTGTTAACATACACAAGTAGTGACAGTGAAAAAATCATGAGAAAATCAGCAAGACTTACAAATAAGCAATATTTTATTGCTGACATTTAACAAAATGTATCAAATTATAGAAATATTACAAAGTAAAAACGTCAAACACTGTAAACAGTGGTTAGGGTGAGGAAAGGTTGTTACCATAAACAAAACTGAACTGTTAATAAAACATGAACACTGATCCTGTTGAACAGAACAAACCAGCAAATTGTAAAATGATTAAAATATTCATAACCATTTTTACATCTAATATGACAGCAATTATAAACATATGTTTCCCTTAACAGTAATTTGGGAAGATAATGAGATAACTGAGGATGTGTTTTACTGAGGTGATTCATTCATTCATTTTCTTTTCGGCTTAGTCCCTTTATTAATCCGGGGTCGCCACAGCGGAATGAACCGCCAACTTATCCAGCATTTGTTTTACGCAGCGGATGCCCTTCCAGCCACAACCCATCTCTGGGAAACACATCCACACATTGTCATTCACACACATACACTACGGACAATTTAGCTTACCCAATTCACCTGTACCGCATGTCTTTGGACTGTGGGGGAAACCGGAGCAACCACGGGGAGAACATGCAAACTCCACACAGAAATGCCAACTGGCCCAGCTGGGGATCGAACCAGCGACTTTCTTGCTGTGAGGCGAACGTGCTAGCCACTCGGCCACCGTGGCGCCTTACTGATGTGATAAGAGTTTCAAAGTCAGGGGTGATGGCAGACAGTGCTACCTGAAGATCGCGCTCTATGTACAACCTGTTCCTTTGCTTTGACTGTACCAATTAGATGCACCAAGGAAGAGAAGCCACTTTCATACAAATACGTAGTTCTGAATGGGATGGGTTTGATCGCACTTTCAGATCGCGAAAACTGGGAGATGCTTACTTCACTGAATTTCTTTGTCAGCGTCTTATCACGTGACAGCCCTACGAGCTGACTCTCTATGTTGCTCGTCAACGTGACGCTTTCCATGTCGATTCCAAAGAAATCGGTTGTCGTGCGCGCATTTGAAAATAAAAGTCCGTTATACGCAAAACAAGTTAAAAATGAAACTTTTGTTGTTTTTTTGACCACGCACTCCGCGACCCACTGAAAATATTCCTGCGACCCACTTTTGGGTCGCGACCCACCAGTTGAGAAACACTGGTCTAGTGTCTTGATCGAATGGTTGGAATATGTACAAAAAGACTAGAAACATCTGCAATGCAAATTGGTCAAAATTTTTAGACAGGTACCATTAACAGGATGGATCAAGTGCCCTTTGGAGTTCTCAGATGTCAGTCTGACAAAAAAAAGTTGAAATTCTCCAAATTTTTTATGTTTTGAAAGAATCTGCGAATGCAATTGAACTAAACTAAATCACAGACCCTGCTGTGGTAGAATAACTTAGTGATAGAAGCACTTATTCGGCTCCCCAGAGACTGAAACAAACGCACACAAACACATATAAGTGTATGACAAAGTGTAAATACTTACACAGGTTACTGGATGGTATTAACTGTGCAGCAATTTGTTTTGTGACTGGTGTGCCATTCAATACTCATCAACTGTATTCATAATTGAATTGGCCTTCACTTTAAACACATCGACAAATTCATTGGTTTCTGTTCATTTACCAAACTCTTGGCAAAACTCACTATATTTAATGTCACTTCTTAACATTCACAAAACTTGTCGAAATCTGTGCTCTATAGTAGTTTTATTAACCATTGTATACCTAAAATTCGCACATCATTTGGTCGCTACTCTTCATTTCCCTGCTTCTGATGCTTGGAATCATTTGCAGAATACCTTAAAACTCAACACTTTTATTCCACTTTCCACCGTTTAAAAATTCAATCCAGTTAATAGCATAAGATTACTGTGCTTGTGTTTAGTTTTTCCTTGGATTTATTTGCTACTATCTGCATCAGTGAAATTGTGATTGTATTGTGTCCCTGCTGTTTCGGATCTGCTTTTTAAGTTGCCTCTTGGCCAGGTCGTCATTGTACATGGTTCTCAATTGACTTACCTGGTTAAATAAAGGTTAACAAAAAGTAATATATAGATAGATTTTACAATTTAACATATCAAATTGTTGTATAATTGAATAACATTTTGTTTCTAGTAACTCAAAAGCAGTATTTTGATTCTTTACACATTATTTGAAGATGCTGAAAATTAGCATTATGTTCTGCTATAGTGTTTTTCTGTAAAACATTCATTTTCAGGATTCTTCAATGGATAGAAACACTACTTGTACTACAAATACAGCATTCTCTAAAAAAGAAAAAGAAAAGTAAATATGTATAAAATGTATATATACCCCCACAGAAATATGAATAATAAAAAATAAAATAAAATAATCTAATAATAAATGCTTTTTGAGTACCAAATCAGCACATATTTATTTATTTGTATTTTATTTAACAAATGTTTAAATAATTTTAAATGTTTAATATTTCACAATATTACTACTGTACATTTTCCCTCTTTATTTCTCCCAAAACAGCCATTGTGGGCATAAAAGACTATATATATCTATATATCTATATATATATAGATATATAGATATATATATATATATAGATATAGATATATAGATATATAGATATATATATATATATATATATATATAGATATAGATTGAAAGTAATTCCAGTGTTAACCACCAATAAAAGACTCAGCAGTTTCTCATGCAATAATGTGTTTCTAACATACCATCACATATTTTCATGTATGAAATGTGTAACAATGGAGATTAAAGTTTATGATCTTGTTAAGCTTTGTGTTTACCCATGCATTACCTCATGAAACAGAAATTAATGAGTGTTTCAATGATGCTACAGTACATGTACACAGTATGTAAACATGTAGTGCAGTTTTTGCTTTCACACAATATATTTTCATATGCATTAAAAATAATTACATGATCTCAGTCTGTGCAATATATTAAAAAAACACTAGTTTCTCAGAATCTGTATGAGAATATACTATAACAGGCATTATACATGTATTATAAGGAAAAGAGACCAGGGACCTGCTTGTCAGCACTTCACCATATTTCCATAGAAAAATCTACTTGATTCTCATTCATGCACATAAATCTTCATTTTTATTCCAGGAACCTGTTCAGGTTTTCTTTCATCCGTTGGACTCTAAGCTCTGGAAGGCTGTTCCTCTGAGCCGTTGACAACAGGCTATAAGTGATGCTAATTCCTCTAGCAGCGGTGTATAATTGAAATGAATCATATTTAATATCCCCATTAGCCCTCAATGGTCATCATGTCTACTGCAGAAGATTTCCACACACGGCTTGAGAACTCAACTGCAGTCCAATTACCACGGCGTGTGTTTCTGCTGGTCTGAAGGTGCTGCCATGCTGACTTCGTGGAGAACATTGAAGACTCTCTGGAAGTCTCATTAAAACCGTTCACAGCTCATCCAGAAATAGACACTCCTTACTTTATCATGCCAGTGCCAAGGTAACATGCCGAATCTATACAGTATTTATGGATTGTGATCAAAAAGCTGGACACATAAAGACATAAAAACACATTTTTTCTTTGGCATAGATGGGAAAAAAAAACAATTTGCGCTTGTTTTATAGACAGAAAACAAAAAGAAAGCATCTTCAAAAAGATATTTGTTACACAAATGGTACAATAATGCTCAATATGAAAAGTGTCAAATGTCATATATGAGGCAAAGGTACTTGCCCTCTTGTGATATTTTACTTATTTTTCTAACATTTCCCAAGTTATGTTTAACAGAGCAAGGGCATTTTCGCAGTATTTTCTTTTATATATTTGTTTATTCTGGAGAAAGTCTTATTTCCTATAGCTTGGCTAGAATACGAGCATTTAAAAATAAATTACCAAATGAATAAATAAATGAAAAAATATATATAAGGGGCATCACGGTGGCGCAGTAGGTACAGTCGCCTCACAGCAAGAAGGTCGCTGGTTTGAGCCTCGGCTGGGTAAGTTGGCAATTCTGTGTGGAGTTCGCATGTTCTCCCCGTGATCGTGTGGGTTTTCTCTGGATGCTTCGGTTTCCCCCACACAGGGTGCATTTCCACGACATAATGCCAAAGACATGTGGTATAAATTATATATATAAAAAATATGGAGTACATTTTTTTTCATGTTTTTTAAAAAGAAAATAATTCTGTTAATCAAGGCAGCATTTATTAAATGTAAAAAAAAAAAGGTTAACTTGTAAACAATTTATTAAAATTTTAAATAACTGCTTTCTTATTGTATGTAGTACAAATTAAATTATTACTCCAGTCATTACTGCCTTTATTACTATTTCCATTATTATTATTGTTATTGTTATTATTATTATTATTCATTCATTCATTCATTCATTTTCTTGTCGGCTTAGTCCCTTTATTAATCCGGGGTCGCCACAGCGGAATCAACCACCAACTTATCCAGCATATTTTTACGCAGCGGATGCCATTCCAGCCACAACCCCTCTCTGGGAAACATCCATACACACACATTCACACTCATACACTACGGACAATTTAGCCTACCCAATTCACCTATACCACATGTCTTTGGACTTGTGGGGGAAACCGGAGCACCCGGAGGAAACCCACGCAACCACGGGGAGAACATACAAACTCCACACAGAAATGCCAACTGACCCAGCCGGGGCTTGAATCCACGGCCTTCTTGCTGTGAGGCGAACGCGCTAACCACTACGCCACCGTGGCGCCCTATTATTATTATTATTATTATTATTATTATTATTATTATTATTATTATTGTTATTAATAATAATAATAATAATAATAATAATAATAATAATAATAATAATAATAATAATAATAAAACAACAACAATAATATTTAACATTAGAGTGATTTCTGAAGGAAATTCTCTCAAAATTCATCTTTAAAATCACTAATAAATTATTCAATTAAATTATAACCCACTTTTGAACAGTTATTTTATAGTGCAATAACATTTGACAATCTATCTATCTGTCTGTCTGTCTGTCTGTCTGTATGTATGTATGTATGTATGTATGTATGTATGTATATATGTATAGATAGATAGATAGATAGATAGATAGATAGATAGATAGATAGATAGATAGATAGATAGATAGATAGATAGATAGATAGATAGATAGATAGATAGATAGATAAAATCATCATCATTATTGTTGAAATACTTTTATCCCAGCCAAACTATAAGAAAATTTTATAACAAATAATATCAAAAATATTAATATTGAATGTAAATAGTCATTAATTCAGTTTTATGCATTTGTTTGCTGAATAAAAAAATATCTAATTATTTTTTATTGCTTTATTATTATTTTTAATACTTAATTAACTTTTCTGTGTTTTTCAGTATTATAATGAAATATTTCTAAGTTGTTTTGCTTTAAAATTTCTGGTTGCAGTTACACTTTATTGTTTATAACAATAAAAAAAATGGTGACACTTTAGTTTGTCACAATTCATGACACTACTACTAACTAACACTACTAGCTTAATAATCTACTAATTAGCTGTTTATAAGGTAGAAGCTGGGTTTAGGTTTTGGGTAGGATTAGGGATGCAGAATAAGATCATACTTTATAACTTCTAATGAAGAGTTAATATAATAATCTTAGGCAGGTAATGCGCCTGATGTTAATAGCATGAATTGTGATCTAAACTAAAGTGTAACCAAAAAATCCACTAAAGATGACTTAGGAAAAATAACTGCACAGTTTCTCCCCTAAGTGTGGTCAGATATGAAAAAAGCAGTGCTTGTTTGCAGGTGCCAATTGCTTTGACATTTTGTCAACCCATACAATGAAATTCATCCATTTTTCACTACGACTTGAATGTCCCGAAGTGTCCAAACACTTTTGGGAAAACTCTCTGTCCACATCGGCTCAGTTAAATGCCACTCAACACGTCAGTAAACTTCCTTGTGACAAGAACTATTACATCACATCTCTTCAGCCAAACATAGCATCTTCACTTGAACCCTGTCACATTACTGAGGTCAAAGAGCACATCAGTCAAACTCTTACATCTATTAACATCTCATGACAGCACGAATCCACGCAAACTTGCATGCCATAGCGGCTCACACAAACACACACTTCGAGAAGAGCGAACACCATCAATCACCTCGTATCAGTCATCTATCACGCTTGAAGGGAGACGTCGCTTTCGGACCAGTCTTTATGGTTACGGTGGAGCATTGAGCCTCTGTGTTTCGGCCCAGGGAGATTTTCAGAGCTGCCTGGAAGTGTGTTCTTCTGTGCAATCAACTTTGACTGTGTATGTGGGTGTGTGTGTCCTCCTGCTCAAAATCTATTCCCTACAGTCCTCATCTAGCTGTCACTCTCAGTAAATGCACATCAATGTTTTAATCAAACAGACATAGTCTCCATAACAAGTTTATGAACTTGAATGTTCATTAATAAATGCTGTTCAGCGTTATTTGAGCTCTTGGTGATTTCCAAAAATGTAATTAATTTTATGAAACTATTAGAATGAGGATATTTTGTCCAGATGCTACAGAAGACAAAATAATAGTTAATAGTTATAAAACAGCACACATTTTTTTTTTCCAATTGGATTGCGACCCCTGGGGCTTCATTATGTTAGATTAAAGACACAGCAATAGGGTCAGATGCAGCAGATTGATTTTATGGCACCAGGGTAAACTTTCTGACACCTTTACGGCACTCGTATACATCAAAATTAAATACAGACTGAACATAGAGAATGATCTCCAAGAGGCGTTCTCCAAAATTAAACGAAGAATAGACTTCGGCCTACTGGTGTGTGAGAGCCGCTTTGCGTGTGCAAGGTTTGTATATTTATAACCACCTCAGAGGATATTGGGGGATCGGGAGTAACTGTCATAGTGATTTTGGGGGTCGCAGGCTGAAAAGTTTGGGAACACCTGTTCTAAATGTTTGATGTGTTACGAACCCCAATTTGTAAAGACTCGTCTAAGGAGGGGTTGGCAACATAAAAACACGCAACTCAAAATATGCAATTCTCTATTTATTCAGAGAATGAGAAGAAAGAATGTCCTTTCCCAAAATAAAATGGCAACAAAATATAGGGAATTGACATAACAATATTACTCAAATAATTACTCAAACAAACATACAAAAACATACATAACACATAAGAAAAATAGATCAACGAAGATTGAAATAAAGAGAGCAACACCACCAGCATGGCTCCTCGGCAGTGGCTGCACAAGACGTGCACGGAAATCAGACCTTCATCAGGACAACAAGATGCATGGAGCTTCTCAGCAAGTACGGGTCATGCTCTCAGAGTAAAGATCTGGAGGATCAGTCAGACACGCGCTGGAAAACAAAGAGCCACCCAGACGCACACTCGGCTTTCGCTTTTAAAGGCCGACAATCATGATGAGCCGCAGGTGCAAGGTGGAGTCATCCTCAAAGAAAAACAAAACATCAATTTATATCAAAAACTACAAAACACCAATAATAATAATAATAACAATATTATTATTATTATTATTATTATTATTATTAATAATAATAATAATAATAATAATAATAATAATAATAAAAAGAAGGAAAAGAATAATCCGTGACAGATGAGAGTTGAAATGTAATCACAATTATGAGGAAAAAAAGGTCACAATAGTTGCATTATTTATTTTATTAAGTCACATTGCAAGGTCAAAATTCAAAATATAAAGTATCAAGATATAAAATTACATTATGAGCTACAAACTCAAATTGTAAGGCACATTTATGAGAATTATGCACATAAAGCAGGTTTTCCACTATTGTGCTGAATTGTTCTTTATGCAGTTGCATTTTGCATCGAACTAGGCCATACAGCATGGATATGGTTTCATTTTCCACTGTCGTGCTGCAACTGTGCTCTAAGAAATGTTAAACAAAATGCATCAAAATGCGTTGCCTTGGTAACGCAATATGGTAACGGCTTCCTTTGTTCATTTAAATTAAAATAAAAGGCAAAAATATTTTTTTATGCTCGTGCAAAAGCGAAAGCAACAGAGTGACTAAACACTTTATGCCACCCTCTCCAATAGGGATGCTAAATATAGCTACAATAGAAGTCACAGGACCCCTAATTATTTAGAGGTCATATGTTGTGCGGCTTCGGGCAAATTTTATTTGGGGAGAAAATGACCAAAATGTAATGATTGGAAAGGAAATAAATGATATATTTCAAATCTCTAGAACAGAAAAATAAACAATGATAAATGCAACAATAATAGTATCATCTGTATTAGTGGCATGGCAGAAATATATTTTTGAACAGGCATTATCAAAAGTCACCAAGCATTTTCACTAATAAAAAATGCAGCACTTAAATTATTTAATTATTACATAAATTATTATTTTTAAATTATTTCATAACAATCCATTGAATTACACCTAGATGTTTATATTAAAAGTTGATAATGATATAAATTATACTAGATTTTGATGGTAAAATATAACCATTTAAACAGTATTTGTTATTTGTTTAGGTATTCAAACATTAAATCACGAATGCATCAAGATAAATAAAAAAACGAATATGAAACAACAGCATGTCAGGATATAAAGGACTATTATATTTAGCAAAATGCTGCTCTTTTTATTTTGTAGTTTTATCATTTTATTTTCGTTATTTAAATTACTTTTTTGTCTTCATAATTACCTAACGAGCTATAGACAAATTCCTGCTTGATGTTTTTGAAAATATTTTGAGCAGCTACTTCACCCAGGATATATTATATCACAAAGAACAAAAACAAAACAACAACACCGAAACATGTTACATGGCCCCATAAATGTCCAACTTTTATTTCATTGAAACGTATAATGGCCTATAGCTGAATTGTTGAAAATTGCTTTTTTTTTCAGATACAATTTTTTTTTTCAGGTGGTTTAGCTAGCATACAATTTCAAAACAAGCAGTCTGGGCTTTCAATTAAAAAGTGCTATTATTTTCTCATTGTTCAAAGAGTCTGCAAGTTTGTGTTCCATGAATACAGGTTGTTGTTGTGGATTGTGGACATCGATAATCTTAAGCGTTTCTTTATTCAATGCAGTGCATTTAGTCGTTGGTAAAGTTCAGTTTTTGTGCTATCAAATATGCCTACAGTGCTGGATGTAATAAACTCACGCTCAGTCAGGTGAAACAGCACTCTCGTTGCCAAGGATGTCAATTAAATGAATAAAGAATTATTATTATTATTATAATTTATTTATTTTATTATTTATAAGTCACTTTGCAATAGTGCAAAGTCACAATTTTAAACATAAAGATTTAAGGTAGACATAAAGTAATGCTGTGAGCAATATAGTCACAATTTGAAGCTTAAGGGCACAAAATGTAAGATTTTGTAATGAAATTATCCAAAAACCAGAACAATCCAAATGCCGAATGTTTTAAAGAATGTTCAAAGAAGTATTTTAAATTATTGAAGGGCCGTTTCTTGTACTGCCTACATGTTAATGTCATACACCCAAAATTTCATGTTTAGTTTAATAAAAAACAGGGAAACATCAAAGATGCTTTAATATGTTGTGCGTTTTTTTTTAGACTGCACAAAGTAGCATACACCAAAACCTTAAAATGTATTTTAGTATGAAAAACAGCACTGCTTCTCCATGTGATCACGACTGTAAGAACTGAAAGGGGTCATACAGTGTGTGGCACAATAAAATCTCTGCTGCTTTCGTGCTGCATTACGCTCACCTGTCATTAACAATTGCTTCAGCACTCTCATTTCGTTTCCATTATTTTATTTTTTTTACTGTGCTTCATACTACCATCATAATAGTTGTTATTATACCATAGCTCATCTACAGTATGAACATGATTTTTGCAGGATTCTTGTAGGATGTAATGAAGACCACAACTCCCATGATTTCACACTCAGTCATGGCATCATCAATCTATGTCATTGTTTATTGTAAATATAGGCCCTCTAGTGATGAAAATTACATTCTGTGCATTTAAAGTCAAAATGTTGAGAATTAAAATGGCAATGATGAGAAATAAAGTGAAAAAAGGTTACAATTTCAAAATATGATTGCATATTGTGAGACATAAGTTTCAACTAGCTAAAAAAAAAAA